>CATQJL010000305.1:8786603-9295713 GCA_958299035.1 Cylicocyclus nassatus
AAAGCAGTGGTATCAACGCAGAGTACTCACCTTTGATATGACCGAAGAATGCCTCGCACTTTTGCCCCGATGCAAAAAGTGTCCCGATTTTGCCCCGACACCGATTTCGTTTGACGCGCAGTTGATCAATGAATTCACAACATTTTGACCTGCGGGTGACAACTGCGAATGTGTGAGTTTGCGCAGAGGGAACATCAACCAGCCGGACTGAGTCTGGAGATTAGTGAGGTGACCAGGAAACCCACCATAGCTCTGCAAGATTTCGCTGAATAGAGAACTTGTCTGCACTCTACCCAAATGTGCATCATTTTTATTTCTTAGTTTTATTGGCGCACTTGTTATTTCTGTCTGCATCGGGAAAGCGGTTCGGCTCTATGGTGATATGAATACTAATTTTGTTTTAACAACCTAAGTTTTCCCTCCTGTGAAAATACTGCACAAGTTTCATGCTTTTATGCGTGCCAATAAAACTAAGAAATAAAAATGATGCACATCTGGGTAGAGTGCAGACAAGTTCTCTATTCAGCGAAATCTTGCAGAATTGTTTTACTGGCCACTGCTTGGATTCGTTTGCTGGTCTTTGAATTTATGATGATAATCGGTGTTGTGAGGTTGCGCCATTTCAAATAAGTACTAAACTCAAAGTGTGTTAACTTCAATCGGTCTTTTGAAGTAGGATTACCAATGTGGGCCAAGAAAAACTGGCTTTTTGTGATGAATGCAAAAAGATGTAACTAGCAAAGGTGATTCGTTTGGTCGAAGCGGATCTTCCATATGAAACTAATGGCAGTGGTATCAACGCAGAGTACTTTGTCTTATCTGCCGAGCGCCTCTGGACACTGAATTATGATCTTTCTTGAGTTGGAAAATTGAATGCGTAATCTAAAACAAAAATTGTCAGAATTGCTCATTGGTCCAATCTTATCATCAGAGCATCTCACTCAACAAATTCTTTTTGATTGAACGCTCATATTTAACACTGCTCTATCTGGGCGCTGAAAAAACATTTGATATTACCTAGTTCGTGGTGTTCATTCTTCGCACTAAAAAACATTCATGACTCGGCATGCAAAGACACTTGACAGTAACAACATTAGATTTGATGCTCTCTAAAGTGATATACAATTCATCGGAAAAGCCTCGTCGACAAAACGAACCTCCCTTGTAAACCTCATCTCTGAAATATATTTGGCTAGGTTCGAAAATGAGCACTGAGATTGGTGCCCAATGCTAGGACCTGCTATGATAGACTAATTTTGCTCAAATAGTGGGCCAAGCAAATTTTCAGGCAGCTGTCGACAGTATTTGAGCTTGATTGTGTTTGTTCGATTATATGACTTTACTTGATATTCTGTGCCGTACAAGCTTTCACGATGGTACATTTTATTACAGCCTGACGTTTCGGTTACTCGCCGTCTAAGAGGTATGGAAATTTGTTTCACATTGACATCACTCTGCCCAGCCTCCTCCCATCAATTTAGTCGATTCATCTAGTAAGAAGGCTGAGATTCTGGCGTATATATTTAATCGTGTTTTTATCACCTTGCAGCAGTGTTATCTGCCACAGAACTTCCTCGATGGACTGCAGCATCGAAATGAGCAAGAATAGGTTGAGACTGACAAGGGAATGGTCGAAGAATCGAAGTGGCCAATCCAAACAATCTGCACATCATTAGATGCAGCATAAAACGATGACTTTGAATTCGTATCCCATATCTCCTTAGGTCTAAGTGTGCGATATTATGAGCCGTTAAATACCGTTATTTTGCTATAAAATTGTGCATACAAAGCGCAGATTTGGCAGTAGCCTTGTCCGACTTCGCGCTTTAACGGATATAGCTATGGTGGGTTTCCTGGTCACCTAACTAATCTCCAGAATCAGTCCGGCTGGTTGATGTTCCCTCTGCGCAAACTCACACATTCGCAGTTGTCACCCGCAGGTCAAAATGTTGTGAATTCATTGATCAACTGCGCGTCAAACGAAATCGGTGTCGGGGCAAAATCGGGACACTTTTTGCATCGGGGCAAAAGTGCGAGGCATTCTTCGGTCATATCAAAGGTGACCCGGACATCATAATGCCCCAATCCTTACTACAAGCTGTGGTTCACCCTCGTAAGTGTGTATATATTACACATATATATTATATATATAATATGTATACAGTGTAAGTATACATATAGTGGAACACACAAGTGTAGAGTATATAATATACAGGTGCGTCACCTCTGCTTCGCAGAGGCTCGCACTGGCCTTAATTTCTCTATGCCTCACTCATTCCCCTTAGTGTGACTTTGAATCTCACCGCGCTATGCAGGCTCTCACGAATGATTTGTAAACGGTTACTCATTCCCACTGCTTTTTCATATGAGGTCGGTATTTTCGCGTGGATGAAACTTTTCCCAGAGAAATAAATGCAAATTTGAATCGTTTTTGGGACTTTTTATGGCTTGGTAGTCGCCATATGGACAGTAAGCACCGTGGGCTACATCACTGTGCAAAAATCTTCACAAATAATCAGGTAAAATCTTGGCAGATTGAACATTGACGCAACTAATTCTTTCTGACGCCATTTTCGTAAAGTAGTCAACTTCAATTCAGTTTTCTGGCCTAAAGTCCATGGCTTCCACATTATTAGCTTGTCAAACATATCCACGACTTCGCAAAAAGTAGTGGTACAGACTCAATTTTGGTGGCCAGAAGCCAGGTGGATTCGCTTTACGCGCAATTTTTCGGAAATCCACTTAGCGGATCCGCTTTTGCTTTTGCACAGTGAGCTTTCATGCTGGTAGCATATGCCGTGCAAAATTTGGACTCAGGACGTTGGCTGAAACACGCTCTACGAATTTCTAACGGACAGACAGACAGACACACACACAAAAACACGTAAACAACCCTTAGCCCGTTATTATAAGTCATGATACTTGTGTGTTCCACTTTTACCGTGCTGTCTTCTTCCACTGTTACTTACAAATCATGCTAAGGTATTTATCCGAAACTTAATGGTAGAAAAAATCAGCGATCAAAAATCTACATCAGCGCAAAATGAAATAAACTACGTTGAGAAGACACTTCACAAAAAACAACTGGAATTGCACTGATATGTATCGTTCGCATCCGTTTCCTCCACTGCAGTGTAGGCGAATTCCGTTTTTTTGATAGCGTTAAGTCAGTGCTTGCGGTAGATGTCATGATGCGCTTCTTATGAAAAGCATCAGCACAAACGTAGTCTTTTAAGAACGAAAGTTTTACCTTTGACGCAAGGAGAGTTGCTCGGTCAGCATCAAGATGGTAAGCAGGCACATCCGTGCTGAATAGGTCCCAAGACAATCTCGGGCCACCTAGAAAGACACTGTCAGATTGAATATGTAGTGTGCAGCAATTATTTCTGAATCAAAACTAGCATCAATTACATAGCAACTATACACTCTGCTAATGAGAATCACACTAACCTTGAGGAATCCTAGATGTAGCCTCTTACTAGTATCAGTCAGCCAAGCATCCCAGACCCAATTGCGAAATTTACCCTGGAAGTTTCACAGCTGAAGTGTAACAAGTACAGCATCTCAACACAAATGCAGAAAACCTATTCATGTACATAAGTTTGTGGCACGGACACAGCGGTATTCTTCGTCAGCATGCTGAGAATCGGTACGGCATTGCTCATGCTAGTGATAGCTGCTACTATGCCTTCATCACCCAGTGGCATAAGTATAGAAGCACCACTGTTCGAATCAATATGATCGCGAGATGAACGCGCAGCGAGAGGTCTGATAGATTGCAGGATCTCCTCCATAATTGCAAGCATGAGTTACAGAGTTGTAGAGCACAGAGTTGTCTCCAAATTTTACTGTTGCTACAATCAAAAGAGTGTTGAATAGCCAATAGAAAACTGATGCTGGTGTTGCGGACACCATATCTGAAAACATTGAACACTCACCAAAACGAACTTGACAATACTACCGACAGTAGTGGATAATGTGCTCGCAGCCATATCTGCTACAAGAGAGGGTAGATTGCATAGCGAAAGAATCTAGAAGCAATTAAGCCACTTAAAATTCTCACTGAATTACATGTACCTTTTCAACACCATTTCCAAACCCTTCCACGAGATCTGCGGCAGCAACTTGTGTTATGATAGCTTCGAAGATCTGATGTCGAATAAATATGCATAGTACAGTTTATGTACAACTGCTTTGAATCACCTTGGTGAAGATGAGAAAGTAGTCTCTCAAAGGTGTAAAGGAACCCTAAGGATGGAACAGGTAAGTAACCTGTTTCATCCTTAGGGTTTCTTCATACTACGCCGCAGGACGCGACAGCCTGCCGCGTGCGCCGCGGCGTGATTACGCCTAGGGCAGCACACTCTGTCTATCACTGTATTTCTATATGCTCTACTCCTTGTGTTTTCCGAGTATTCATAGCGAGACTGTGCTGCCATGGGCGTACTTTTACTGCGAGGCGTACGCTGCGTGCTGCGGCGTATTTTCACTGCAGTCGCAGTGAAAATATACGCTCACGGCAGCACAGCTTCGTCGGTCATGGATGTATATCTATATATCTATATTTGTTGCACGTTCGTGTTCTTCAAAAGTGTTCCTTCATAGCGAGCGAGATTATATTTTCACTGCGAGTGCAACGGCGCACACCGCAGGACGCGGCGTGCTGCGGCGTGCCGCAGCGTGCCGGCAAGCTACTGCGTTCTGCGGCGTGCGCCGCAGCACGCCGCGCCCCTGTGGCGTTGTATGAAGGAACTCTTGATATCGGAAAGACAATCCATTTCAAGTCTCTAATGAGTAATTATGATCTTCGCAAAATGAATTTGATAATTCAGAAAAAAAGCCACCATCTGTCAGCTACACAGAAGACGTAGAAGATCAAACGGTACTTTTCTGTTATCCGGACCCATTTTTTCAAAGAAGGACATTTTTTCTGATCTTGTACCATATTTATTTCCAAACTCACAGGATGGAGTGACACCTTCTGCCACTTGTCGAATGAATTTGACATGTCATCTACACGTTTAACAGGTTTTACCAAAAGTTTTTGTTGTCCTACCTAGTGATGTTCAGTGTGTTTGGTTAACTTTGACCTCATTTCGATCAAACAGTTTCAAAGTAAGCATTGTCATAATAATAACGATATGCTATTATCGATGAACAGATAATTGCTTGGATTAGAGAAGTGCACTAGTGCATTTAAAAGGCGAAATAAGCAGCAGCAAGGGACTTTAAGATATCATTTATAGGCTTTTCTGGCTAAAATTGCATGGCGAAAAGGGTTTAAAGAAAAAGACGTTTTTGAAACAAATATTCCGCCATATTTGACAAATTTACGACGACGCGAACATAAATGAATTTGGTAGCTTGGTAACTTAGTATTTAACAGAGTGAATTTCTCAACGCACAGCCATGAATGAAGATGTGGTCTCACGCATGTAACTAGCTGGTAGTGCGCATTCAGAAGCTCTGACAGCCTATTAGCTAAATGGTCATTGAAAATTCAGAATTCTGTGCTGTTGATTCAAAAAGAAATTTGATTTACTGTCCGTTCCAGAATTGATCAACAATGTTCTTTCCCTTACCTTACACAATGTTAACTCATGCGTCTAAATTCTGACAATTCACATTTTCTGAGTCTCTGGTTTCGCACGTAGCGTTTAGAAATTAGGACAATCACAGCCTTTTCCATGATTCCGGTAGTTTCATATGAGCGATATTGGATATAGAGCTAAAGAAACGCTGGATTTCACTCACTTTTTTTTCTAAAAAAAACTGTTACGTTTTCTATTATCAAAGGCAGCTATTGGTATTAAAGTGATACCTTGGTATTACTATGGCTTATACAGTACCTTGAATGTGATCACAAGAATCCTTACTCAGACAATCGGTGCCGTAGCTCCGAAGGGCCTCAATTAACCATTGAGAGCGGGGCGAGGGGGCGGTCTTTTTATGAAGTCACGGTGACGTCACAAAAAAGGGAACACAACCCCTCCCCGGGACTTGCAAATCTCTGCTCCGGAGGTACGCCAGATTCGGGACACCTCCGGAGCACAATAGGTACGCAGCTTAGCATTTTCAAAAGTAAGCTGCGATCGCTTTCGACTTACTCTTTTTTGTCGTTCTTTCGCGCTCGTTTTTCTTTTTTTGGTTTTTCATGTTGCTCGTCGGCGCGTTGGCGTTTATGTTGTTTTAAGTTAATCGTTGTCAGGTTTGTTTCGGATTTTCGTACAGATGCACTCAATCACTTTTGGTGTTCGGCTCTCTTTTCGACTTGCTGTCGTTTTTCCGCGTTCCTCTCCGTTCTTTTTCTTTTTCGTGTTGCTCTTCGGCGCTTTTGGCTTTATTTGTTCAGATCCTTCTTTTCAGGTTTCAGGTTCTAGGTTTTCTTGCGGATGCACTTAATCACTTTTAGTATCTCCTTTCGACTTGATCTTTGACTATTGAGGAGTGGTTTTTGTGATAGATCCTGGATTTTCGAAACAAAAAGTACATAATCCGAGAATCCAACGATGAAATAGATGAAGATTACTTACGAGAATTCAAGTTTTTCCGTAGGTAAGCCACACAAGTAAATAATACGGCTTTTTTACTTTAGTGCGCTGTATTTAAGTCTGTTAGACACGGTTTATGAGTGTCCCAATGGGTAGAACGTGCCTTAGCCCGGTAAATGGAAGAGACTACAAGCTACAGCCTAACTATCGCTGCCAGTCAAATGCTACCGTAGAGCCTCCTCGAAAGCATAAGCACCGAGCTGCTATTCACGGCAAGTTTGCATTCTATTCGCTTGTTGCCGACGTTGTGATAGCATTGTTTTCGTGCTGTAAACCCTGATGGATTTCGAAAACGCAGTGACGGTAACATGTCCTCTGCTCGAACTGCCCGAGGAACTGCAGAGTGAAGTGCTTCGCAAGGTAGGTGAGCCCTTTGAAGCTTTCAAAATCCAAGTGACACCTCTTTTCCGGTTAACCGCGCAATATGCCAATAGGACCCGTTGCACTTCTTCCCAGATGTATGCGATGGTGGAAGGAAATCGGATGTCAATGGCAAGAAGAATAGTCAGATCTGTCTCTATCGCTCCGGTAAGCAATCTACAAAAGATAAAAATTTGCTTTTTTCCTTCATAATACCTTACATTCTAGAACTGGAGCGAGGTGGTCCCAGACGCAAGAACACTCCGGCAGCAGAAAGTCTGGACTACGACAAGTTTGATTTTGGACGTCTTTTCCATGTCTGTGATATCGATATGCTGCACATTGTTAATGTAAGTGCACCACTCAAAAAAATTTTTTTTGCTACATCAGCGGTTCTGGCATAGGATACAAAGTTTGTTTGTTGGCAAGAGGCTTCCTTCTTAAATCCATTGGAGAACACGGTCTCTGCAATAAACTACGCGTCCCGTGGCTTTTTACGCGAGAGCTCACAGAATCATAGAAAGAGGGTAGTTTAGCAAGCAAGCTAATACTTTGGTAGTGATTACTGTTCTATTTACTGGAATGTCATTGTAAAGTGTGATTTCAATTCCCGATCGATTGAACTGCAATGAGGGTGGAATGACAGTGCGCTTGTGAACATTTCTGTTTTATTAAGTCACGACGCTTCTAATTGGTAAACGTTTGCAGCAAAATCTGATAGAACATCAGGCAACTGTGAACTCTAGGTGTTACTATGCAGGACTCTGAAGGTCATAATGGAAGTCTTTGAACTCGAATTCTATTAAGTCTTGAACTCTGATTATTAAAATTGATTTTAATGCAGCAATTGATATTATTTACATAAAACTAATTTCAAGGCCTACACTTTGTGACAAGAGATTTCTTTGATATTATTAGTGCAGCATAATTCAGACGAGGTAACGTACTTGCTTCATCGTGTATGCCACAAATGCTTCACCATGTGTAGCACTGATTTGTTTCACGTAGTTTACAGTGTGAATCACTTAGTGCTTCACGGTGTGTATCACCACCGTAATTCGCCACGTGTAGCACGTGAGACGCTGAAACATGATTCGCCCGAACAAGGGTTTTTATGCTTTGAGAATATAAATTGAGCCGAAGTGTGTCTAAATCAGAAAATATCAAACAATTCTCTTGTTACAAAGTATTAGTCTTGAAATTAGTTTTATGTAGAATGATCGTCAATTGCTGCATTAATAATCAATCAATGATCAGTGAATTATTTTCACAATGATAATCATTGCAGTTCGACTTTACTGCATTCGTTGAGTCGCTTCTTAGAGTGCTTGTGCGGAATCAGATCCGCACAGTTTAGTTTTGGAATTTGTCGCTTCTCCTGCTATCAAGTTCTATCAGCTTGTGCCAGCTGCGAAGTTGATAGAACATTGCATTATGACCAGCAGGCAGCGCATCTCAGTCGGACTTCTCTGCTCAAGTGCTATCGTCACAAGAAGCGAAACAGGTGAGCAGTTTCCAATTCAAGACTTTACCTTCATCATAAGTTTAGCAATTCAGCTGAAACGCCTTGCAACTGGTTTCCCTTCGGAACGTCAACGTGATGAGACCTACGGACAGAAGCGAACTCAAGCTCAACGCAATGTCCAACAAAAGTTTTGTTTTACAATTTGCAGTAGATCGTTTGCAATCAATTTGAAATAAACCCAAATCGTGTGCAATGACACTCATGATCGTAGAAAATAACTGGACTGTAGCGCGTTTTTTCTCAAACCATCGAACACAGAATGGCTTTCTTTTTGAATTATATGCGATAATGGTAAGAAAGGCAGCATGTTCTTCACACACCGTAGAGCTTCCTCACCAAAATCAATTCAAAATTCTTCTTTCACAACGACGAAGAGTTGTTTTTGTTAATAGGTAAACACCTGAATAACGCAACATTTTATATGCGTTTGCCTTTTGAGTACGGCGTTTCGTTCTCTGAGTAATGAAGAGTAGTATGAAAGTACAATATTAGGCATTTCTGTCAAACTGTTATCGCATGCACGAATTATGGTAAGGTTTAGGGTGAAAGGAAGATATACTAGATTGCATCAGATTCGTCTACGAGGTGATTCGACATAATGAGTTGAGAATACTCATTCCGCATAAAAAGACCTCTGTGAAGTGAAATTATTAGGGTGATCCAAAGTATAGATCTCTTGTTTTTTTATTATGGAACTTTTCTCTTTTTTAACGATAAATGCCAGCAATGTGAACGCATTTGTATAAAGTAGCTTTCATATGTTACCCTAATATCGCTTGCTGCTCCTCCCACAAACACCTACCGGCGCTTCAAAAGCACAGAATTCCAAATGCCATCTGATTTTGAGGTGCTGCTCCCCAGAGTCTCTGACAAACATACCGCTCGAAGGGACATTTCAAGCTAATACTAATGATTATTTGAATGCAGAACTTCTCAGACATTTCAATAACAGTTACAAATTATTCAAAAGTGCGATATTTCGCCCAGATTCTGGCTAAAAACATATTTTGGTCGAGGTAATTTGCATACTCAAGTAGCTGCAAGAAGCTTTATTTAAAATTACGAGCAATGGTGAGTTTATTCGATTACATTATGAAAGAATAAATGGTACTATTCCAAACAAAACCCCAAAAATTCAAAATCACGAATTTTGCTATAAATAAAATTAAGGGGTTGCTTGACCTGGTGTTTACAAACATGATATTTATTTCGCAAAGTATGCTCTCTTTGAGGGGTTACGGGAGGCATACACAACGACACAACGACACATGGCCAACGTTTCAATTTCGCTGAAACTTTACACAGAGGATTATACATGCTGATTATAAATATCACAATTATTTCGCTCGAAAACCTTCTCCAGTATGGTTGCGGTAAGTGTAATGTAAGGTAGGGGCAGAATCCTGAGTTTGGCTTAAACTTGACCTAAAGATTTATTCGACAAGCTGATTATGAGTATCCTAATCTCCTTGCCTTTTGCGGTAATCTCATAAGTTATGGTAGGTATACGGTAAGAGTTCAAAATTGTAGATCTGCCTGACACTTTATGCAGGAGTTTCTCTATGTGCTGGTTACGTTTGCGTTTATTTCGCATGATAATTTCGTGAATTTCTGGGATTCAAACTGGCCTGAGAAATAGTAAGTGTTTGTTCGAACGCTGCCACTTACAATAACTCCACAATAAAGCGTTACTGCAGATAACATGATATTCGTGGCCAGCATGCTGAAAATCCCTCTGAGCTAAGTTATGAGCAAATTGAAACTTCGACCTTACGTAAATACACCTACCGTAACCCAATACAATCTCTCCTTGCAAAAATAATATAATACACATGTTCATCGTGCTATGGGTTTTGTGAGTTCCCCCCTCCCACCACCTAAAGTAATCAATGAAGATGTTTTGGTGCGAAAAAGGTATGATATTTGTGATCAGCATGCCGAATAATCCCTATGCAAAGTTTTAACGCAGACTGAGATTTTGACCCAATAACGTATGCCTACCTCCTCCCGAAGAACCTATCCCATGCTTCGTGATTGACAAGTCTACCCCCCCCCTCTCCACCCTCCTGTTGGATTTTCAATCTGCGATCTTTGGTTTTTCGGTAGTATCAAGTGGAATAGCGCCGAATAAGTGGTATTTCTTCGATTACTTACTGCCATATCTTTTGTTGCGATGCATTGGGACAAGCAGACTATAGTGGAATTGGTAGCAGTCCCCTACCTATTGTCACCGATATTCTTGGTAGACTCACTTGTTTGCTTGTGGCGGCGCTGTTTAGAATTCGAAACCAATAAATTGACGAGCTTTGAAATTTCAAGAAAATTGGGCCATGCGACTTTGCTTATCTATAGACCCCAATCAGAAGGTTTTTGATTTGTACTCACATTTGCGAAAACTTGGGATATCTAATTACATGTTCTTTCAAGAAAACTGCATTTATTCTCTAAGTGCCCTTACCTTTAAGTCACTTTAATTGAACTTTCCACCCCTAGAAACAAATCAAAATGATGTTGCTGTTGGGCTGTTGAAGTACCTCCGCACGTAGTATCTCGGCAATTCCTGAGGCCCAGCCCCATAGTTAGTAAATATGTCCAGGTTTCACGCATTTAACCCGCTCAAAATCTCAATTTCTAAACCTCAGTTTGTTTTCGAATACCATTCCTTTCAATGGGCTTAGTCAATCAAATTCTAGGAACACTTCGTTTGCTCCGTTCCAACATTTTGTTTTAGGTTGTGCACAGCTTCATTTTTATTTAGTTTGGAATTCGCGGTTCTTGGAAAATGCATAGGCTTTTTTAATTCGTTATTAAAAACTAATCGATTGTATAAGGCAATTATAAAATCGTGACAGTGGTTGACGCGTGCGTCGCGTATGCTGTATAATTTCACGAACTGAAATCTTTTTCGAACGAACGAATATCTAGTTGATTCTCAAACTTTTTTCGAATGAACGATGGTTCATTTACCGATTTTTATATTATTCAAATTGTCGATCTCATAGCCAACTTTACCGAAAAAGTAATGACTCAGGTAAAGGCCACTGCATGACGAAGGCGCAGAAGCACTATCAGTTGAGCAGACGCGAACGCGATGCGCGCACATCTTCACCCCCATAAATCCTGCGCCTCTTGCCTTTGCGGCTAATAAAGCCACGTTCGCGCCCAATGATATTGCGCCTTCGACATGCAGCGGCCTATAATTTTAAATGTATGTCCAATAGCAGCTTCTTGTTCTTTCATCAAACTTGCACAAAAAACTGTACCTGTGATGCTTGCCTAGAATCAGGTTAATGCAAAACATGTACTTTAGCGCCTCATAATATTTCAAAATTAGCCAAAAGTTTACGTTTTCTTACCAAAAGATAGTTGTTTGTACCTAATAATGTTATGGCGGTGAAAATCAAGTGAAATTGCTTGAAAGATGCGAAAGCACTCGCAAAGCTTTGAGAGAGTGAGCTATGAGAAACGAGAATGTGAACTGTGGCAGATAAGGATTGCCAAAAAGTGATAGGTTGTCAGCATGGAGTATTTTTAAGGCAATCTGATAGCGTCTTTTCATCGAGCCAAAAAGCACTAGAATATTTAGGCACAGCTCCGCCCCAAAGTTACAGTTTCAGAATTGTGAGCGAAGGGCAGCTGTACCCAAACATTTAGAATTGAAACTTTAAAGTTAACTACCTGTATTACCTAAAACCTTGCCGATTTCGTGTTGCACGAGCGCAAACTAATGATGCATGTATACTAATTTGATAGTTTGTTTTTCGAAAGCCTATCAAATATTTGTGTTGCTCTTCTCTGCCACAAAAATGTCGTGTGGTTGAGTAATGTTCAGCCAGTTGATGAAGTTACGACGATACTACTAGCTTGGATAAATCAAGTAGCTCGCCCGTTATCTTAACAGTGTTAAACTCATGGGTCTAAATCCTGACAATTCACATTTTGTGAGACTTGGTTTTGCACATACCCCTTAGAGAATAGGACAACCACAGCCTTTTTGCATGATCCTGTAGTTTCTCATGAGCGATGTTTGTCATAGCGGCTAAAGGAACGCTGAACTTCACTCATTTTCTAGAAAGGCTGATATGTTTTCTATCATCATAGGAAGTAATACTTTGATATTACAATAGCTTATATAGGTGTGGCACACGACTTTTGATTACGGTCTTTCCCGCTGACAATGATTTTGTCTCACACACCTTTTCCCAGCGTTACCGTTTACCTAAATATGCAGAACACAGAGGATCATCCAACCAAACATATTCAAAAGTAGATGTCAAATAAACCCTGTGGATCAAATTTTGACGACTTTTGAGGTTGTCAAATATCGGACCACCAAAGCTAAATGGTCATTTTCGAACCTGGTTAACTCTGTTTCAAAAAGTTACCTGCTTCTTTTTGCAGTCATCCCGATACATCAGTCCTTCTTTGTCCACACTAGGGGCCACTCATAACCGATCCTAAAAATACACATTGCAGTGGCGGTTAGCAACATTTCCGTCCGGGGGCCGCAAAACTCTTGAGAAGCATTCCAAAAAAATCTGTGCGTGATTAATGCCACGCACCTCTATTCGAAAAATTTCATTGCCCCCCCCCCCCCTAAACGGAAATCCTGGGCTTCACAACACATGATATTAGGCTGTTAACTAAGTTTTGCAAATGAGTCCGCATTTTTCAATTTTCGATATTGGCTCAAATTTAGATATTGTGTAGATTGCTATGTGGACTAAAACTGGCACAAACCGCTCGCTTTCTAATAACGAGATAAAATCTTAGAGTTTTCCAAAAGTAGTGAAATTCAAGAATTCATGGAGTTTTAAGTGAATATGAAGCCGTTCGTAACCTAGATCATGCACAGCAGCCAGAATGTGCATAAATTACTAGAGGATGTCTTATCTAACGCAGTAAGAAAGAAAAGATTTTGAAGACAACTCAAGTTTTTGCGCTCTCACAAAGTTGAACGAGCCGCTGGACGCAAGCAGCTTTTAGTCAAGCGTCAATCCCTGAGGAGTAAGTGTCAGAATTTGCCAAACTTTCATGGTGGGGTCATTTGCCTTGCCGAATACGAATATCATACGCATACCAAAATCCGAAATACTTCAAATCTAGCAAGACACTGCATTTGAGTGCGAGAAGCACCATCTCAACGTGAAGTCTAACTAATTTTTTCAAAGTTATCAGCCTGCAATGTTCCATCTATGCTGCAATCTGGAATTCGATGTACCTGGCTCATGATCAAGGCCTGTCAGGCTCAGTGCAGAGGTTTTTAAGTTTATCCAAAACACACGTTTACTGCATGGTTGTTGAGCATATCACGTATTTCCAGGAAATTTATCTCACGAATAGATGTTATTTCTAGGCCATCTAGGCTACGATCTGTAAGTTCTAAGGTGTGTTTTTTTATCATTTCCGTATGCAAATAGTTTCCTACTAAGAAGATATTCCCACTATGATTATATTGAGGACGAAGCAGTGGTTGCAGAAAACTTCTTATACCATTGAAAATTTATTCAGAGTATTTATTGCCATGGTAAGATTTATTGTTGTACAGACTTTCACTCACAACAATCAAACGCGTTTTTGTCTCGCAACTTCGGCAAAGGCATTTTTTTTGCACACAAACGATCTAATTTCAATGTGACAATGTAAATCGTCCCATCTTTGGTAGTTCACAACTCCTTCTAATTCTGCACGTGGATCTGGCCACAGCTGAAACAGAGATCACATAAACCTTTCAATTCGGCAGAATAACGATGCTCCAGTGACAGTCGTTTAGATAGCTAATTGCTCTTATCATAGATTTCATGAGATATTAGGTCAATGCAAAGATAATGGCCGTTTTGGAATTCTCATTAAGTGCTATAACGTTCTAAAAAATCCACATTTTTTAATGCGGTAAAAACAATCAAAAGCAGCGATTCCTCCGCGATACAGCGCACATTTATTTATACTCACAACATGAACGGGAAGAAAAATACGGCTAAAGGACAAAAAAGGTTTTTTTAATTTTGTATATTTGACAATTCATAACTTCCTTCAAAATTTTATGAATGACAAGTGGCTTATCTTGCAGTTTCAAGTCAGAAGTTTTTCAACTTTTTCCAATGTGCTTCAAAATCTCAAAAACGATATTCCGATTTTCTGCGTACTGTGTTGAATTTTTTGCAAAAACAGCTTAAGAGCAAAACAGCACGCTTTTCGTGTACGCGTAAGATTTGAAAACTGGAGGAGGAGATTTTACTCAAAAAAAAAAAACACCGGCTCTATCAATAGCAATTGAGTTTTGCGTGTTAGCCGAGCAACACAAGTTCACCCAACTCAATTATATGTCTACTTGTTATCTCAAAAAGCACCACCTGCGCCAGCATTTGAGACCTATTTATTTAAAAATGGTACCTGCCCGCATTCTTGTACTCCACCCATGTTATCTGGTTGACCTGGAGCCCATAGTAGAAAGTCAACCTTTGTGCCATCAGTCCAGGTCCAATTCAAATGAGCATAACGTTCCAGACCAATCCAAGTCCCTTGTGTAGAATCGTTAGTCATATGCCTACCCGATTTGGCAAGCTCTGAAGATCACGTTCTGGAACTCAAGTCCAATTCACACAAAATAAATTACCAGCCACGAAAAGGTTTTCGTCATGACTGTGGATTGAAGTCAAATGTGCTCCAACAGTTTGACATAGATTTTCGGCGCTTTGAAAAGTAGCATGGAAGAAATTCTTGAAATGACTTTGTTTAAATGACAGCCTCAAAACTCTTATCACAACATTGTAAATGATGTAAGTATAAGTACTGCACAAGTACCATACTACTATGTGTCTGTGTCTCGCTCAACTCAGACAATTGCATCGGAAAGTTCGCGGCCTCAAAGCGTGCTACATGGGCGCCGCGGCCCTTAAAATTTCGGCCGCGCACGCCGCGGCCCATGTATATTTCACCGGGAACGCCGCGGTCAAAGTTGAAATTGGGAAGAGATTATCGGGAGAGTCGCGGCCCAATCACCTCACTCGGCGTGCCGCGGGCCTTATCAAAGGCCGCACTTCTTACACGCTACAGCTTAAGGCAGAACCCGCGTGAGGTACGCCGCAGCGATGGGGCTACCCTAAGTGTCTGTGAGGCTGCTAATCGCTTCTCGGGTTGGGCTATGTGACAGTTGAGTTTATATGCTCACAAAACAAACTTCAGCAGTCTTGAGTGTCATCGACGACAGTAGATGTGTTGACAGATGAGCTAACAAGTTGCTCAATTTGTACTCAGTCGTTGTCATGAGAGACAGGGCAAAATTTTTTCACTCTTTCTAGGCCTCACAAGCATGCTAATCGGGTCAACCATCGGACGCTTACAGGATGCCGCGTCACTTATCGGGTCCAATATCGGTTTATACCGGGCAGCTAGCGGCATGGATGATTGGTGGCCGAGCAAGCACCCGCGAACTTCCCGATGCAATTGTCTGAGAACACAGCCATACATAGGTAGATCGCGATTTGGAGACATGGAGCCCTCAAAATTCTTTGGCTGTTTCCTACAAACAAAATCACATCCTGCATAGTCTGCATGTCTGCCAACACGACAGAGGTAGATTACCAATGCCTCTTATGTCACAAGATTTCTTGTTGCTATTTGAAACTGCAGGTCTTTTATTTCAAAAGTGCAGCCATGTTTTCCTCGTGTAATTGTTGCTTCGCAACAAACGGCTAAGATACTCACTGCAAAACCTACTCTACAGGTATAATATGGCCGGCTACCTTTACGTTGGTCATAGATTTACTATCTCTTATTTGACGATAACTTCGCATCGTGGAAGGAGCAAGATCACAAAAAGAGGTTCAATATCGAAGTTCCTTGTTGCGAGCATGTCTTGTTCTCCTCAGTCATGAGGTTAAAACAGGTCTACTCCTTTCAAGCTGATTTATGTTCAGTGATATACGGCGTTATACCAAATTTTTGGTGTTTCTCTATTAGACTTAACATATCGAGCTGTCTGACTAACTGGAATATAGTTTCGATCGAATCTGTTCAAACGTACTCCCACTTTTCCAATTTAGGCTTTGTCAAAGGCTTAGCAGAGCCATAAACTCAAGGTTGGAAATCGTCGACTTTGATCGCATCTCAGCAAGTTCGCGCAGTTAGCTTGTAACGGATGCCATTGATGTCCAGTGGGTCAAGGCTCTTATGTGCGCTCGTGAAATTACACAGTGATAAATACGGGGTGAATGTCACTGCTAATTAACAGACATTCATCTATGAGATTCATTTTTGGGTCATTTTTGAAATCAAACTTTATGTTCTCGCACTGGTAGCCTTTACTTAAGTCTACCCTGACAAAGCGGAAAGAACTTGGCAGTGCGTTGCCCAAACTTAAATAAAGCTACCATCTTCATGTAGACCTTCAAAAAAGATGTGAAAATCGAAACCGTCAGATCTAATGAGGATCCACCAGAAATTATTTTGGTATACCGGCATACCAGGCACTACAACATGTCCATTTGCAACGAGCAGGGTTCACTGAGTTCATGTTTTTCTTTACTGGAGTAACTTAAAAAGCTTTTTGTTCTGCAAAAACTCATCTTCTATACTGTCTTACACTAGCTAACAGGCACGGGAATTCCAAGCTTTGCTCGGTCCCTCAATACACAGTATTCATCAATCCGTCCCATTTCTACATAACCTTTCCCTGTCTTTGTCTCATTTCTGTATGCCAGCCTTACACCCATGTTTCCTCATCAATACTCACTTACCCCCTCCTTGTACCGGCTTCTAGCCCGGCAGCTTACTCAAACATTTGTAGTTAAGTCAGCAAGAATTCACTCAGAAAACGAAAATTATGAAAAAAGGTAGCCTTGCGCGAAAAGCTTTTGTTATCCCGCCCTTAGAGCCGGGACGATGAAATCGCGTGATATATGACGACACACGACCCTAATTCGCAAAATCGGGGTGTCGCGCAAGACTACCTTTTTGGTCCCGTAGTTTCAAGTCCCGCAAGACTGTGCTGGAATTGACCACAAATGTCTGAGTTAACGCTTTAGGAAATGATTAAATCGTATCGATAGATATGCCTACCCTCTCTCTCCCCCTCCCCGATATATATGTGCGCAAAGTTTAGTCCGATTTTGCTCAGAAATGCATACGTGAATGCAAGAAAAATTTAACTTCATAAGATAAAGGAAGCATGTTGGCATCCATGCAAATTTTGCGCAATAGTATATCACGTGGTCAAGGCGAATTTGTTTGCTATTCGTGTTGCAATGCAAAAATGAAAAGTACAAATGAAAGTGTGTAATACTGTTACACACCCCTCACTTTATAGCAGGCGTTTGTTTCATCAAAATATGTCCATCCACTTTCGCAGTGATCGCGATATCCTAAAAAGCAATTTTGGTATGAACGAGCAAAGTTACCTTTGCGCACCCGTGGAACTTATACAGGGTGTCCCAAAAAAATGTGAACACTGTTTGATCGTTAATAACTCCGTTGCTTTCAAGTCTTTCGCCGAGCTTGAGGCCCCATTTTGTAGAGCGAGGTTGAGCTTAGATTTGCAGTATGGAGCGAATCATCGATCGCTTTCCGTTACTGTACGATTACGGTATGAATTTTTAACATATGGATCCATCGTGAAATATGCGATTTGACAAAATTTTTTTCCAAAAAATCTGGAAAATCGTGCACTAGGGTTTTCGCGCACGCTGATTCCACTACACAACTTTTTGCGATGTTTTCAGCCTTTTTGACGGTGTAATCACACTTCTGACAAATGCTGGGAAGTGAGTTATTACGATTTACCGGGGATAACTTAGGAAAGAACCATCACAGTAAAATGGGAATTTTAAATTTGAAACCAGCGGCTGCCATTACCATAGTATAAGACTTTTTGGCTTGTTTGGTTTTGTTCCGAGGCAGAATATGGCCTACAATTGCCTAAAATCCTTGTCGAAGTTCTTACCGTAATCCTACAGTAATGAAGAGCGATAGATGATTCGCTCCATATTGTAAATTTAAGTTGAAGCCAGCTCTACAAAACGGTACCTGAAGCAAGGCAAAAGACTTGTTGGGAAGAAAGATATTAACGATCAAACAGTGTTCACATTTTTTTGGGACACCCTGTATAAGTGCGCTTATCAGGAACTGTTGGTGTTAAAACATGGGCATACCAAATTGTGATTTCAAACAAAAGTTTCTATGAAGAGTAAGGTGATTGGGCTTTATCAAGCATGATGACAAGAGAACAAAGCCCTCAAAACAACTCATCGTCACCAACGTTCTATCAGAAAATCAAAGTCTAACGCCAACACTTCGTCTCTAAACACCAAAAATGAACATTTGACGAACCTGCTTCAGAACGATCAAGATCAGTTATTTGAGGTTGATCTGCACTTCTGTAAAATTAACTTTTCACAAAAGCTTCATGGAAATTCAACAGACCTCATGATTAGCTCATGGCTGTTTGGGCGCAGAAATGTTTCTGCCAGTGGAAATAAGGCAACGACCAGGAATTTCATTGGGCTTGTCCTGGATACATGATTTCGTAATCGTGCGATATTTCATAGTTGTACAACGATTGAATTTTCAATCAAACAGTCTGTTAAGGGAAGGATACAACATTAGTCGGCGATTGAAGATGAGATGTATATCAGTAGCCAATAAAATCTGGTTTCAAATCTGCTTTCCTTTTTGAGAAACAAGTTTTCGAAAGAAGTTATGAGCGTTTGAAGTCCAAATTTGTCAAGGTTTAGGTGGCCTAAAATTGGCGAAGGCTGTACAAAAACATCGGAAAGCACGTCGGAAAGTAGAGAATCAGTTTGGTATCGAGCATATTATTTGCAATGGAGGAACAAAGCTGTCGCTTAGGGGTTGCTTTAGAGCTTTTCGTTGATTTTAAGCCACTCAGTGCTTGGCAAATTTGGACATTCAAACGCTCATAACTTCTTTCGGGAACCTATTCCGCAAAAAGAGAAAGTAGTTTTGGAACCAGCGTCCAAAGACGCGTTTAAAAATATACATTCCATCTTCAAATCGCCGACTAATGTTGGCGTCCTTCCCTTATGAGACGATGCGAAATGAATATGCAATTTCATTGTCCGAGTTGACCATATAGTGGTGCCTGGCATATAACTGAAAGTATCATTGTTCTATAGGTCTAAGCATTCATATTGGTGGATGAACCCTTTTGTAATAAAACTTTCAATTTTCATGAATATTTGCCATAAAACTTCTTTCCACGTCCAAGATCACGATATCTTCACATCTTATGGTTTTCTTCAGAGTTATTTTGACGATGTCAGTGCACAGAATTTTCGGATGGAGAAACAAAAACCTGTGTCAAAAAACAAACTTTTAAAAAAGGCTATAAACTCAAGCTATTCCTTGGCTTGTTTTTTCTAGGCCCACAATTCCTCTACTACCTCAAAGTTTATTTGTGCTGTCAACAACCTACGGTGGTATTTGTTTCCGAAACCATCATACATATAATATAATGGTTCGTCGTCTCATATATTAGGTTGGCACATAAGTTTTGCAACTTTTCCCGTAACTTTTTTCTTATTTTATGTAGCAATCTCATTTTGTGGCTTCATGTAGATTGTAATGTAAGCTGCAAGTCTGCGCAAACCGTTTGATTTTTGATAAAGTAGTACATGAAATCTAAGCATTTTTTGAAAACTGCTAAAAATCGAGGTTTCACGATTTTTTGGCAAACATGAAGCCCTACGAAACCTGATTCAAACATATGGAAAAGCAATTATAGGCAGCATGTAGCTGGAAATTGGCGCACCGGAATCAGTGAAAAAGAAATGAAATTTAACCACAAATTAAGGTGGGGCGCCTTTGAGAAGTTGAACAAGTCAAATGCGTCAAGTTTTGAAGGCAATTTGTCAATAACTAAGCTGCGAAAGGTCAGAACTCGCTATAACTTTGCACTATAGGGTAATCCTATGCGATAAACACTAATACCATATTCATTTGTCGCTAAAATGAAATTCCTCTTTTGATCTCACAAACGAGGCCTTTTCGTGCGAAGCGGATCTCATTTTTGTGATCAGCATGTCAAATAAGCCCTATAGGCCAAGTTTCAGCAAAATCTGACGCATTCTAAAATTTTCCCATGGTACCGTAAACCTACCGTAATCCTCACATAAGGTGGTAAAATTCGGCAAAAATGTGTGCATTGGAAGCTTACATCATATTCCTTATACTGCCAAAAAATGAATGCGCTACGTTCAAAGAGACAAAAGTTACATAAAAAGTTGCATTACTTATGTGCCAACCTAATATAAAGCTAAATGACTGCTTAATTTATGTGTATCTGTGGTCTGTATACGTATCCTTTGCTTCAACCGCCCTGGCGGCTGGAAGGGAGCTTCTTGACCTGAGGCTAGGTAATGATCAGAGAGCACGCAAGCGAGAGAGAAGTAGACTGCGTCGCTGGCACAATCGGCCTTAGAGGCCCCGTCTTCCAGCCGCGAACCAGTTGCATCAAAGGTTATGCTCCGAATAGAAACTTCCATTTCTAGACCGATTCAGATCACTCCTTAAACACATACACTGTGGGGTGGCGCGGGTGCAAACTCCTTTTGGTTGCCAGTCGACATCGATATTTTTTGCAAAGGTTGAGCTACAGGGATGGGAATTGGCATTGGGGCAAATGAACATGCTGATTACGAATATATCATCAATAGTGTCGGGTATATCCATTGTTGCAAGGCAGTGATTACTTGATACATTTATCTTTCGCTGAAATCTCAAAGGAGAGTACTTTTAATAGCCTTAGCTGTCCGATATGAGATAATACCCGGCTAAAGCATTCTTAGGCGCAGATTTCAAATTTTCATTCTGTTTCTGCTGAAAATTCCTCTGAAAGGATTTGCGGGGGTTTGAAAACCCGTTTTTGGGGCTCCTTAAAGGCAGTGTCCAGGCTAAACCTAACCCCCTCCGATTAGCGTCGATCCTGAATGTAGGCCTCAGGAAAGGGGCATCTGCGTTGGTTCGGTTTTTAACGTTGTCTCTGAATGGAGATAAGGGGCCTGAAAGTCCCTGGCTGGGAGGATTCTGATATCAGACTCCGCCTACCAGGGACTGCTCACTACCTTGTCAATATGCCTCCCACACGTATTGACAAGGTAGTGAGCAGAAGCTGCACACTGCACACTGTAATGCAACTGCACCCATGCAGTTGCAGCTTCTTCCCGCTGGCCTGCCGACGGGGACGAGCAATTCGAAACTCGTCCGCACCCTCAAGATTGGGTCCCCAAGGATCGGGTTCTTTGTGACTTCTAGAAAGTTTGAAGTTCGGAACTGTAATCAGGGCCACGGAAAGGCCCCAGAATGACGAAAACATAGGAGGCCAAATTCTGGGTGGACGCTGCCTTTAAGTTCGTAGACCTTGTTATGTAGCTTAGCGATGGCAGTGGAGTAATGTTTAGTTTCCTGGCGGTAGAGACGAGAAATCAATGGTTCGCAACGGTGGAAATGTTATTGCATGCACCTATGCCAGAAACTCTTCAGGTCAGATAACCAAAAACACCTTTGTAATCGTTTGTAGACGGCTTCAAGTGCTTATGTAACTCACACTCGAAATGCAAGGAGTTCGCTCTTTACAGGAATCGAACCCTTGACCTATCGCCTCTAGTGGGAGCACGCTAACCGCTACACCACCACGCCACCAACGCCCGAAAACTAGATTTTTACCTCCATAACTCTTTCCAGGGAAGAGTCCTGCAGAAACGGAAGGCAGATTTGAAATTAGCGCCTAAATACTTTAGCCGACATGCATCTCATATCGAACGGCACCAGCCATCAAAAGTACTTCCCTTGTCAGTTTGATAGGTCATACAAAAATGTGAAACAAGTAAGTAAGCAGCAGGCTACCTCAATTGTCCCATGACTATTTAGTTCTTGACCGATTTTTTGATCATTTTTTTGCTACAGTAAATGCTCATCCAAAAATGCTCCCAGATAAGGAAGCCAAATTTGGAATCAACGTTTATTCTCTCCAGGATATCAAGCATTCCATCTCAAATAGCCACTTCGATAACGATCCGTTCCTTGCCGTACAAATATTGTGAGCACGCGGCTGCTACTCGGGCAATCGCCGGGAATAGGCAGGCACTGAGCACTGGTAGTCGCAAATTCTCGCACTCCACCAACAGATTTGCAAGATAAAGAGAGCCATTTTTTGCGAAAGCGCTGGAGACTTCTTTCTCGCCCTAAGTCAGGTACATTGGCCTTCATCAGCAATGGAAGAAATCAACAAAAAATGTCAGAAACTACCGTTCGCTTTTCTGGATTTGTGGGTTTGCGCGAAAACAGTAATTTCTTCTTTTTATTCTCCTTACTGTCTGGATAACGGCCCTTTTTGGCAATGCGCGGTCATAAAATTTTTCGAATGGACCATCCGCAGTTCTCGTTTTATTTCCTTACGTCTACGGCTCAACAAAAACACTCGTGCAAACCTTTAAACTTACTAAGCGATATGCATATTATTATCGGGCATGTTAGCCTTTCTAGATCATGGCCAAATATGAGCAATCTAGCGAGCGACGCACCTTACCAGACTCCACAATTCTTGTACGCTGCAAGCGTAAAGGTTACGACCAAGATAAGACACTGCTTGGTGATGGGGTTACCCTCAAAATTTGGTTCGTTGGTTATTCTTTTTTCGTGCCAAAAGAGTTAGAAGTCAACTGATCACGAAACGGGACGATTTTCGGCACCCTCGTGATGAAGTGCTAGATGCCACAAATTGCAAAAATTACTTGCATATATCGTGATCTTTATAGGAAGGATGCGAACATGCAACATCGGGCTAACCTTACATATTGGGCCACGCGGATTTATTTTCCACCTTCGGGTTGTTTCAGACTGCCGCACTGACAGCAGCAGTCTGCAGCAGATTGCAGCTGGACGTACTGATCGCAGCAGACCGCAGCAGACTACAGCAAACTGCAGCAGACTGCAGCTGAACGCGCTGACTGCAACGACAGCGGCTGAAGCCTAAAAGTGGAGAGGTTAAATAGTTGTGGCTCAAGCAAACAACAATATATACCTAAAAGCAAAAGACAACAGGAGCTAGAATGTTACAAAATACGTATATGCAATGAGAGGAGTAATTAGAACAAATACGAACATACCAAAGAAAAACTACCTCCAAAATTTGAATGAGAAGAATTGTGAACTTATGTTCTTCTTAGGCGTAAATCGCGTGTTTTGATAATCGCAATTGTTTTTTCTTTTACGAAAGGAGGCAGCGACCGATGCGGTCAGTGCGGTCAGCTGCAATCATCTGCAGTCTGCTGCGGTCAGTGCGGCAGTTTGAAACAACCCTTCGCAGTACACTTGTCGGTGCAGCAGCGGATACTATTCGGGCGCTTATAAAACAATCTGCTAGTGGCCAGGTATTGTAGAGGACTTATCGTCTTCTTGTCTGCTGAGTAATCGGCTGGTGCTTGTCACAGATGTTTAAGCATATTCCACACAGGTGCATCCGCCGGCCACAAACATATATCGGTATTGAGAATTTTATCAGTCTATTGATTTTCTTATGATAATGCCAATATTATGTGCTCTTTAATTTCTTGCTTGTAATGTTCTTTACCCCCCACAATGGTCGGTCACCTCAACTGGGGTAAGGGTGACAATAGGTGTCGAACTGCGATGCACAACTGAGTGGACTCTGACAGGGCCTTCCAAGCTGTGAAGAAGTTCGACGTTTCCGGTCGGCCGGATGTTTAGCTAAAAGCCGACCGGGCCACTTCCACCGCCGTCTGGTTTTCTGGTCGCTAAGCGGTCTTCCCCGCTCCAAGCCCGGGGTCAGTTCGCCCCGTGAAAATCAAGAGTAGGCTTAATAAGTCCGCTCTTGTAGGGAAACAAATATTTTTACTCCGCCAGCAAGAAGGTATAGGAAAAACCATTCACTCGGATTCCCCCTACGGCGGCGGGTGGTAGCAAGAACGATGTCAGGGTCTTTGGGGCGCCTTTTGGATCCGACAAAAGCGATACGTCTGCTTGGACCACACGCCATGGAGACTGCCTCATGCTCTGCGCCCACAACCTTAGGACAGTCTCCACAAACGCCGACCTCCACGCTCTTCTCGACGCTGCAGATCACATCAAGTGTCACGCTATCGCTCTGCAGGAAGCGAAGTCCAGGAAGAAGGACGTGCGACGGATTAGTGAGGGGAAACTGATTTCGTGTTGAGAAGCTTCCATCACGGGATGTTGGAGGCGTTCGTTTTGTCGTCCACCCATTTATCGTCCATCTTGTCGATTCACATGAAATCCTATCGCCTCGACTAGCCATCCTACGACTACGACTTCCACGTCAGAAGACCATCAGCATCATCAACTGCGATTCTCCAACATCAGCGGCCGGCGAATCAAAACTGTGCTTTTTACGAAGACGTGGAGCAGGTCGTCCGCAACGAGGAGTCTTTCTACAAGTTCGTTGTGTGCGACTTCAACGCGAAAATCGAGATTCCACTAGAAAAGGAATATAGGATCGGGAAGTTTGGATATGGGCTCCGGAACAAAAACGGCAACCGTCTCGCTGGGCTTCTCTCCGCCGCACGACTCTTCCATGGGAATTCCATCTTCATGAAGAAAGAACATCGCCGGTGGACTTGGGAATCGCCCAGCGGAGCGACTCATGCTGAGATCGACACATTCTCACCAACCGAAGGTGGAGCTTACTCGATGTCTCTGTAGTTCCATCCTTCTGTAGTGGCTCCGATCACCGCCTCCTTCGAGCGGAGGTACGACTCAGCCGAAGGCTGGAAAAGAAAGTCTGTCATAGTGCCGCGAGAAAAAAGGAAGTCGTTTATGATTTATGACGGTGACAGGCTGGAAGAGCTCATATCAAGCTGTGACTGGCCCATCGAGGAGGACCCAACGTACGACTACGACTGGCTTCTGAAAGGATTGAGAGCCTGCGGAGTATGCGCCTTAGTGACTTCCGAGAAGAACTTGGAACGCATTTCGAAGACCACCAAGAAATTGCTCGAAAGAAGGAGACTTTGAGGCAGGATCCGAATTCAACCCATCTCGAGCGACTGATTGCCAACGCCAGTTGCAGAACAGCTTTGAAGGAGGATCTCAGGAAGTACAGGCAAGCCAGATACTGGAAGCAGCCAAGGAAGACGAAGTCTCAAAAAGTGCCGAAAAAACTTCTGTGAATATCACGTTTCGCTGGCTGCACTATCGAACGAAAAAGGGACTTCTTTTCGATACATGATGAAATCTATCGCGAAGAACTTCTACACCAACCTCTTCCGCTTGGGAACAACGAGCTCAACACCCGTGTCGATGCCCGTTGTTCCCAATGAAGAAGTATCACCACGAATTCTACTTGCTAAAGTGTGCGCGGTGATTCAGACCATGAAGACCACGGCTCCAGGACTAGACCTTCTTTCCGTCAAACTTCTGCGAGCCGGAGAACACCGTACACGAGGCTCTTACGTCGCATTTGACGTCTTACCTTTAGAAGAAGAGGATCCCCGACCAGTGGAGAACATCAATCCTTGCTCGCATACTTAAGATACTGGGTGAAGCTCAACCCCAAGAACAAGCTAGATTTTGCAAAGGATTCAGCTGCGTGGATCACATCCAGACGGTTGAGAGTCATAGAATCTGCCGGGAGCGACTGCTTTTCGTCCCAACCTGCGTCGATTACGAGAAGGCCTTTGGCAGCGTCGAAATCAGCGCCATTCTGTCAGCGCTAATTGATCAAGGAGTGGACCCAGATTGCGTGAGGACGTTAGCCGACTATTACAAGGACTATACAGCGAGATGCATATGTTCCATTGCTCCCCCCCCCTCCCCCCCCGTAACCATCCCAGTTGGTAAGGGTCCGACAAGACACCTCGCAGAAGCTATTCACTATGGTCAAGGTAAATGTAATGTACTGTAGGAGCAGAATCCTAGGTTCAATAAAACTTGATCTAAAGATCTTTCGACATGCTGATTATGTATGTTAATCTTCTTTCCTTTTGGCTCTTTCGTAAATAGATAGGTATAGGGTAAGGGGTCAAAATCGTAGATATGTCCAAAACTTGCAGGAGTTCACTGATATGCTGATTACGACCGCGCTCATTTCGCATGATAATTTCATGAGTTTCTGGAATTTAGACTAGCTTGAGAAGTGAAATGAGTGTCTGTTTGAATGCTGCCAATTACAATAACTCCACAATAAGGCGTTACTGTAGCGAGCAGCATGATATTTGTAATCAGCATACTGAAAACCTTTCTGAGCCAAGTTTTGAGCGAATTTGTAACTTCAACCTACCTAATACACCTATCGTAACCCAAAAGAATATTTCTCCATGCAAACATAATATGATACACATGTTCACCGTGGTATCGGTGAAGTTTCGGGAAAGTCTGTGAGTTTCGACCCCCTACCATGCACCTAACGTAATCAATGACGTTTTGATGCGGAAAAAGTGTGATATTCGTTGTCAGCATGTCGACTAAATCCTCTGTGTAGTTTCAGCAAGGACTGAGATTTTGACGCCATATCGTATGCCTACCGTAACCTCCCACAGGGTCAATCACGAAGCATGGTAGGCTACCATGCTTCGTAATTGACAAGTCTACTCCCCCTCTCTCCTGATAGATTTTCAATCTGCAGTTTAAAATATCGCAGAGTGATAGAATAAATAATATTCAGTCCTTTTCACAATTTTCAGAACCATACATAGTAAAGATCCGAAATTTTTTTTAAAATTGTACAAGATCTGAGTATTCATCTGGAATATGCATCTCCTGTATGGAGCCCTTTTCTCAAAAAAGCAATGAGAAATTGGAGAAAATACAAAAGACTTTTACTAGAATCCTCTACAATGCTTTCCAGATTCAGGATATCCGCAATTCCTTACCGTCGTACCACGATCGTCTCAAAAGTTTGTAACTTCAAAGTTTGAAATACTCAGATAATCGCCGGGGGCAGGCGGTCCGCAAACTCGCACTTTTCTGCAGACGGTCAGCAGAATTTTGGGGCATGGTTAAACCTTCAGCGGGCGGCACTTCCTTTACGGTCGTATATTCTGCCAGTGGGCAGCAATACAGCTTTCTTTGCAAGCGCTCGGCACATAATTTCTTTCAGTAAGCGCTGGCCAAACATTCAGAAGCGCTCGGACTCTTTTTACGCAGTTTCGGGCGTACGTCGAGAAAAGGTGAGGCTCTAGGTGGCAGAGGTGCCATCGATGGTTTTAGTACCCAAGTTTGGGGTGCTTTTCTGCGGAAGGTACCTACGGGCTATGCGGTCCTTCGCAAAGGACCGTGCGGCCCACAACAATTTTGCATATTCTTGCGGAAATTCCGCGAGAATGCGGTTACTGCGCCGCAACTTATCTACAGAAAAACCGCGATTTTCTCAGAGCGTTCGTCTAAAAATTAGCCAAAATTATTCCAAATTTCTGCCAGCGGACCGCAAGAAATTAGCGAACTATTTCCGGTGCTCGCTTGCTCAAAATTCGCATGGCCGCCTGCCTCCGGCGATTATCTGAGTAGAGACGGATTGTAAGCGACCTAAGGCTTTGTTTTCGAGTCTTGCGATTCGAAACAAAACTTAGAGCTAGCAAATACTGGGTCTTCAAATCTTGCATTCAGAGAACAGGTGGGTTTTATCTTTATTATCGCAAACTTGGCAATAGAAGATTTCTGATACTTTCAACCCTTTTATTTGGCCGTACAGCTAGATGGATATCACTTCTTCCGATAGACTTGATACAACATGAAAATTGTCATGTTTTTCGAAAGAAATTAGATCGATTAAATGTTCTTAATATTTTAAAGATAACGGATTTCTAGATCTCGTTATATGCTTTTCTGTGGTCGTCTACACATTAATGTGTTCATTCGGTGTTCTCTGGGTTTCAAGCTGCAATTTCGTGACGTAATCAGTACTACAATGGCTTGCAAATGTTTGTGTTGGTGAACGTCGGAGCAAAAACTGCAAGAAAATATCCAGAAATGAGATTTTTGAGCAAGTTGAGCTTGTGTTTTCTTACTAACCACTGTTAGGATTGTTTTTATTATGATTTCACTAATTTTTGATCGGTAGTGCTATTCTCGCTTTTCCATTGTCGATTTTATGTTTAGGCGCACCTAGAGTGCATCGAATAAATAAATAAATAAATAAATAAATAAATAAATATTTCTCTATTGCTCACTGCCATATCTTCTGTTGCAAAGCATTGGAACAAGCAGAGTATAGCGGAATTGGTGGCAGTCTACCTATTGTCACAGACATTTTTGGTAGCCTCATTTGTTTGCTTGTGGCGGCGCTGTTTAGAATTCGAAACCAATAAATGACGAGCTTCGAAATTTCATGAAAATTATGCTATGCGATTTTGCCTGTCTATAGACCCCCGATCAAAAGTTTTGATTTGCGCTCACAATTTCGAAAACTTTTCCATTCGAGAACACTGCATTTATTCTCTAAGTGCCTTTAAACATCTGGATCACCTTAATAAAACTTCACCCTGACAACTAATCAAAATGATGTTGCTGTTGGGCATGTCGAAGTACCTCGTCACGCATTATTTCGGCCAATCTCGAGGACCGGGCCCATAGTTAGGAAATATGTCCAGGTTTGACGCATTTAACTCGTTGAAGGTTTTAAACTTTAAAAACTTTCAATAGGCTTAGTGAATTAGATTTTAGCAACACTTTGCCTATTCCGTTCCAACATTTTATTTTAGGTTGTGCACAGCTTCATTTTTGCTAAAATCGAAATTTGGATTCGCGATTTTTGGAAAATACTTAGACTTTATTATTTTGTTATAATCAACTGTGCTATTATTTTGTTGTAATCAATTGTGCCGACTTGTATAAGGCAATCATAAGATCGTGACAGTGGCTGACGAGTGCGTTGCGTATGCAATATAGTTGCGAGCAATTTTCTCGAACAATGAATATCTAACTGATTCTTAGAATTTTGTAGAAGGAATGTATATAGAATACTTGATTTTTGAACATTTTTCGAATAAACGAATATTAACATTTGATTACCGATTTTCATACCATTCGAATAGTCAAGCTCATAGCCAACTTTATCGAAAAAGTAACGACCAAGTTAATAAATGAATGTACGTCCATCAGCACCTTCTTGTTCTTTCATCAAACTTGCATCAAGTACTGTACCTGTGTTGCTTGCCTCATAATCAAATTGCAAAGTATATACTTTAGCGCCTCTTAATATTTTATAATTAGCCATAACCTCACGTTCCTTACTGAAAAAATACAATTGTTTGCACCTAATATATGACGATACAATCAAGTGGAATGGCTTAAATGGTGCAAAAGCACTCGCAAAGCTTTGAAAGAGTGAGTTACGAAGAGCAGGAATGTAAACTGGGGCAGATAGGGATTGCCAAGAAATGATAGGTTGTCACCATGAGGTGATAGCGTCTTTTTATTGGGCCGAAGCTCCTAAAAAGCACAAGATTGTACAGGCACAGCTCCGCCCCAAAGTTACGGTTACTGTGAAGGGTACTCAGAGCTGAAACATTGAAGTTAATTACGTGTATTACCTGAAATCTTGCCGATTTCGTGTCGCACGAGTGCAAACTAATGATGCATGTATACTAACTTAATAGCTTGTTTTTTGAAAACCTACCAAATGTTTGTGATGCTTTTCTCTGTCCCAGAACATATACGATACCTTGATATAGCCAGTTGACGAAGTTACGACGATACTACTAACATGGATAAATCAAGTATGTAGCTTGCCCGTTATGTTACACAGTGTTCCATAAGTCTAAATTCTGACAATTCACATTTTGTAAGACTCTGGTTTTGTACATACCTTTTAGAGAATAGGACAACTAAGCCTTTTTTCATGATCCTGGTAATTTCCCATGAGCGATGTTGGATATAGCGCTAAACGCTGAACTTCACTCACTCTCTAGAAAAGCCGATATGTCTATCATCATGGGCAACGATACCTTGATATTACAATAGCTTATACAGTACATTGAATGTGATCACAAGAATGCGTAAGTTCTCAGCAAATTTTGAATCAAAAACACAATACTTTAGCCTTGAACAGCAAGATATTTAGCAAAAAAAGCAAAGCAAGACTTTTCTGAATAAAGCAATCGTAAAATTTTCTCTTCACGCATTGAAAGAAGTTCGAAGATATCATTTACTACTCAATGAGCCTTTCCAGTCTTTATCATTGACGAAAATAAAAAAATCCGAAATTCTCTCAGAGCTCCCCTCTCCAAAGATGATTGAAAATGAACAAGTTTACTCCCGTATTTTTTGTCTTTCGAAAAGCTTTTCAAGAACCTCTGTGAACGTAATTGTGTATCACTGTCTTATGACACAAGAGCTAGAAGTTACCCGCTACAACTTTTCTGAAAGAACTTAGTTTGCCGAAGACGGCGTTGCTTGAAAATATCTTTTGTGCTTCTCGGCTCACAATGAGTTTCTTTTGGAGCTACTAGATCAGGTAGATAATGGTTTTTTGATTATGCTGTTTTGCGGCGTATTTGGAAAATTACTACCATTAAAATTTAGAAAATATGATTTTTCAACGGAGCCATGGCACTTCAAACCGAGAATTTGCAGACTCGTTGATTTCTGGACAACCTAAAAGGCTGCGTAAAGTCATTTATCCTACCCCTCCCCCCTCCCCCGGGACTATATGCGGTTGTAAGCGTTTGTTTCTTGAGTAGTGAGGGATCGCTTCACATAAGAGTGAGCGCATTCCTTGCTTCAGACATATTTTTATCATCCTGCAGTTACTTTCAAGTATAATAAATCCTGCTTCTAAAAGTAAAGAAATTAAATAGAAACCTCTTTAACGTGGGATGCACGCCCATACGCACCAGCAGCTTACAGATGTTGGTGAATAAGAACCGGCGCGGGAAGTTGATTTTACACTACTGTACTTTCACTGAGAAGGTCACGTTCATAATGCATGGTGATAAATATTGGAACAAAACGTATCAGATTTCTTGCAGTCATCTTTTCTTATTTCAATGACATCTCTTTGCTAGAAAAATAGCTATGACCCTATATTGTTTGTCTGTCATAAACGATAGCTGTGGCGAGAGACAGTTAGTCTCGTGAAACGCACATACGAGATAATAGAAGAGCAATAATTGCAAAAAAGCTAAGTCAATCAATCGTTATCTTCTCTGAATATGCAAAGTCCACGTCAAGCTAAAAACCGCAATAAGCATTCGACGATTGATTAGGGCCAAACACCATTCTAACATTAATTTCAATCGCTGATACCTTGCTCTTCGGAAGCTCTGGTAGGCTCCTGCGCTACTTGAGAAGAATATGACTTTTAGTAACTAACTACCCAAGAGAGTTTTTCAGTGAGAAAATCCCGAAATGATTCTAGAACTCGGAAGATGGGTCTATGGCGCTAAGGCCATACGCCAAGTTCTGCTGCTTGTGCTTCGAAAAACTCAGAACAGGCATAACTTGGGCAATTCAAGCAGAGAGGTTATATAGGTTATATAGGTTGATCTTATAGTATTCGGACAGTTTCAGCGTTAATAGTTCCGTCTCAATGTCTTTCCCCGTCCTCAAGTGCTACCTTATTGGGAGCGAGTTTTAACTTGGAATCACTGTACAAAGCGAGTCAGAAAATTGAAATATGGTGGCAAAAGTACATTTAAACTAGATCAAAAGCTCTCTTATCTTTGAACCTGGGCATTTTGATATGTGTCAGTAATTGATTGTTTTGCCGAAACCAGGTTTCTTGGTGGATGTTTACTCGACCGAAGTTTCGACGGGCTCGTCTTTTTCAAGAGGTCTGAACGTAGATTATAGGTTTTTGGATCTGATCAGTACGCCGCCAAGAGCCTCCTCCACAAGTGCTAGTCTAGACCTCATCGGAGGATAGCAGCCAGCGGGAAACCATCAAAGTTGTGAAACGAGCTAACCTTAACTCCACCGCATGCCAGTACCGCGCAATGGGACAACAGCGGACGTCACTGAGTGTCACCCAGTGAGTCAAGGGTATTTATGTGCGGCTGTTCAGATTGCATAGCGGTATTAACGGCAAGAGATCACTGTTGATTGACACGCATTCATTCTTAGCATTCATTCTAAGATTCCTCGTAAGTATCCATGCTGCCTCAAGATCTTTCTTGCGCAAATCTTAGTCTCGTAAGACAGAATGGTACATTTGACTTTAAAGTCATTTCCACCATGTGTCTCAGCTTTGTGTCTTCCCAACGGTGTGTTAATATCCCACGTCTTTTGCTAGCCAAATGTTCCTTTAATCTTACACTCAACGCTCTACCCGTCTCTCCTATGTAGCAGCCTTGGCAGCTCAAACATTCCAACTGGTATATCACACCTGCCTTTGCACAATCCCCAACATTGCCGTACGGGCATACGATGCATTCATCTACTATGCATTCGTAATCGTAGAGTCTATTCCGAATTAGCTGCTTCTTAATGTTATCTTTCGGTACCTCAACCAATATCACATCATTCTGCAGTTCAGCTCGGTGAATGCATCGTCTAATTGCCGCGCTAACTTTATCTGATATAAAAGGGATGCAAAGTGGAACCTTATTGTTACGCTGTTTACGGATAGAGGTATCGGAACGTGCAAAAGTTTTGCATCTGTGTTCAATTGGTGCATATCCGTTACTCTGCGCAATTTGTAGTGCCAGCTTTCGTGATTCGAGCTGCTCTTCGTGGCCTGTGCATACCGCTGTAGCAGTTTTCATCATGTTGCGGATGACCGCTCGTTTTGTTGCTGCAGGGTGAGCTGACTTTGCGTGGATCAAGATGTTTTTGGATGATCCTTACGATACCATTCAACATGGAGTACACCATCAGACAATCTGATCTGTGTGTTCAAATAAGGGAGCCATCCATTACGTGGTGTTTCTCTAGTGAACCGTATGTACTGGGACTGTTGGTTCAAAATCGCAAAGTACTCATCCATTTCGGCTTGAGTCGATGTTATTACACAACAGTCGTCGATATATCGACAGTACATTAACGGCATACGCGCAATTACTGGCTGCTCGATTTTACTCATATAACATACTGCGAGAACAGGTGCTAGGCGTTGACCCATAGCCAGTCCTCGTATCTGGGAGAAATATCTCCCAGACCACTTAAAGATGTTATATCCTAATCATGCTCGAGTGAGGGCCAGTATTTGCGTTTTGTTCAGACCAAAGGTGTTTATGGCTGTTATATATTTATCTAACATTTCAGAGAGAGCTTGTAATGCGTCATCGTTATGGACATTAGTGTATAAAGAAGTCACATCGAAGGACTCCATAACGACACTATGTCCAAACTTCATGTTACGCAGCTGCTCTAGAAATTGATGAGTATTGGATAAATGAGCGGGCACCTTTGGCAGAAGCTGGTTCACGATCTTGCAGATAAACCACGATATGCGATCCGTAGGTCCTCCAACGCAGCTAATTATGGGCCGTATCTTGTAAAGCTCCGGTGATATGGCGCGCATTTCGTGTGACTCAATTTTATGCGTTTTTATCAAGTGGTAAAAAACTGGACAATTTAAATTCTGTGACTTCAATCTACTTATCAGTCGCTCATCGAGACCTGCAGATCTGCCCACGCTCATCCAAATGTCGTTCAATTTTTTACACTGGTGCTGGTAGTCTTTCATAGTTGCACGTTGATAAATTGCCGTATCTGTCAAATGCAACTCAGCGATTTCTCTGTCCAGCGTTTGCGGCATAACGACAAATTCGCCACCTTTATCACTTATGGAGATGCGGATAGATTGCTTTGCGATGGAATCACGCAGCTCTTTCAATCCTTGCCATTGACAACGCGTTAGATTCGTTGTGTGGTCGTGTTCAAACTTTCTTAACACATCGAAAATTTCCATCGAAAGCATACGGAATTTGCGGTCAGCAGTTGGGGTAGACTCCTCCTTATAAAAAGAACGAAAGAAGGGCACCGTTGCTAAGGCAGTATCACTTGGCAAAGATAGCTGGGGCTTGTTCTGTTGTTTCTCACGAATTCGTAGCGAATCGCGTAATCGGTAAAGAGCTCCCACTACTTTTCGATAAACTGAGGAATTGATAGTTTGCGCTGGTGAAAATGAAGGACCAAGACTGAGGAATTCACGAGCATACGCAGACAGTTGAACGTCGCCTATCACAGTGACTCTCGTCGTTTCTACTTTACCGTCAGATATATTTTCTTAGGATGTAACATCTTTAAGTGGTCTGGGAGATATTTCTCCCAGATACGAGGACTGGCTATGGGTCAACGCCTAGCACCTGTTCTCGCAGTATGTTTTATGAGTAAAATCGAGCAGCCAGCAATTGCGCGTATGCCGTTAATGTACTGTCGATATATCGACGACTGTTGTGTAATAACATCGACTCAAGCCGAAATGGATGAGTACTTTGCGATTTTTAAACCAACAGTGCCAGTACATACGGTTCACTAGAGAAACACCACGTAATGGATGGCTCCCTTATTTGAACACACAGATCAGATTGTCTGATGGTGTACTCCATGTTAAATGGTATCGTAAGGAAGCATCCAAAAACATCTTGATCCACGCAAAGTCAGCTCACCCTGCAGCAACAAAACGAGCGGTCATCCGCAACATGATGAAAACTGCTACAGCGGTATGCACAGGCCACGAAGAGCAGCTCGAATCACGAAAGCTGGCACTACAAATTGCGCAGAGTAACGGATATGCACCAATTGAACACAGATGCAAAACTTTTGCACGTTCCGATACCTCTATCCGTAAACAGCGTAACAATAAGGTTCCACTTTGCATCCCTATATCAGATAAAGTTAGCGCGGCAATTAGACGATGCATTCACCGAGCTGAACTGCAGAATGATGTGATATTGGTTGAGGTACCGAAAGATAACATTAAGAAGCAGCTAATTCGGAATAGACTCTACGATTACGAATGCATAGTAGATGAATGCATCGTATGCCCGTACGGCAATGTTGGGGATTGTGCAAAGGCAGGTGTGATATACCAGTTGGAATGTTTGAGCTGCCAAGGCTGCTACATAGGAGAGACGGGTAGAGCGTTGAGTGTAAGATTAAAGGAACATTTGGCTAGCAAAAGACGTGGGATATTAACACACCGTTGGGAAGACACAAAGCTGAGACACATGGTGGAAATGACTTTAAAGTCAAATGTACCATTCTGTCTTACGAGACTAAGATTTGCGCAAGAAAGATCCTTGAGGCAGCATGGATACTTACGAGGAATCTTAGAATGAATGCTAAGAATGAATGCGTGTCAATCAACAGTGATCTCTTGCCGTTAATACCGCTACGCAATCTGAACAGCCGCACATAAATACCCTTGACTCACTGGGTGACACTCAGTGACGTCCGCTGTTGTCCCATTGCGCGGTACTGGCATGCGGTGGAGTTAAGGTTAGCTCGTTTCACAACTTTGGTGGTTTCCCGCTGGCTGCTATCCTCCGATGAGGTCTAGACTAGCACTTGTGGAGGAGGCTCTTGGCGGCGTACTGATCAGATCCAAAAACCTATAATCTACGTTCAGACCTCTTGAAAAAGACGAGCCCGTCGAAACGTCGGTCGAATAAACATCCACCAAGAAACCTGGTTTCGGCAAAACAATCAATTACTGATACATTTAAACTTTTTGAGCCAGTTGCTCCAGCAAAGGTTAGAAAATAATTACAACTCTATTAGAAACAGTTACAGTCTCTTGTTATTTGAGTCAATCAAGCTCTAGCACGTCCTCTCAAACGAAACTTACACCAGGTATACCTGAAGTAGCAATCTTTCAAATCAAAGAGTTTTGCATTGATCCAATAGTCCTTCCGTCGATGTGATCACAAAACAAACTTAGCGTGCTAGAAACATGTTTTGGTCGAGGTAATTTGCATACTCAAGTAGACCGCAAGAAGTTCTACTTGAGATTACGAACAACGGTGAGTTTATTATTACTTTTATGAAAGAATGAATGGTACTAATCCAAATACCCAAAATCACGAACTTTGCTAAAAATAAAATTATGGGGTTGCTTCATCTGGTGTTTATAAACACGATATTTATTTCGCAAAGTATGCCCTCTTTGAGGGGTTACGGGAGGCATACGACACAAGGCCAACGTTTCATATTTCGCTCAAACTTTGCACAGAGGATTATTCTACATGCTGATTCTGATTAATATGACAATTATTTCGCTTGAAAACCTTCCCGACTATGGTTACGTTAAGTGTAATGCACGGTAGGGGCAGAATCCTAGGTTTTGGGGTTTTGGCTGGAACCTGATCTAGAGATCTATTCGACATGCTGAATATAAATATCTCAGTATCCTCTGCCTTTGGGGATTTTTCGTAAGTTATGGTAGGTATACGGTAAGAAATCAAAAATCTTAGATCTGCCTGGCACTTTGTGTAAGAGTTTCTCAATGTGCTGGTTACGTTCATATCGCACGCTAATTTCGTGAATTTTTGGGATTTGAACTGACCTGAAAAGTAGAATTAGTTCTGTTCAAACGCTGCCGATTACGATGACTCCACAATAAGGCGTTGCTGCAGCAAGTTAGCATGATAGTCGCAATCAACACTTGAAAACTTCGAGTGAAGTCTTGAGTAAATTTGAACTTCGACCTACCTAATACACCTGTGGTAACCCAAAAGAGTATCTCTCCTTGCAAACATACACCGTGCTATCGGTGAATTTTTAGGAAAGTCTGTGAGTTCGACCCCCTACCATGCACCTAACAATGGAGACGTTTTGATGCGGAAAAAGTGTGATATTCGTTTTCGTTATCAGCATGTCGACTAATTCCTCTGTGCAAAGTTTCAGCGAAGACTGTGATTTTCACGCCATATCGTATGCCTACCGTAACCTTCCAAAGGAAGTCCTACCATGCTTCATGATTGGCAATCTACTCCCCCCTCCCTCCTAATGATTTTCAATCTGCAATCTTTGATTTTTGGGTAGTATTAAGTGAAATATCGTAGAGTGATAGAATAAATGGTATTTATTCTATTCTGCCATATCTTCTGTGGCAAAGCGTTGGAACAAGCAGACTATAGCGGAATTGGTGGAGTTGTCGGGACACAGCTAACTACAACAGCTGCTCGAGAATGAGGTTGGCCGAAGACAGCCAACCTTTAGCAATGACCTCCGGCTGACTGCATTAGCCGGTGGCCAACCTCCTTCTCGAGCAGCTGTGTAGTTAGCTGCTTCTCGACAGATCTCGTGGGTCGTCTCGTCAAATATCAAATCACCTTACAGGCGTAAGATGTCAAGACTGAGTATCGTGCTGGAAAGTACAATACTCTATGCGATTTCCTTAGTCGCTATCCTATTGCAGAGATAGAATCTGTACAGGTGCATACACTACCATCTTTGGATCATATTCAACAATTCAGGAACGATTCCATTTATGGAAGTCCCATCAAGAGGAGAGTTGGATTTTCCACCACCATAATTTTCCGACACTTTGGGCAGGACTCTTTCTATAATGACTGTCTTTTTTTACTAACTTTTCAAAATACGTCTCGACCGATTATTCCTGATATGGCCTGTCAAGATAAAATCATTGAGGTTTTTCCACACAAACCCAAATTTGGGATCGCATTTAGACCTACGAAAACCGTAAAAGCTACAGTGCTGGACAAAATTATAGGTCCACTCTAAAAAGTGCCATAACTCACCCTGTTGCCAATAAAATGTTCCAAAATTTGGTACAGCCATGTGTTTACCAGCCTACTATCAGTCGTCAAAATAGGTCTCGTTTTCGTCTGGTTATTCAAGAAAAAATTGGAAATTTTGAAAAAAGCAAGCTTGAAGGCTGGACAAAATTATGGGTCCACCTGAAGTTTTCACTGATTAAAGCACTTCTTAGCTCCCGAATTTTTTTTAGGTAGGTTTACATCTAAAAACGTTAAACAGTTGCTTTAGTCAAGCTGTGTCATACCTCCAGAAAGGACTGAATATCTGCTTTTTTGCCTTGAAAATGCTTTCACATGTATTTCGCTCCACAGACCTGCGTTGGGTAAGAAATTCTGCGTTTCTCAGCTGGATCGGAAGGGACGGGATTTTATCTTTTTGACGTGAGCATTGAAAAAAAAATCCGACTTTTTGCTGCTGAAGCAAATCCGACATCGACTCAATCGGGAGAAATAAGCCTGTTTCTGCCCTAAAAGCCCTTATGCATTGTCATTATAACCTCAAGATGTTGTAGAAGCATTCTTTACACAAGAATGAAGCTGTTTGCCATACTCGCAAGTGTCCACAAAGCTGCTTTGCTTCTTTTTCGAAGCATGAGTTGTGTGTGCAACGTAATGATGGCGTTACGCAATTCCAAATAACTTGCCACTCGCTACTCACTTAGATTTTTGACAGTAATTATTTACTATATAGTGGATACAGCTTGTAGTGCATGTTAGCACATGATTCTTCTGAAAATTTTGGTCGGAGCCACAAAAAGCTTTGTTGCTTGTCGTAATCAGTCTGCAGGTGATTTCAGTAATCATACTCAAATGCTAGGATCTCTAGAAAGTTGTAACTGTGGGATACGGACTCCCCTTCGTAGAAGCAATGCCTTTACTTTAATTCATGCTTCTGAGAACATCGGAAAAAATAGTTTGAAGGCAAAAATTTGAGCTCAGAATTGCAGTATTGTCAATGTCGGATTTGCTTCAGCAGCAAAAAGTCGGATTTTTTCTTCAATGCTCACGTCAAAAAGCATCCCGAAGGTAGATAAAACCCCATCCCTTCCGATCCAACTGAGAAACGCAGAATTTCTTACTCAACGCAGGTTTGTGGAGCGAAATACATGTGAACGCATTTTCAAGGCAAAAAAGCAGATAATCAATCCTTTTTGGAGGTATGACACAGCTTGACTAAAGCAGCTGTTTAACGTTTTTAGATATGTACCTACCTAAAAAAATTCGGGAGCTAAGAAGTGCTTTAATCAGTAAAAACTCCAAGTGGACCTATAATTTTGTGCAGCCTTCAAGCCTGCGTTTTTCAAAATTTCCAATTTTTACTTGAATACCAAACGAAATTGAGACCCATTTTGATGACTGATAGTAGGCTGGTAAACACATGGCTGTACCAAATTTTGGAACATTTTATTGGCAACAGGGTGAGTTATGGCACTTTTTAGAGTGGACCTATAATTTTGTCCAGCACCGTATATCTGCTGAATACTTTTGGAAACGTTTGGAAACTCACGCAACTCGAAATTGCCCAACGTGCCAGAACATTAAAAATCTTTTTGGTTCTAATTTCCCAACGCCTTTTGAACTATTGCCCACGGATATTGTTGATCCATTACCACAGTGTATAAACATTAATCGATTCATCACCGCGCCCGTGCGTTCAGCAAACTCATAATCTGCACCGCACTCCCAACCAGACAACAGATCTTGTTGAAGCTAGGATAAACGATGTCATGGCTAAACACGGCGTTCCTAACGAACTAGTGTCCGACTATGATTCGCACTAGTGAAATATTTCGAAAATATACAGAGTGCTTGGCACTTCCAACAAGTTCACTATTAATTGCAACCACAGAACGAATGGGCGAGCCGAAAGGATGGTTAAAATGATTACAGACTCTCTAACGGCTTACTGTTCCAGAAGCTAAAGAGCTACGGTCTGATTTTTGCAGCCGATCTTCTTCGCCTACACTAATATCAATGATACCACAGGAAATAGCCCGTATTTTGTTGCGTATGGCCGTCACTCGATCACCTAGTGCGACATAGTCCATCAAACCTTCATTCAAAGCAATTACGAAGAGCAAGTTCAAATAGTTGAGCCAAGTGAAAATACGTTTCAGTTGTTTATCACAAGTGAACAACGATTAATAAGATCAGAGTTGTTCTAATAACGTAAACCCATGCATTAGTTCTAATCTCCTATTACAGGATAATTACGTTACGATATTAGGAAGAAAAGTGATGCACAACAAACTTTATGGAGATAAAAGGAAACTCGTAACCGAAACTCATTTAAGCAGATACTAGATACACGGATGCATGAGTGAGACAGCTTCAGTAACGCTAACAAGGCTACGATCACAAAGCGCAGATAGAGGAGAGGACGTGGGTGTTTGACGAGTTTATACGTATTGGAGATAGACAGAGAAGACATAGATTAGCTTTGGTGACAGAAATCGAGAACACACGAATGGATCTTAGCGCGGTTGAAATGGAGGTTGACAATATCAATCTAATGTAATGGGTTTTGAATTTGAGATTGAATACATGTATTCCTTTGAGAGACCTTAGGCACGACATAGTGGGAAATGAATACATCATGTCGGTGTCATTATTCGTAGAAGTACCCGCGCTCGGTTAAGCCCCATTCCCGTTGAATCCAGCGCGTACGCGCCTTCGTCCGGCACTTCCTCTTTCTCCATTACAGCCACTGCCTCCACCGCGCTGTCGCCCTTGACGACGTTCCTGATTCTGTTTGATCATCCCTATGTTTTGCTTCTTCTGTTCCAAACCATTCCTTATCACTAGTGCGCCATCACCTCTCCAAGGTTTTCCTACGCTTCTTAAACTTCCATTGGCAGAGCCACCATTTTGACTACAGTTGCAATAGCCACCTCTACCACGTCCGCGGCGTCCTACGGGCCTGTCACCATAGCCATTGCGTTGATAAGTGCTATTGCCGTAGGCCTGCCTCATCATATCTTCGATATTGCTGCGTAATCCTTCGGTTTCCTTGAGATGATTGATTTGGAAGTCTACCAAGAATGAGGCCATCGATGTTGACTCTCTGGTTCCAGTGAAAGTAAAGGGTACCGAATCCATAGTGCCATCGTGCTTTCCTGCAATCCGAACTCGCACTACACCGGATTTATCTACTATTTCCTGGATGTATTTTCCATTCTTTCCAATCAATTTTCCTACGAGAAATCTCGGCACGTGCACACATTCGACACCAAAGTCAAGCTGTGCTCGCGCTTTTTGAGCAGCAGCTGCTGTCTTCGCAAAAATTTTTTATGATGCATGGCTGCCCGTCGCCGCCACCTTCAAATACTTGAATGTCGTCCACATCTTCGACTTTTCTGGCTCTCTTTATGTTTGATCCGTGGATACCAATGACAAGTCCCATCAGATCAGCAGCAACTTCAAACTCATCCACAAATGGAGAACCTCGATCGTTACGTTTACCGCCATGCTGCAACATGCGTTCGGCCTCTTCAGCCCGAGCGCTTACCTGGTTTCTCAAGCGTACGTCCCTGAAATACATTTCGCTAAGAACGACTGCCTTTTTGAGCGAAATCGTCCCAAATGAGCACAGCTTTATCTCGCGCTTTTCTTTGTCAAAGATCATGGCGATATCTTTAACGGTATTTTGAAATTCTAACAGATTCTCTGCAACAGAAGAATGATCGACGAGATCCTCTGGAACGCTGATTGTGTCAACTCTCAGGTCAGTGGGAGTTATCCATCAGTTATCGTCGAGGATCTCCTATGCAACCGATAGTTTCACCGATCAACTGACTACTGCACTACAAAAACAATCAGAAAACAATCATGGAAGATGATAACTAGATTGATTGCAAGACAGCTACCATAAATCAGGTTACAATTTCCACCACGGAGGTTTCCAAGAATATCTTCACTGGAGATCTAACTTTACTAAGAGACGATACAATTCAAAATTTACACACCAGTGGTAAGACTCTTCCACTGTCGTGCAAGTCAGTCGTCTCACTGACACTGTCTCTAATTTGATTGGACCCACTAACATTCAACGTGTCCGTATGAATAGATTTAAGATCTATTTTCTTGCTCTACAATGGCCGAAATTTTCCCCCAGAAACTCATTCTCACACCTGTCACATCGGAAACTTTGAAAAATGTTGAACCACAACCTGCACGGTGCTCCAATCGTGTATAGTTGAAACGCCCTTTCAGAGCATAAGAGTCACACTCCAATCATGGAGAAAATAAATAACTATTTGCAAATTACCATTACACACGTTTTTGCTACTGGATAGTTATTCATTTTCTAAGGTCAGTTTGTTTTTTTTTTCCTTTCCGCACCGTCGCGTTTCAATAGAACTGCAATTTTCTTTGAACAGGCAATCCAAAGAAATCGTTTGCATTAGGCAATTCAAAATCAAACTCTTTACCTAACAAACAAATTTTGCTCCTATGTTGAACGAAAAAAAGTGTGCAGTGCCCAGTTCAACATATGAACTCATTTTGCCTCTGTCATAACATGCAATTCTCCACAGAAGATATTAGTACAAAAAAATCTTAACTTTGCAATATAGCGTTAAACCATGTTGGATTGTTCAATAATTACTGTGAGTAAACCGTAATTTATCTCTCACTATCATCCTGATATAAATTCCTGCTGTTAATCATTTACACGTACTATCTCGTATGCTATCAGTTTTGATTATAATTCCCTACATACTGTAACCCCTATATTCCAAATGTTAGATCATTTGCCTCCTTAATCAACTCAAATCTTCTTAATACGCCCACAACCAGCCGGTCCAATCTTCATTTCCTACAATTCCACTCCAATCCCTTCCCATCACGTCGGAAACCCCATTCAAGTCAACTGCATCTCTCCGCAGTTTCCTACACCGTTCCTTAGCTACTTCAAGCTCAAGGACAATCTTACTCAAAGCCATGGGATATACTAGGTGAAGATCGTGGCTGCTCGCAGTCCACTGGATCCGTATCCTTAAATTTATCATGCATCTTCAATGTATTCATTACTTCACTTTGTGTGTTCTCGTCGTATATTACGCCGTATATTACGTGCACATTCCAACGCACGTTACTCGGAAGAACACCAACTACGCTAATGCCAACTACAAAATTCGAAACCTCAACCATAGCACAAGCTCGAGGACGAGTTTCCTGAAGGAATGGAGATGTCGGGACGCAGCTAACTACAGCTGCTCGGGAAGGAGGTCGGCCGAAGACAGCCAACCTCTGGCAGTGACCTCCGCCTGACGGCACTAGCCAGTGGCCTACCCTTTTTCTTTTCCCTTTTTGTAGTCCTTTATAATAACTATTATGGTAAGACTTATGTAAGCCCGCTACACATCAGGTCTAAGGGAATAGCTAACCCTTAAACCTGCCAGAGTCCGCTCCGAGTCACAGTTTTTCTTGGTAGCTTCACTTAATTGCTTGTGGGGGGGCTGTTTGAAATTCGAAATCAGCAATAGTGACGATTTTTGTTCACGAAAATAACGCCATGCGACCTTGCCTATCTATCGACCCCGATCAGAAGGTTTTTGATTTGTGCTCACATTTGCGATAACTGGACATCCAATTGCTCTTCCGTTCGAGAACGCTGCATTTATTCTCTAAGTGCCCTTGCTTTTGGATCACCTTAATAGAACTTTTCATCCCTGGCAACAAAACAAAATAGTGTTGCTGTTGGGCATGTTGAAGTACCTCGTCACGAAATATCTCGGCCAATCTTGAGGCCCGGCCCCATAGTTAGTAAATATGACGCATTTAACTCGCTCAAATTCTCAAATTCTAGTCTTCATTTGTTTTCAAATTTCATTCCATTCAATGTGTTTAGTGAATCAGATTCTAGCATTTTGCCTGTTCCGTTAAAATGTTTTGTTTTAGGTTGTGCGCAGCTTCACATTTTTGCCAAAATCGAAATTTGGAATTCGCGGTTTTTGGAAAATTCGTAGACTTCTCTATTTTGTTATAATCGATTGTGCCGACCTGTATAAGGCAATCATACAATCGGACACTGGCTGACACGTGCGTTGCGTATGCATTATATTCGCAACAAACGAAATTTTCTCGAATGACAAATATCTAATTGATCCTTAAACTTTTTTTCGATTGAATGGATATATAAAACGTGATTTTGAGATTTTTGCGAATGAATGAATATTATCGTTTGGTTACTGATTTTCATATTATTCGAATAGTCAAGCTTAACGACCTAGGTAATTCTAAATGTATGTTCAAGAGCAGCTTTCTGTTCTTTCATCAAACCTGCATCAAATACTGTACATGTGGTGCTTGCCTCAGAATCAGATTAATGCAAAGCATGTACTTTAGCGCTTCATAATATTTTATAATTAGCTAAAACCTTACGTCTCCTTCCGTAAAGATATAGTTGTTTGTACCTAATTATCTTACAACGATGACAATCAAGTGAAATTGCTTGATTGATGCGAAAGCACTCGCGAAGCTTTGAGAGAGTGAGCTTTGAGAAGCAAGAATGTGAACTGTGGCAGATAAGGATTGCCAAAAAGTGATAGGTTGTCAGCATGGAGTATTTATAAGGCAATCTGATAGCGTCTTCTCATCGAGCCAAAAAGCACTAGAATATTTAGGCACAGCTCCGCCCCAATACAGTTTTAGAATTGTGAGCGAAGGGTGCACAGAGCTGAAACTTGAAGATAATCACTTGTAGCACCTGAAATTTTGCCGATATCGTGTTGCACGAGCGCAAACCAATGATGCATGTAAGCGAACTTTATAGTTTGTTCCTTGAAAAGACGTTACCAGATGTTTATGATGTTTCTCTTTGCCCCAAAAATGCGTTGTTTGATATTCCGCCAGTTGATGAAGTTACGGCTACACCAGCAAAAACAAATAGCTCGCATGACATAGTAAATTTCTCCTCTTTCTCTAAATATTAGTAGGATGTTAAAGCAGATGTGACTTGATGATGTGTGCTTATGCATGTCGCAGCTGTAAGTTGAAGATGTGGTTTTACGCACAAGTAAGTGTAGCTGGTAGTGGACATTCAGAAGCTCTGACACCTGTCAAAGGAATGATCGCTGAAAATGCAGGAACAATTCTGTGCTGTTGATTCAAAGTCCATTCCAGGATTGATCAAGCAATTTTTCCGTTATCTTACACAGTGTTAAACTCATGGGTCTAATTTTTGACAATTCACATTTTGTGAGGCTCTGGTTTTGTACGTATCTTTTAGAGATTAGGGCAATCCTGGTAGTTTCATATGAGCGGTGTTGGATATAGCGCTAAAGAGACACTGAACTTCACTCGGTTTCTCTAAAAATAATCAAACAACATCTACAAAATGCCAATATAAAATAGCAAAAGGTGGTGTGTCTTCTTTCGCCAATGGCAGTTGATACTTTTATATTCCAATAGCTTATACATTACATTAAGCGTGATCGCAGAAAGGCGTAAACTTTCGGCGATGCTGAATTCAAAACTCAATGCTTTAGCCTTGGACAGCAGGATATTTAGCAAAAAAGGAAAAAGCTTGCGCTTTATCAAAAGCCGGAAAAAGAATTTGAGCTCATTTTCATTTTGCAAATAAAATCGAGTCCGCCGCCCTATGAACTAGCGTTGACGTTTTCCTGCAAAACGGCTTGACAGGAATAGGAGAGCCTTACCTTGAATGTAAGAAAATTAGAAAACCCCAGAACCGGTAAGAGCCATGTGGTCAACATTGCCTGTACCAGCAAGAAGAGTGCAAAGCATCGTAGTCCACATCGTCGTCGATAGTTTGAACACTTGGGTTATAATCCCAGACATTTTTGGTATAGCTTTGCAGAATTTCTGTTCATAAGGCTCAATTCAATTATGAGAACCACCATGCAGCGATAAAATTTCGAAATTGCTAATGGATAAGCCCACAAACGATATCTATTTTTTGTTTTGACATGTTTTAGTAGGGATACTTGGGGCAGCTTCAAACCCAAATTCGCATGCTTCAAGGTCAACAGATGTGTCACTGTGTCAAGACTTTACAGAACAATCTAAAGAAGGCAGCTCGTATTTGAGCCCAAAAAGGATTTGTGCAGGTGCTTGCATTCAATTCTAAAACGCAAAGAAATCCGTAACTGCTGTGCGACTCATGGATATGATATCCGAAAACAAGTAATTAATTTCTGCAGGAGTATAATTAGATCAATTGTTCTCCTGTTTGTAAATCAATGACCTTCTAGCTACCAGATTCGCATGTTCTTTCTCTGAATGTGCTGCTTAAGCCCTTCAACTTATATTGCTTCGGTCTTAGCTGTATCTTTTCCGGTTTTCCAAGCATCCTTAGATATTATACACTATTTTGGTGCCAGCTCATTTGGCAAAAAAGATGCTTTCATAATTACATAGCTGCCGTAAGATGCTAAACGAACGTACTAAACATACAGTAAGCCTTTCTTCTGACTATCATGGAAGCAAATATATCGAAAAACGTAACCTATTGTCGCGGCCATTCAATGGGCTACATAACTTTTTTAAATAGAGCAAACAAAACTTTCTCCTATAACTCAAAACTTCCTAGTTTTACCATTGGTGATAAAGTTTTTAAAAACCAGAGTTCTAGGAGTTCCACCCTCCAAAAAGGTCGATAAACGAACTCTTTTGACTCTGAGTTTTTTTGTCTCTCAAAAAAAGCTCTTGAAGAAACTTTGCGTAGCTACTTGTGTACCCCTCGATTGAATGAGATTGGCGGCTGGAAGGTGCTCGCGCCCGCGGCGCAGTCCGCATCTCTCTCGTGAGAGTGCCTCTCTAATCATTCGCTTGCCTTAATTAGCTCACAGCTCCGCCTTCCGGCCGCCAGTCTAATTGAGTCAAAGTGTGTCACTGGCTTATAACTACACGAGCTAGAATCCCACTAAACGCTTTTCTGAAAGAAGTTCCAGTCGTTGCTCTAAAAATTTCCTTTGTTTTTTTTCTGGCTCAAAACGGTCTGCTTATGGATCCACTAGAACAAGTGAATAAGCTGATAGATAAAGGTTTCCTATGCAGTGGTAATTACCTCATGAAATATGACTTTAACGGAGTCTTGACACTTCAAATTGGGAAGTTGCAAAACGGTTAGTTTCCGGACAACATATTAAGCGGCTTAGCCCTCCCTCTCCCCGCCCCCTTAGAATCAAGTGTGCACGAGCTGTTGTAAGGGTATCTTCCTTGAGTAGTGTGAGGTCGCTCTAAGAAAGAATGAGCATGCTCCCTGCTTTGAACGCATTTTAATCGTCCTTTGGAGTAGAATAAATTCTGCGGCCAAAAGTAAAGAAGTTGAGGGGAAAACTTCTTTGTGTGAAATATCCGCCCATATTTTCTCGCGACAACAGCCTACATATGTTGGTAAACGAAGAAAGGCGGGGACAGTTGGATTTTACACATACTGTATTTTCACTGAGAAGCTCACATTCATAATGCAGTTGGAAATAAATTTGAAACAAAACGTGTCAGATTTTTGCCGTAATCTTTTCACATTTCAATGACATTTCTTTGGTAAAAAAAACATAGCTATGACGCGACACTGTTTGTTTTGTGATAAAGCATAGCTATGAGCGATACAATTGTTTTCGCGAGGCACACGTACGAGATAATAGATAAGCAGTATTTTTCGATTAGCAAAAGGGCTAAGTCAAGTGATCGTTATCTTCCTGTACGTGCAAGTCCTTGTCAACGAGCAGACTTTTTACGAAAAAAAATGCTGTGTCTTTTCTAGTGTTTGCAAAAGTTTTATACTTTGACGATTTTGAGGACTTATATAAAAATCATATAGGATTATTCGGCAGACGATAAAATGATGTGGGGAAATGGAAACATTTATTCCCACTATCTTGACCGAGCTTGATCAGAGTCAAGCATCTTTAAACGATAAGGAATTAGTTTCAATCCTAAAACTTTGCTCTTTGTGTACTGGTAGGCTCATGCGCTACATGTAAGTAGCAAGACTTTTAGTGACTGTTTCAAACAGTTGACAGTTTTTGTGAGAATTCCAAAACAAGCCGGTTGTGTAGCGCTAAGGTCTACTCGGAAATCCTCGTGGTTATAATAACGTTGAATTTATCAGAAAGCAAACATAGCATCAGAAAGAGGAGAAGAAGCTGAGCGAGTGATAGTAAAGCTGTTGTTTAATGCTTTGTAGTTTTCTACTTTATCACGAGACGCACCACTTTATTTTTATTCAAGCGAGCAGTGCGGGCGCACGACTGTGCCTCGCAAAATTGCCGCTCTCCCATAAAAAGTCTCCTAAGTAAGGAGAAGCAGGGTTTTTTCGCGAACTTTTTCAGTGTGTTCAGGCTGGTCAAGTTTAGAATAAAAACGGATGCGTCTTGTACTTGTGAAATTAGGGTCATTGACGAGAAAAAGAAAATTCGGACGATTAAATAAAGTATATAGATGTTCTTACAGTAATTGAACAGTTTCAATGCCAACATTTTGTCTCATTCTCTCACTATTACCTACCTTAAAGAAAGGCTTCACTTGAATCACTGCGCAAAGCAATTCAAAAAAAAACTTTGAAGCCAGATTGTATGTCTTCTTACCTTGGCTTGTTTTGTAGATATTGTTCAATTTTGTTTAAGCCGTAACAGGCTTTAAAGGAACACTTTATTTACTATCTGATGTTTTGTCTAATGCCGTCTTCAGGGGCCTGAAAGCGAGTCAATCATCCATCAACCAAATGATCTAGATCACAAGACACTTCCTCCAACCGTATATATACTTGACTCACCTAATGCGACGCAGATAAGTTCTCAAGTTGAACAGCTTACCAAGTGTTCCTGATGAGAAGCGTAAGGGTGTTAGCTCTCTCTCACGGTTGCCCACGGCAAATAGTGACAAAATGAGCGGTCCGAATAAGTACAACACGCTTGAATAGTGTAAGCTGTTCATAGGCCGTAAAATGGTAAAAACTGCTTCAGATCAGTAGTGATAGACAAATGTTCGTTCTTGCTGTTCATTTTAGGGATTGAGCAAGTACGAATGAAGCCTCCAACGCTTTTCGAGCAGCAATATGTTCTTCAACGGACAAAATGCAGCACTGGACTTCAGAATCACCTCCTACATGGCCCTCTTTCCTGTGCTTTCCAAAAGGGCTTACGGGACTTTGTCTTCTGTCACTAGCCGATGTTCGTTAACATGTACTTAGATAATCGCCGGGGGTGTGCGGTCACTGGAATATTTGCGCTGACTTTTCGCACTCCGCTCGCAGATTTCTGGAAAATGGTCAGCGAGGTTTTTAAAGACCGCCTGTTGAATATTTTCCCACTCCCATTTCTCGCGGATATATTGTTGATTTTTGGACGAAGCAAGAAATCAACAAGCGGTTGCAAAAAGTCGTAACCAATTTTTAGAAAATCAGCAAGCGGCGCGCGAGAAATCAGCCATTTATGTTTCCGATGCCTGGAAAAACATTGAACTGTTATCAGCAGGGTAGTAGACTTTTTGATGGGTTGTCATGATGTTAAATACAGTTAAGAAAACATGGATAGAATCAGCTCAGCATATGCAACCAATCATCGAAATAAAGCAACCGCTGTCCACAGACGGGTTTAACTGAAAGGAAACTGAGAGGTACTAAGTCTAACTATACGAGCAAATAAGATGCTGCAAGTCAACTTTCCTCAGTCTTGATTTGAAAACCGCACTCTTAGCTATTCGAAGAGTATCGGCAGAGAGACGTTGTAAACCATCGTACTCCAAGGCCAATTTGTTGAAGGCCAGCAGGAATTTTTCTCGTCTTACTGAAAGGTAATGTAAGTTGAAGGAGTAACACTGTAGATTAGAACCAGACTAGACCAGACACGTAAAAAAACAAAAAATTGTGAGCAATGGATCGTCTCCAGCTTACAAGGGAATGGTCAGAAATCCAAATGGCCATTTCAGACAAGCTGCATACCATTAGGTAAAGCATAAAAGGTTGACTTCGAAGCCATATTTCGTATCTGCTAACATGTTTATAGGAGAACTTATGAGCCGTCAAAGGAATTATTTTGCTAAATAATAGCGCATGCAAAGCACAAATCTGGAAGTACAGAACCATCTTCGGCTTGATGCTGGGCCAAATCATGCAACTAATAATAAGTTACTTCATATTCATAAGGCTTGAAGGCGAGCTGAAAGTGCAACAATGTGCTCAATTTCGCAAATTTTGTGCATTTCTTGCAACGAACTGCTTATGACTTCGTCCACGAAGGCGCGCCTTTTGCAGCTGAAAGAAGTCGAACAAAATATTCGCTTACTCTGGCACCTACCTAAACAACGCTTTGCATGTTTCGGACAATACACGCCGCTTGCATGCCGGCGGCAAACCGGCGGCATGGTTGCAGCTCTTCTCCGTCCTGAAAGCAGCAAAAAAAGTCCCCTTTTTGGTTTTCCTCCAGAAACGACGTCCTGCTTGTCAGGGTTCTAGCTGTTCCGGCCCTAACTCAAATAGAACGCAACAGTCAAATGACTTTTTGTTTTCACTCGTGACGTATTTATCGCAACAAAAGCGCCTTCGATTTACGACTCAGGACATTTTCAAAGTTGATGGAATTTTGTGTGCCTATTACTGTTCTGAAAGCGTATTATAGATTTTACAGCTGAATTTCAAATTTTATTTTTCAACATCTTATTTTTCTTGGTGATTACATGAAAAGCAATCCAAAATCGTTTCTTGGCAAAATTGGTTCTGCAGATATTTGATATTGCTGTTTATTCCATTGCAAATGCAAAAATTCTGAAAAAAAAGTAAGCTTATTGGCAGGGTAACGATTATGTATCCGTGGTTTGAGTCCTTGGACCGCATGCACTTATCATCCCTGCCGGGGAGGAGATCGCAGCTTAAAAGAAAGCTTCATATCCTGAAACTCAGATATCTGGATTTTACGCGGTTTACCTATTCGTAAGTGTTTCTACTATCCCTCACTATGAACATATTGAACAGGAGCAAGAAGCGGCCGCAAATTCCAGCTTTCTGTATGATTCCCTGATAATCTTCAACTGCAACCTTCTTTTCTTCAAAATCATTTTCTTCTTTCGAAATAAATAAAAACATTCAAAAGATGTGCTGCCTATCTAACCCAACCGTGCTAATCATGTTTCTGGTAAGAACAGGTGATGTTTCGAAGCCATGAAGTTTGCGATGAACCATCTGTGGAAAGTTAGGGTCAACCAAATAAATCGATTTTTCAAAAACCACTGTTGGGTTAGATAATCACTACAACTTTGGAAGGTCGTTGACTAGGAAGAAAGAAAAATGACTTTGAAGAAAAGATGGTTGGCTGCGGGCATCATCAGGGTCACACAGAAAGCTGGAAAATGCGGTTTGTACAGCTTTTTGCTCCCGCTCGATATGTTCTTGGTGAAGGATGATGGGAATACTTACTGATTGGTAGACAGCGTAAAACAGATATCCGAGACTTCAGAACACGGAACTTTTTTTAAAGCTGCTATCCCCCAGTAGCTAATCTTATATAGAAAGCTGAATGTCTGTTTGTATGTATATATGTATCAGTGGCGTACCCAGGATTTCGGCTCGGGTGGGGGGGGGGGGGGAGGCGACAAAAATTTCTTTCTAAAGAAGGTGCGTGGCGTCAGCCACGCACTCCGAAAAAATTTTAGGGGTGGTTTGGCCCCATAACCGCGAAAATCTAGGATAAGGGGCGTGGCGTCAGCCATGCTCCCGAAAAAAATTTTTTTATAAGGCTAATTTGAATTTTCAAAAATTTTTTAAAAATATTTTAATTATTCACAAGTATGAACAAGTCATTTGCACAATTTTATAGCTCATGTACCCTCCCCCCCCCTCTCGGTACGTTTGTCTGCCTGTGTGTACGTATGTTCCGAATAAAAAATTCCATTTCTAGACCGATCCGGACTATACTTTGCACAGAACTTCGGAGCAGGGCGGGTGTCGTAGGCCATTTTTCGTTTTCGATCAATACCGATTTTCGATTTTTTGCAAATATTTAACCTGCGGTGCTGAAAGTTGGAACAGGGTGTAATCGAGCATGCTGATTACTAAGCGGGGATAGGGGATTGGCGTGTAGAAGTTGTCACCCAAAGATTGTACAGGGATAGTAATGGGATCTTCACCATAATGTTTTGACAAGGCCGGGCGGAGCCGGGTAGGCCAGCTAGTTAGCTTTATAATCACCGGATTAAATTAATCTGTACTATTTTGATCTCATAAAATGTGCTTCAGTTGTATAGCTTCCAAGTCTGATATAAGTTGCAATCATAGACAAGCTAATGACATCCGAAAATGAATTCTTACAAAATGTCTTCGAACTGCCGCAGGTTAGTAACATCGAGTGGAAGTCTATAAAACTACAATACCGCTCTCAGAACGTACAAAATTTCCGTGAATGTCGCGGAATTCCGGTCCGAATATCCGCGATTTGGAATTTCGCGACATTCCGGAAATTTCGCGAAATTTTCGGAATATCGCCATAATTTCCTTCGGAATGTATAATTTCTGAATTTGTAACGAGGGTTATACTCAGCTCATTAAAGCGAATCTTTTGGTACCTTGCCTTACCGTAATTCTGGTACGATTGGTGCACGGTCTGAGATGAATTTTGCATTTTGGAAGAGAGGAGGGGGGTGTATGGCAGCAAGTGAATCCTTTTGCGATTTTTCTGAAATTCTAGGGGGGGGGGAGAGTAATCAGTGGTATTGGGTGTGTTAGTTGTAAAATATGCGAACATGCCGTGATGATGCCGTCAATGTTGTTTTTCCCCTCTTCTGTTTGTTTAGTAGCTTCAAGCACCTATTTATTACTAGAAGGGGTGGGTTCGAGTACAGGACACGAATATTGTGTTCACCTTCCCTCCCCCAAGAAGCAGAATTTATCTCCTACCGTGCACCAATCGTGCCCCGAGAATTACGGTAAGGCAAGGTACCAAAGGATTTGCCTTGATGAGCTGAGTATAACCCTTGTTTCAGATCCAGAATTTATGCATTCCAAAGGAAGTTATGGCGATATTCCGAAAATTCTTCGAAATTCCGGAAATGTCGCGGAATTCCGGGAATTCAGCGACACATTTATGGAAATTTTGCACGTTCTGAGAGCGGTATTGTATTTTATGGAAAAAATGCTTGTATCCATCCATACAATTTCTATCAATAAATATCAAAGAATTGATACACTATGTGAAAACGGAAAAGGGTTGAGAAAATCTCCTCAGATCAAATTAAAAAATTAAGTGCGCAGGGCCAAAATCATCAAAATTCCGGACATAGCGCAGGAAAATTTAGTTTTGTTAGCAGCAAATACACGGTCGAATCTCAGAAATCAGCCTAAGAGCCGCAATCAGTACCACAGAGAAAGCTGGGACTGAATGAATAGTGAATACTTTTTGTAGGCATTTCTGATGTTGAACAGTTTATATTCCGCTTTTGATTCCAGTTGAGAGTTTACTCATTTTTTATTGATGTACAAGCTAGGTTTTCGCATGAACGTAGACATTGTTGTTTATGATACTGAGCCGTGGTCCGAGATTGTTAACATTTTATTGACTGACGTTTCGGCAAGTCACCTTCTTCAGAGCCTGGAATGGACAGAAAGACCTGCAAACTATTCGACTGAACGTCTCTGCAGCTATGCAAACAAAACTCTAAGACTTTGATAGACCGAAAGTTAACTGCCTGACCTAACACTCACCTTTTGAAACGCCGATGGAATTCTGATGCCAGAGCGAGAGCAATATGGTTAAACGCTAATGGCACGGCTATTTATAACGTCTCCGCCGGGTCAGAAGATCTGACCTAGGTACGGAGCGAGTTCACGAGTGATGGATAGGCATTCTTCCTTACGATTCATTTTAGGGCTTTTGGCATGGATCCAAAAAGCCTCTAAACATTTGCGAGCCGGTGTATGTGATTCATGCGCCAGGATTTTCACTGAGACGTCAAAATTTGTCTCCGCGTGTTTCAGCGTCCTGTGAGTGCCTAGTGGGGTGGAGGTTCGTGATTATCCCTGCCGTCTGAGTGCTCTCTAACGCGAACACATAGCGGCCGCGCTCCCTCGCCTGTGTACTCGTCGCCGCAGTTCGCGCAGGTGATAAGATAGATGACCCCCGTCGCCATGCAGTCTCCGCACCTACCCTCAGGGCATATAATGCAATTGAGCGTAGTGCAGCCGCGATCATAGATAGATACGATTGCGGACCAAAATGCTTTTAAGGTTACTAGGGGGTGTTTCCACTATTGCAACTGTATTTTCCAGCCCACATTTCCTCAGACACTGTCAAAAGGCAGTGCTCACTTCATCGGAAATATAAGGGATGCAGAAAGGTATCTTATCAACTGTGCTCCTTCTGTCTATCTCGGTACCACAAGTGCAATAAGGTGAGAACGACTCCTCCAAGTGAAGGGGGTCACAGTGGTCGCAGCCCCTCCAGGGTGAAGGGTGTTTTACTTGATAGAGAATTTATAAAACGTCGACGGGGACGGGCGGAGGGGGGAGCCATCATTTTTCCTAGTCAAGTTCATAATTTCCAGTTTCTTACCATCACTGTTTGTCTTTTTTTCTGAAATGTGAACCGATATGCTGCTGGATTAGAATACAGTTATATTTCTGACCTGCACCTTGCATTTTTTTACATTTCCTTTTCCCTTTTTTACATCGCCCTGCCTCTTTTTGGGATTACCATAGAAGATGTGCCCACGAGAACATTTGTTTCGGAAAGAGTTAGATAATTTTTAAGCATTTACGAATTTTTTCCAAGAAGACGTAATTTCTGTAGATGAACAGCAACGTCAGCAAGATAAATGCTTTTGAAACCAACTTGTCTTCCGCTTTTAGAGAATATATAGTTTGCCTGGAGTCTGTTGAAAAAATGCCTGCTGAAGAGTGTGGGTAGTGATTTCTGAGTATTTAAGAATTTTTGGGGTAGAAAAATCCGTAACTTAGACGTCTTTTTACAATGGTAAAAAAGCCTGTACTTGAGCACTCCCATTATAAAAGTCTCACCCACCCTTCACCCGGCACTTTTTCTGATGGACCCCAGGCAATGTATATATTTTCTGAAAGCGGAAAACAAGACGGTTCCAATGGTGACTATCTCGGCGTACATGATGTTCATCTACAGAAGTTATGAATTTTTTATGCTATAAACTCGAATATCTTCAAAAATCACCAAGCACACCCTTCACCCAGGCACTTTTTTGAATGGGCCTCAGACATGCTACATATTTTTTGAAATCGAAGAACGAGGCGGTTCCGATGATTACTATTTCCTTGCACCAGCTATTCATCTGCAGTAGTCACGAATTTTTGTATCCTAAAAACTCGAAGATCCCCAGAAATCACTAGGCACATCCTTCACCAGGCACTTTTTTGAATGGATCTTGAACATGCTGTATATTTTCTGAGAGCGGAAAACGAGGCGGTTCTAGTGGTGACCTTCCCGCCGTGAAAGATGTTCATCTACAGAAATTATGAATTTTTTTATGTCAAAAACTCGAAAATCTTCAGAAATCACTACTCACGCCCGTCACCAAGCACTTTTTTCAACAGACTCCTCCTTTCCTATACATGAACAATTCACGTACAAATATCTCCTTTGCTTCTTAACTCACTGTTGATTCTTTTTCTCTTCTTTTGGTAAAGGGGGTCACCTTGATCCCGGCTCAGGGGTGAAGAGGGTGTGAGAAGATTCTCATACTATCGCACCTGTGCTCGGTACGGCGATTTTCACCCCTCCTTGCTGTTCTACCACGATTTTCGTACCCATTAGAGGCCGCAATTTTCCGCGCAAGCGCCACTGATTCCACTCTTTCTTGCTGTCCACTGGAAACACGAAGAGCTGTCCAGAACGTATTCTTGATGATGGCTTTCTTTGTTTGACGCGGATGAGCTGATCGGAAATGGACAAGAATATTCTTATTACTTGGCTTGCGGTACCATTTTGTCATGCACACACCTGAGGATATATTAAAATGCACATTCAAAAATGGCAAACATTCGTTGCTAGGCCTTTCCCTCGTGAGCTTTATGTATGCAGATTGCTCATTAAGTACTCTAAAACAATTGTCAACCTCTGCCTGTGTCGAACAGATTATGAAACAATCGTCAATGTATCTGCAATACAGCAATGGGCGGCATTCCAAGACTGGCGCTTCGATCTTGGCCATGAAGGCTACTGCAAGTGTAGGCGCTAACCTTTGTCCCATCGCCAAACCTCTTACTCAAGACGGAGTATACTCAAAAGGCTATAATAATGTGTGTCACTGTTAAAAACCTATACGGCACAGAAAGACTGAATAGTGAAAGCATATTCTCGAACAAACTGAATTAAGGTCATGCTTTGTTAGCGACAGCTTTCTTGAAAGCTTGCTTGACCTATTGTTTGAACAAAATAATTAATCAGTAGAAGGGTTACAGGAGATGTGGCACACGACTGTTGGTTACAGCTCTCCACGCCGGCAACGAGGTTTGTTTCACTATCAGCAACCCCCCCCCCCCCCTTTTTCCAGGATTATCGCTTACCTGGTGTCAGAACATAAAGATCCTATCGACATTCGCAGTATCGTGTCAGATAAACCCTGAACGTAGACCAGGGCCCGGCACCGATGGTTTGGGGTCAAATTGGACTTCGTTTTTGGAGTTAGAAGCAACGGGGACATCGTTTTTATGAGGTCCTGGAGGAAGCGCCAAAAAAACACGACGAATATGTCAGGTTTCACGAGTTGAACGTGTTCTTTCGCAAGCGCGCGAATTTCAAATGCAAGACTCAAACAAACAAATGGCTTGTTTACAGCGCACAAACAATCACATGGCTCCGAATTTGGGCTATGTGTATACAATATTACTCCAAACTATGTTATGTAAAAAATTTCCAAAACTTATGTGTCCTAATATCTGTTCTCGAATTTGTTGGTTTTTGGTTTCTAGACCAACTACTTAACCAACTGGGTTGGTTCGGAGTATAAATATCGGAGAGTTCACATAAGTTTTGGACCTTTTTGATTTGGACGATTAGAACGTTCAAAAATCTATCATATAGAGAAAAGAGCGGATCAAATCGTTGCCTCTCCCTTTTTTTGAGTCAAAAGTAGTATAATTTCACGCGTTGATAGATATCGCGCTCCAATCACTTGCGGTGTCCTTTGAGATATGTGGCGAAAAATGCATCGCAGGATTGTTGAGGCTACAGATTTGGTTGGCCTAGGAGATTTTCGACATTTCCAGCATCAAAATGGTACTATACCGAGCCTTTAATCGACTCGAAATGTTTTCTTTTTGCTTTTGTGTTATATTACATACCTCAAAGTGCACTTTTTTTCGCTTTTTTGTTGCTATTTCGGTTGAATAAGGGTTTCCCTACCGATTTTCGCCTCGAGGGGGACTTCGTAAATTTTCGCGAAGTCATGGGGGACTTCGTTTCCTAAAAACCTCCAAACCAACGCGTACCGGGCCCTGACGTAGAGACCTAGAATAAGAAAAGCCATATTGAGTTTGTTGGGTAACTAGAGAAATAGAACATAGCGGTGACGAATCAACATGATGTGCGAGATATTAGCTTTTAAAGATAAAATTACTGCTCGAAAAAGCCTAAAGGCGCCCTATCTACACACTCGTAATCCGGAAATAAACTGCAGTGATGTACTGTCGTATCTTGCGCGAGCGCTTGCGTCGACCTGTTTACACTCAAGCAGTCTCATAGTATTGAGTCTGCCCATAGTTAAGCAATCTTATAATCTATACGGCTGCTCATCTCAATGCAGTCCATCGAGTAACTTCTGTAACAGATACATACCGCTGCAAAGTGATACATTCACTTAGATCTTTACGCCCGGAATCTCGACCTTATGAACGAATCGAAAACTGATGGGAGAAAGGCTTGGTAGCAATTAGGGTGATGTCAATGTGAATGTCTTTTTCTAAGCTTCGGAGACGGAGTATACTCAAAAGCCTATAATAATGTGTGTCACTGTTGAAAACCTATACGGCACAGAAAGACTGAATAGTGAAAGCATATTCTCGAACAAACTGAATTAAGGTCATGCTTTATTAGCGACAGCTTTCTTGAAAGCTTGCTTGACCTATTGTTTGAACAAAATAATTAATCAGTAGAAGGGTTACAGGAGATGTGGCACACGACCGTTGGTTACAGCTTTCCACGCCGACAACGAGGTTTGTTTCACTATCAGCAAACCCCCCCCCCCCTTTTTCCAGGATTATCGCTTACCTGGTGTCAGAACATAAAGATCCTATCGACATTCGCAGTATCGTGTCAGATAAACCCTGAACTTAGACACCTAGAATAAGAAAAGCCATAATGAGTTTGTTGGGTAATTAGAGAAATAGAACATAGCGGTGACGAATCAACATGATGTGCGAGATATTAGCTTTTAAAGATAAAATTACTGCCCGAAAAAGCCTAAAGGCGCCCTATCTACACACTCGTAATCCGGAAATAAACTGCAGTGATGTACTGTCGTATCTTGCGCGAGCGCTTGCGTCGACCTGTCTACACTCAAGCAGTCTCATAGTATTAAGCCTGCCCATAGTTAAGCAATCTTATAATCTATACGGCTGCTCATCTCAATGCAGTCCATCGAGTAACTTCTGTAACAGATACATACCGCTGCAAAGTGATACATTCACTTAGATCTTTACGCCCGGAATCTCGACCTTATGAACGAATCGAAAACTGATGGGAGAAAGGCTTGGTAGCAATTAGGGTGATGTCAATGTGAATGTCTTTTTCTAAGCTTCGGAGACGGAGTATACTCAAAAGCCTATAATAGTGTGTGTCACTGTTAAAAACCTATACGGCACAGAAAGACTGAATAGTGAAAGCATATTCTCGAACAAACTGAATTAAGGTCATGCTTTATTAGCGACAGCTTTCTTGAAAGCTTGCTTGACCTATTGTTTGAACAAAATAATTAATCAGTAGAAGGGTTACAGGAGATGTGGCACACGACCGTTGGTTACAGCTCTCCGCGCCGACAATGAAATTTGTCTCACTACGGCAAACTCCCCCCCCCCCCTTTTTCCAGGATTATCGCTTACCTGGTGTCAGAACATAAAGGTCCTATCGACATTCGCAGTATCGTGTCAGATAAACCCTGTAGATCAGGTTTGACGATTTCTGAGGTTGTCAAATTTCAGACCACCTAGGCGAGATAGTCATTTTTGAGTCTGGTTAACTAAGTTAAAAAAAGTTAGCTACTTTTTTTTTGCATTCATTATGGTACACCACTCTTTTTTCGTCTCATATAAAAACTTCTAATGAAAATAACCGAGCTAAAAATTACACTCTTTGAGACTGGTACTTATTTGAAATGATGCAATCTCAAAACGCTGTCTTTTCGAAAAAAAAATCATCATAAAATTAAAGACCAACTATTTGACAAATTCAGGACGCTAATGCCACGCAGTTCTACTCGAAAATTTTTTTGTCCTTTCCCCCCAACGGAAATCTTGGGAATTTGACATTCTGTATAAAACATAATGAAATTTTTTGCTCAAAAAATGCACTAATTTGACGCAGGGTTTGATTCCTGGTTTCAGGCGGAGGTGTGACCGAAGGCAGTGTCTCACCAGAGCTTAAGCCGCGAAATGTGTATTATAAACCTTCCCGATCTTGTATAACCCTATACGGCCTCAAATCCTTGCAAAAATCCTTGCAAAATCTCGTTTCCCGAAGCCCCTTAGAAGGAACGCGGACGAGTTGTCTGCTCTACCTCAGCTTTAGCGGCAAGGCTGAACGCGCAGGAAGGGAGGCGTCTCTTGAAACGTGCTGATTCGCGGCAGAAAAACCTACAAGTCTCCCAGCTCAGACAATCGACCGGACCCCTCCGCCGGACAGTCGGAATCTGCCAGAGTCGCGCCGGACCCAGTTGACCAATGAGAGCGGGGCAAATGGCGGTCCCTTCTTGTAGGTCGCGGTGACATCACTGGCAGGCAAGTGGGACGCTTCTCCGGCCCTGCTGCAAAGGCACGCCATTTCTGCTCCGGAGGTACGCCAGATTTGGCAGAGCCGTGCCGGAGAAATTTGCCCGGCGCGAGTCCGCCAGATTTGGAAGAGCCGCGCCGCAGAAAATCGGAGGGGTCCGGAGCACAAATGGGAGGTCTCCGGAGCAGAAAATGGGAGGTCTCCGGAGCAGAAATGGGAGGGCCCCGGAGCACAAATGGGAGGGCTCCGGAGCAGGCTGCGTATCGATTTGGCGCGTAGCAAGCAAACGTCTAACTCTACGGTGATGAGTCCTCTGTTTACGCTCTTTCTTCATATTTTAGTCGTTGTTTCTTTGATTTTGTTGTTTCTCCGCGTTTCTTACCGTTTTTTTCCTTTTCCGCGTTGCTCTTTGTCGCGTTGGCTTTTATGTTGTTGTAAGTTCCTCGTTTTCAGGTTTAGGTTTCAATTTTTCGTGCGGATGCACTTAGTCACTTCTAGTGCTTGGCTCTTTTCGACTTGCTGAGACATCGTTGACTATTGATGGAGTGGTTTTTGTGATTAATTCTGGATTTTCGAAACAAAAAGTATATAATCCGAGTGAGTCTACTTTTTTGTTTCGCACTTGTTCATGCTTGAGCTCCACGGCGGATTGCCTGTTCAAGACACGTACTTAAATCTACACATGGCTGCGCAAGCGCGCCCCATGCCCCAGTGCGAATTTCTCCGGCGCGCAGGATCTTCGCTGTTGGGGCAAGTAGACATTGTGGACTTCTATTCTACGCGTAAATAGGTTATATGAGTGCTGTCACTTGTCTTCCCTGGAGGTCTTCCACATATTAACACCTCAAATCTAACGTAAGGTGAATTCCGTATATGCTCAGCGCTTTCTCATGGTAATTGAAGGCTCACACTTGCGAAGTAGGGGTCTCTTCTAAGATTTCTCTTCGTTTACGTATTTGAAAAAGGTCCACCTTCTGCATTTACCACAGTTCCTCCATTAAGAAGCTGTAGAGAGTATTCATGAAAGTTCTCTGACATAGGCGGCTAAAGCTGTATTGTAGGTATTGTTGATTTCTGTCCTTACGACCGAGTCTCTGCCCATAAACGTGTCGTATAGTGCCAGTCAGTACGATATGTACTTTCTCATAACTCCTATCCAGCGTTTGATGCAAGTCCAATTGAAGACTAGTGGATAGGAGTTCTAAGTTGGCTTCTAACGAAACCAGCTCAGAACTTCTTTGTTGATTGATTTGTTGAAAGCTATCTTAGAACTTTTATCCAGTTCTTTTCGTTGGGAACCAAAGAAGTATTGATGCCTCAGTCCATCCTGATAAAACTTTTCATTTGACTAATGTTTGAAAAAGGCATTGTAGAGGAGCTCTTAATTTTCACTGAAACCTAGGCCTGTAGTAAACCCCCCGTATGTGCTGACGTATAGCTCGGAGTCTGCTGTGACATGTGCTGACTACCATGGAGCGAGGCAGGCAAGGCGGCTATCCTTTATCATTGCCGGCGGACGCAATCAATGCGAAGCGCCAGGGTAGTCCCACTTTGTCGCTATATGTCGCGACATATCGCGACATATAGCGACATATTGCGACATGTCGTGACGGACGAGACGGCGAAATACTTTGTCCAGCATGGAGATGCAGAGACATAGCGCGAGACTAGAGGTCAAGTACGCTAACCTCGCGATAGGTCGCACATGCACACAGTTCTCTAAAACGCACGTCAACTGCAATCAATATCAGTAGCTGATAGCGCCTAGCTGTCCGAGCAATGTGGCGCTTCCATTTGCTAGATACTTCTGCTTTGTACACCCTGTTATTCAGAAAAAGGTAAGTTGTTTTCGATGTAAATGTAGATTAGGTCATATTTTCTGCTTGCTAATTCGTGCTTGTGCTATTTTTCCTTTTTTACTTTCAAATGCGCCTCATGTGCGCACCAAATCTCTTTTTCGTGCCAAAATTCCTCAAATTTTTATCTCTTCTTCTATCCTAGCATTTTTAAACACATATTTTTGCTTGAATTGCTGTTCGTTAGCCGAACACCTCTCGCTTCCCTTCTGTTTTTGAGAGAAGGGACCGTCTGGTGGTATGGCTAAGGGAATAGCAAATTTTTGAACATTTTGCTGAAGTAGTAAATGTTTGATGATATTTTCATTTTTCTTATGCACATCCAACATTGACTGTTCTGAATGCCATTTCCTCTTTACTACCAGGAAATTCCCTAACGTGAGTTCATTTGCATGAAAATTCAACTATTAGCAAATTGCAAAAGGCGGCATCGAGTAGGATTTGAACCCTCCCCCATTTGGCACGCTGGCCTCTGACACTGGCACTGCACTATCTACTCATTATCTTCAAATGCTTTATATGTGCAATTTTACACTTATGGCGGGGGCAGTAATTACTTCTACAATACTAATATTACGGATTGGGAATATTGCAAGTAAAACTTCATGTCGTGTGCCCGTACTGATTTTGCTACAACAGCTTCATTTGCTACGCGCGTTCTTCCTCTCCTAGTAAAACACTGTGAAATTGGTACTTATAGCGCAGCGAGTGTGGGCGCTGTTGTCGGGGTTATCAGTGGTTTGATCCCGTGTTTATGCGTTAGTTTTGCGGCGCCCTGCGGATAGCTCGCTATAGTCTTGCGAGATACTCCGAGCTATCACGACATAGTCCCTCTATGTTGTGACAACCAGGAGGGGTTTACTACGGGCCCTAGGGATCAAGTCTGTTTCGTAACAGAATTTCTCGATGCTTGCCTGTTTTTCATGAATGCATTGCTGTTTCACATCTATGTGCACCCTCCAAAGAGCAGGAACGGATGAGCTTGAAGCCATCGGACACGGTCATATGATGATTGGTGACTGGAGCGAAAAGCACTTGTTAAGCATCATAAGGCATGCATAGACGCGTTGAGTTTAGAACAGTGCGCGGATCGATGGATCGAAAAACAAAGGATTTACTGAGAAATCCTCGTGTCATTCACTCACTTCCTCATGTATGGGCTTTTCCGGAACATGGGAATAGAGGCGGTCAAACACTTTTCGTTGGTCTTGCACTTGACTTAGTGGATTCCATCAACTGTTCAAAGTACCTAGCGTGCTCCGGCATCGTAAACCATGCGCGCTGGCTAATTTGGCGCCGGGTCATGGGGCGCGCTTTGCGCAGCCATGTGTAGATTTAAGTACGTGTCCTGTTCAAGTGTGTATGTGCGCTCAGAGTCGGCGTCATTCATTACCTAATCTGCTACGTATCTTCCAAGATTCATGGTAAACGTATAGACTATCGGTATCGGTCGTATTATCAAATCAATCTCACATTCAGGTTACGCGTGTAGAAGAACAGTATTGGGACCATTTGCTGTCACTCTACTTTTTGATATCCTTCTTAACGTGTACATTGGCTCTCTATCAATTCAATAAAGTAAGTGATGCCAGATTTCCCTTTCTGCTTCTCACTAAACCCTAGTTTTAGTATCCAGCCCGAGTTTCTGTTTGTGATAGATTTTGTTATTGGGCAGGGATGACTCTAGCCGTCGTATCAATTCTTGGTCATTTTAGCAAGACCATGATACTGTTCCTTAATCCACAGGTACAGTCGAGTAGATTTAGCGGTAAATATAGTGTGCTTGCACAAAAGGTGAAATGCGGTGAAATTGGCGCGTGAAGAAATAATTTCGACTGTGACGTCGGTCAATTGCGCGCGCAAGATACCCGCGGTACTGACGTGGCTACTTGTTCACGCGCAAATTTCACCGCATTTCATCTGTGCAAGCACACTATATTTACCGCTAAATCTACTCGACTGTACTTTACGGCCATCGCTCGTTATTGTTTTCATAGACAGAAACCATTATCCGTCGGAATCCGGCGCTGACCTTAGCTATAGTATATAGCTAACGCGACCATAAAAGGCAACCCGGTTGCCTTTTACTTTTTCATTGATCTTACTTATCAGATGATAAAGTGGTCCTGCATTTGTTTGATATGATGTGTCGCTTATCCTTTGAGTCTTATATATAACTAATCATTTCGCTATCCCTATTCAAGTAATGGATGGGGACCTGAGTTTGCTAACAACTGATGTTGATGGATGACATAGAAGTATCACTTACGAAATCTTTTTGCTTTGAGGAAAACAAGACTGTCATTGGTAAGGATGACTTCATCTCCCTAAACAATGTACACGTTTTGAAAAGCAGAGATTCATCTAACTTCATCAAATAAAATCCTTTTATATTCTGCTGAAAACTTATTGGGATAACTCGATAATGATGAATTCCATGAGGCATCCTAGAGAAACATCACTCCCTAAGTATTTGCACGTTATGGTATATTGAGAGAATATCCAAGAATGAAGAGAATTTTCAGTACCGTAGCAAGATCAGAGAGTAAAGAAGACAAATGATAGTCTCAGGATGACCTAATGATGTGGTAAGTAAGATTTATATGTGGAAAGGAAGAATCGTTACCAAAGGAAGGACGAGAGGCAGCTGGGCCGCCTTTAATGGTCGCGTTAGCTATTTACTATAGCTAAGATCAGCGCCGGATTCCGACGGATAATGGTTTTTCTCATAGACTGTGATTCTATTGCGGATTCTGCGAGTTTTGTGTACTTCAGGTATTTAATTTTCTATACTCTTTACCACAATTCTTCAAGCTTGTGCCATGTCCCCGACATCGCTTACCGAAGTTTAATCCGGAGACGAATAAGGCATGTTTAATCTCCACATTCTGTCCTTGTATCCATTTGTTGGTGTTTAAGTTGGCATGAGTATGGCTGAGTTTAAAGATTCGGATCTCAAATTTCCCGGAAATTTTACTCTCAAACTGTTCTCCGCGTTTGGTCTACATCACAGCAGAAGTTTTGATAGAGATAGGACGAGGCAAGTGCTCGTTATTTTTCTTCGAGAGATGTTCGACTTTCTCTCTAAATAGAGTTGTTTTCAAATATACTCACATGTGTGGGATCTAATGCTAAATCATGCAAAAAGTTTGTGTTCCATCTTTTTCGCAAAAAAACTACTCTAAGTTTGCATTTGGAATGATGGCAAACCTGCAATCAAAAGTGTCGATATGTGCTTTTGCTATCTCGTGTTCACCGGTTTGGGTCTTCTTTCCTGCATCAAGTTCTTCTTATTAGCAATACTACTACTACGTCTTATGTTATGTCTTGTGTCTGTTGTTACGGCCATAGGTTGCCGGCAACTGTTGTCGGTGTTGTCCGTTTTGTAGCCGCTAAGTTTTGTTTTGCAATTTGCAGGAGATTATTTGTAGTTAATTTGAAATAAATGTCTTGTTTCTTCATTCTTCTATCTTCTATCCACAAACGCTAGGGGTGAGGGGGTAAAGAACGGGGTTGAGGGTCGCGCTGAACTCTTCCCCGGGGGGGGGGGGGGTCGTATTCGACTGATTTGGGTGGGGTTTAGAGACAAAATTGGGGTTTGGAGCTTAATTAGGGCTAACTACAGTATGCCGCGGCAGACTTGCGGAGCACAAAATCGGGGGGCTCCGGAGCGCAAATGGGAGGTCTCCGAAGCAGAAAATGGGAGGTATCCGAAGCAGAAAATGGGAGGTATCCGGAGCAGAAAATGGGAGGTCTCCGGAGCAGAAAATGGGAGGTATCCGGAGCAGAAAATGGGAGGTCTCCGGAGCAAAAATGGGAGGTCTCCGGAGCAGAAATAAGAGGGCTCCGGCGGACGAGTGGCAGACCCACCGCTGGGGAAACCCCGCGGCCCTGCCATTTCTCCGGCGGAGGGGTCCTATCCGCTGTCTGAGAGTGCGCACCGAAATGCGCTGCGCGAGCCACTCTGAGCCCAATTCTTTCGGCGTAGGAGAGGGCTTGTAATGTGACTTGGACGTGACCATAACAAGGGGTTTATTAATGAAATTCCTCAACTCCGACATACCTCAAATCCGATGGGACATTGGCTTATCAGGCTCCTAGTGCAAAGGTTTGTAATTTTACTTCACACGTTTTGTGCCACTATAGGGCAGCTGTAACACTGGGAGCTCACAACACGTCGCTACTAACGTTTATTGCACGACTGCCAAAGCTTACACCCCACTGACCCCTGTCGACCCGCCCGCTTTACTGCAGGTTGATTGATGGTACGGGTTCGGCCACCTAAACAGCAAGTGGCCGAACACATTTATTGATTGGTCGGGTATACTATGTATTCACAGAAAGTTTGTTGCACGTACAGATGTTCTTCCTAGGCTATCGTTAGGCTACGATGTGTAAGTTCTAGGGTGTTTGTTCATTAGTTTCGAATGCAAATGGTGCTCTGCTAAAAAACTTGTTCCCACTATTATTAGAATGGGATTGAAAAAACTGTGCGAGTTTGCTTCCAGTTTTTTAAATCTTACTAGAACCTGAAAATTTTTTTCCTCACAAAACAACAAACAGTCAACGACTCCTACAAAGCCCTAGCTGTTTTTTTCAACCTGCCTCACTAGGTCTTCGCGGTTGTATATACGTAGAAAATTTTTAGATCAAAAAATTTATTGAGTATTTACTGCTATTTGTAAGATTTGTTGTACAAAATTTCATTCACAGCAATCAAACGCGTTTTTGTTTCACCACTAGTGCAAAGGCTTCTTCTTGCACACAAACGATCTGATTTCAATGTGACAATCTAAATCGTCCCATCTTTGATAGGTTAAGGCCATGGATCTGTCTACATATGGGTCTGGCCACAGCTGAAACAGAAATTATAAAAGTTGAATCGATAAATTATTCAAAACAAAAAATAAGGGAACGGTAGGGCAGGATAGCGATGCTCAGACAGTGACAGCTGTTTAGATAGCTAATTGCTCTCTCGTAGGTTTTATGTAACATTTATAATCTATTAAAGGCTGAAAGAAGTTTCAATTGTTTTTTGAAAAAAGAGATTTTGTTTTACCACACCAACCATTGATCAAGCGAAACATTACGACTTCATAAATCACTGATCTTCCCTATCTCACAAAATTAGAGTGGTTGCCAAGTCCGCAAGATCGCAATGCCCCTCTCCATCTAAAGCTTCATGCAGAGTTCACGCGAATTCATCACCGCGATTCTTCCGAGAAAACAAACAGTTACGAATCTATTGCATGCCGACCATCTTGTATTTCGGTTGTGATAGTTTTCCACACGACTGATCGTGACTAGGTCAACCGAAAAGCAAGAAGATCGGCATGCAATGAACTCGCAAGCCCTAGGACAGAGTTCGCGCGATTTGACCGTCGCGATTCAATCGCTGAAGAAAAGTGCTACGAGTTCATTGCATGCCAATCTTCTTGCATCTCGGTTGTGATAGTTTTCCAACACGACTAATCGTGACTAACTATCACAACCAAATACAAGAAGATCGGCATGCAATGAACTCGTAGCACTTGTCTTCAACGATTGATCGCGTGAACTCTGCCCGAGGCCTAACCTTGTCTTGTAGCAAAGAATAGCGACGATTAAATCGCATGTACTCTGTCCGAGGCCTAAAGCTGGGAGCGATTACGCTGTTTCATAGACGCGTGAATTGAAAACAATTTGGAGACGAACATCTTATCCAAGAAACACCTGCCTTAATGTGGCTGATTGAGTTTTGCGTGTTAGCCGAACAACATAAGTTCACCCAACCCAGATATAGCTCCTGATTGTCTCAAAAGCATCCCTACGCCAGCAGTTGAGACTTATTTATTTAAAAGTGATACCTGCCCGCATTTCTGTACTCCTTCAAAGTTATTTGGTTCTCCCGGAGCCCATAGTAGAAAGTCAACGTTTGTGCCGTCAGTCCAGGTCCAGTTTAAATGATCATAGCGTTCCAGATCAATCCAAGTCCCCTGCGTCCAAAGATCAGTCATTTGCCTACCCGATTTTGCAAGCTCTGAATATTACGAGTTGGGACCTCAAGTCCAAATTACACAAATTAAATTTACCAGCCACGAAGAGGTTCTCGTTATAACTGTGGATCGAAGCCAAATGTCCTCCAAAGTTTTACACAGGTTTTCGGCACTTTGAAAGGTAGCATGGAAGAAATTCTTTAAACATTTCTGTCAGCGAACAACCTTGAGACTCTTATCTCGATAAAGTTTGTAAATAATGTAGTTTGAGTACTTCATAAGTACTTTGTGCTGGGTGTGTCTCGCTCAACTCAACCAAACGCAGGTAGTAGCTGTGATTGCGATTTGAGATATGAAGCATTCACAACTTCTTTGGTTGTTCCCTACAACCGAAATCACATCCTCCAAATCCTGCATGTCTGCCAACTTGTCGGCATCTATGATGCCACCGGGTGGGTAGATAACGACCATCAAGTCAAAAATTTTTATGTTGTCGTTTGAAACTGCAGATCTTTTATCCAAGAGCGCGGCAATGTATTTTCCATGTAGGTAATTCTTGCTTTTTCTTTCAAAGCGCTAAGATATTCACTGCAAAATCTGCTGTACAGGTAAAATATGGTACGCTGGTTTACACTATCGCATGACAGATTGCTATCTCTTAATATGACCATAATTGGCAAAGCGGAGGGAGCAAGAACGCCCCCGTTTTCCTCACTTAAGAGATTATAGGACAGCTCTACTCCTTTCGAACTGACTTATGTGTCTGTGATAAGCCGTGCTATATCAAGTTTGCGATGGGTCATAAGACCTAACGATTTTCAATGCACCACCGCGTCCTCTCTCTTTGTCAATCTAGACCTTATCGGAAATCCAGCAGAGCACAAGTTTAAGGTTGTAAACAAGCCGACAATGATCCTTATTCAGGTAAGTCCGCGCACCTTGTAATGGACACCGATTTCAAACAGAGCGTCATGGTTCTTATGTGCAGCCGTGAGATTACACAACGATAGATGAAAAATCAGTGTCACTGCTAATTAACAGACTTTTATGAGATTTATTTTTGGGTTATTTTTGAAGCCTTAGTGTTTTCGCGCTGGTAGCCTTTACTTAGGTTTAGGCTGACAAATCGAAAGAGACTCTTGGCGGTGTATTGCTCAGAATTGATTGAAGCTATTGTAATCATTTGAAAACAAAGAAGACGTTAAACCAACGTCAGATCTAATGAGGACCCATCAAAAACTATTTTGGCCTTGGCATGGTATACCACCGACACTAAAAATGTCTCTTTTGAAGATGAAAGGCATTTGATCCATGAACTACATGATTTGTATTGGGTTGTTGCAAAAGTTCTACCCGTTTTCGATACCTTTTTAGAACTGCCGATTTTGGAGGAAAAAACCATTTTTCATGAACAATATTTATATCATTCAAAAGCTCTTTTCTTCTAGTTTTTCAGGCATATTTTATTTTTCATAGATCTTTGTTCGCTGTGTGGTTGCTACTTTGAAAAGACAGCTGAACAAATGTAAAAATTTTCGTCTTTGCTCTATCGCCGTGAAATCTACAGCCAAAGGAAGAAAATTTTCTTCAAAACATATATAATGTTTGCTGGAGATTTGTGCTACGAAACGCTCTTTGAGATAGGATTTCAAAAAAATTTTAAACCTACAAATTTTTAGCTCAAACATAACCTGTCTTCATGGTCCCTTCAAGTCGCTTAAAAATCATAAACATATTGCAATCGCGGAACTTTTACTCTATATAGTAAGATTAGAGCTAGAGCAACTGCTACTAGAAGAACGAAAAGATTTCCTGGTTTGTCTACGGCGAACACATCAAAAATGTCAGAAAATTGCATTTTTTGCCGTCTCAGAAAGAACAAAATAAGTGGGTCCTTTCGGATTCTTCAGCACAAAATTTTTATGAAAGAGTTTGATGAAATCCAAAGTTAGCGGTACTGCTCAGTCGACTATAGGCTACACTGTGAGCAGTGCCTGTGCAACTCAGCTGTATTCCAAATCAAGTTATGCTTTTGCAAAGTGAAGGTTTCTACAAGGGAATGTTCTTCGACTTTCGCCTATAAAATCTTCTCCACTGTTACTGCAGTAATCTTGAAGAGTGCTCAGAATAGTAAAAGATTTGCAGATTGTAAAACAGTTTATAGCATTTGCAAAGATTATTTCTGAGAAGAGTTATGATGAATCAAAGTCAAAGTTCGAAAACGGGTAGAACTTTTGAAACAACCCAATATATTGGAGTAATTTGAAAATTTTGATGTTTTGCGAAAGCTCAGCTACCATATTGTTTACTAGCTAGCAGGCAGAAGATTACCAAGCTTCGCTCGGTCCTTCAATACGACATTGTATTTACCAGTACGTCCCACTTCTACACAACATTACTTGGCTTTGTCTCAATTCTCTATGCCAGCTCCGTGCCCCGTGTTCGTTGATCAATATCCATTTATCTCCCCCCCCCCTGCTCTGTACCGGTTCGTAGCCCCGCAGTATGCTCAGGCATTCGTTTAAGTCCCGCAAGAGTCTCCTCACAGAATGAAAATCGCGAAAAAAGGTAGCTTTACGCGAGAACAAGATTTTGTCCCGACCTTAAAGCCCGGACGATGAAATCGCGTGATATATGCACGACCCTAAGTTCTGGACAAAATTGGGTTCCCGCGCAAAATTACCTTTTTAGTTCGGTAGTTATAAGTCCCGTAAGACCCTTACGTGACTTAACCACGAATGTATGAGTTAATGTAAACATAAAATGGCAAAATTGATGTTGGTAGATGTGCCTACGACCCGTTCCTTCCCGATGTGTATGTGTACACATCGGAGGTTGAGCTTAGGCAGGCTCTCTGTGGCTGGCTGGATTTTAGAGCAAAAAAATTGTTTTCCTTACAATTTCTAAGATGGGCAAAAACCACATTTCGAAAGAATTTAAGCCACAGAAAATGCATCTGCTCTCGGAATGAATACCCAGCATGTTTGGTCTGGATCGGCTCGAAATGCACACATAAAACAAATTTTCAATTTCATATATTATATTATATGTATATTTCATTCTTATCACTGCCCGCGCATTGAGCGGTCGTGTTTCTTTGGCGCTCTCGATCTTGTTGTCGATTTTATCATGGTTGTGACTCGTTCTTCTCAAAACAAATTCAAGGCCTCTTTTTCTCAGTCTCAGGTCTCCCAAACTCTGAGTGATGATCCTCTCATTGCTGGTTTGTCTGATCCCGGTTTTTTTTTGTGACATATCCATGCATCTACACACGATATCGACTTTTCTTGAGAGTACCCCCCGTGTCCCATCGCAGGTCATGGACTCGCTCCATGCTTTGCGATCAATCTTGGTCAACTCCATATGATTTGTGAAGAGTTCTTTCGTGTGAGAAGTATTGTGGTTGCCGGGATACCGGAATTAGCATCTAACTCGCGTCCTTTGGCTAAGCAAGCTGGTCTGGAATTCAAGGTCACCGATATCCTAGATGATCTTGGAGTGGAGGTCAGGCCTACTTCTGTCTTTAGGATGGGGAAGGGTTCAGAGTGCAAACCACGCTTGACTAAAATCATGTTCCCATCTAAGGCGCATTCCCTCGCAGTACTTAGCAAGGCTAAATTACTGCGCAATAATCCCCGGTTTTCTAACGTATACATTAGGCCAAGTCTTACAGCAGACCAACGTAAAAAGGAATATGAGCTACGTAAGGAGGCAGCTTAAAAAATCAGGAGCTTGGGTACAAAGCATACGTTGTCTACAAGGGGGATCTGGTCAAAGTCGCCGATCTGCAAGGGAGCTCAGGGCAACATCCAAAGCAGGGAAACTAAATTATGAGCATGGTACCCGTAATATGAAATGTGTGTTATTGAATGCCCGCAGTTTATTGAGCAAAATTGATTTATTTCGTCTTCTCTTGGTACATGATAAGCCCGATTTAGTTGTATAACTGAGTCTTGGTTATCATCTTCTATTGAATCTTCCGAATTGAGCTCAAACCTTCCATACAGAACTTTTCGAAAGGATCGTCCAGAAAGGCGTGGCGGTGACTTATGTATATTTGTCCGAGAAACTATTATTTGTGAAGAGATACCAGTAACTAGTTTGGGGTTGAGTGAAACACTATGCTTACAAATATCAGATAATGTGACGCAATCTCAGTGTATAATTATCCTCGTCTATCGCCCTCCATCTTCTTCTCATAGTGATGATTCCAAACTCATTGATTCGTTGCAAATTCTTTGTAGCATTCATAGTGATATTGTTCTTGTTGGCGATTTTAACTTGCTTATTGACTGGTCGGCTAGAACGCCACTATGCTCTGCATCTGCCAGGTTTATCAAGTTGTTCGATGATCTTTCTCTCACTCAGCATGTACTGTATCCTACGAGGAATGATAATGTACTTGATTTGGTACTGTCAACTTCGCCTTTGGTACATAATGTGACTATACGACCACCGCTTGGGTTATCTGACCATGCAAGCATTTACTTTGATCTTATGTTGCCGATTGATTTTCCCTGTAAGGATTGTTGCCTTGACTATGCGAGCGGTGATTATTTGGCCCTGCCTGTTTGGACACTATTGATTGGTGGTCCCTGCTCGACAATTCTTGCTCTATTGATGACATGTATCAACGCTTTCTCGACCTTTTACACGACTTACTGTCGCGTTTCATCCCACTGAAACGAGCAAGGTATGAGACTGGCCACTACCCTACTCACATTAAGAACTTGATAGAACAAAGGGATCGCTTGTTTTGTACAATCCATGACCCGTTAACATCTGATAGATATAAAAACGTGGTGAAAAAGTTGACCAGACACCTAGCCAAATTCAATGCAAATAGACAGAAAAGACTATCCAACATGAGCACTTCCTCTCTCTTCAAGTATGCCCACCTGATTTTCAAAGAAAAGCATGGCCCTGGATTACATGATCATCAAGGAAATTTATGCAAGACTGAACAAGAGAATGCCGAATGTCTTGCTCATTATTTTGCATCGGTTTTTCAGAAACCGACAAACTCTAGACCTAGCCTTCCTATTGATCTAACCAATCAGATACAAAGTTCGTCATACCTTTCACAAGTTCCTCAAGTCCTGCTTTTTGATGTTATGAACATTTTGAAAAGACTGAAACCATCGACCTTCATCACTGCTGATGGAATTCCCCAGATTGTTTATAAAAGATGTGCCACTCAGTTAGCAGTTCCTGTTTCAATACTTGTCAACATGTCTTTGAGCAGTGGTGAATTACCCAGAGTATGGAAGCACGAAAGAGTGGTACCAATTCCTAAAGTCCAGAACCCATAAAAGGCCTCGGAGTTTCGGCCCATAAGCATTAACTCTGTGGTCTGCAAAGTTGCTGAGAAGATTGTGAGAAGAAAACTGCTGTCTTTCTGCGTGCAAAAGCATCTCATACCATCTGAACAGTTTGGGTTTATGGAGGGATTTTCCACTACTCTTCAACTGATTACTTGTGATTTTTACTGGAAAAGAGCCTTGGCACAAAATCGATTAACCGATGCTCTTTATTTTGACTTGTCCAAGGCTTTTGACAGAGTAGACATCCACAAATTAATTGAGAAACTATATTCAGTTGGAATACGTGGAGGTATGCTAAAATGGCTCATGTCTTATCTGACTGAGAGAACACTCTCAGTACGTGTCAACTCAGCCATATCTTCTATCTTCTCAGCAACCAGCGTAGTACCCCAGAGATCCCCTATCCTTTTTAATATCTACACAAGTGATTTACCCGGCCTTTTATCAATTGATTGGAGAATCAAAGTCATGGCATATGCAGATGATATAAAAGTTTTTGCTTCATACTCTGATGAGGACAAAGTCGAAGTAACTGATGCCTTGAGTGCTTGCCTTCAGAAAATCTTATCGTGGGCAGACTTGAACTGCATTGATGTCAACTTGCGTAAAAGTGTGTGCTTGACCATCACCAAAAGGCAGGTGCAAGAGAACACACTTAAGGAGTACACGCACTCCAGTATATCTCTGGCTAGGCCCGTGCTTGTAAGAGATCTTGGAATATTGATGGACCATAAGCTCCTGTTAAGATCTCATGTTGAGAATATTTCGCGTGCAGCCTTACACAGAGTATTCCTTTTATTACGGAACTTGAAGCATGTAAACTTGAGAGTATACATCAAGCTGTATATGGCCTATGTTCTCCCTTCATTAGAGTATGCTTGCCAAGTCTGGAATCCTCACTTAAATAAAGACATTCTAACCGTGGAGAAAGTCCAAATGGTTTTCACCCGTGTACTGTACTACAGATTTTTTCCAAGCGAGGATTACCCGTATACCCTTTCCTCCTATAGATGTAGGCTGGACCACTTGAAGTTGCATAGCTTGCTGTATCGAAGGGTTTTGGCTGACTTAGTGCTTGCCTTCCAAATAATTCGCCTTGAAACAAAAATTGTTCCTAGTGAATTCTAGGTTTGGAGACCGTGCAACGGCCGAACAGGTGGGTTTAGCTTCCACTGCATTGACTCTACTGTTCCAAATACACTCTTCTACAACTCTTTTTTCGCACGCAGTTCTCGATGGTTACAAAAGCTTCCTGACGCAGTTCTCTCTGCTCCTAATTCAACTACTTTCAAAAAAAACTTCTTAATTGTGACTTTTTGAGATTGCTGGGAATAGATGAATCCGAGTACTTTTGAGATAAAGTTTCTCCTTATGTCCTTTGCTTTTTTTCTTACATTTTAGATTCTATTCTTGGCTCTGCCTCCTTTTTTTAGAGTGTTAACTTGCTCAGATTAACGCTGGCTACTCTCTTCACTGTATATTCCCCTCTCCTTGGACTTCACTTGGGAAGTTGATCGCCTTTTTAACTCAGTTATGTTGTCTCGTCTGTTTTGATTTCAGGGGTCCTTGCATGGCTGCCTGTACAATTCAGTCGATACAACTTTGCTAAACTTCGGTCCACGTTCCCTTTGCCCAAATCGACTATTACCTTGTTATTTTGTTTTCAGTTTCTCGTTATATGGGTTATAATATAGCATACATTCGTATGACCATATTGTTCCATCAGTTTTTTTTCTTTTTCTTCATTGCTGTTCTGCTGGCATGCTCTTGACCTCAGAGGCCCTCTTACTATATACGCAGCTTAGTGTTTGTCTTCTAAATTTGACATCGTCTTTGCCGTGTAGCTTTATTTTTGTCTCTAATCCTTGATCATCTTGTATCCAAGTCCGATGTTAGCTTTGTTGGGGTAGGCCGAACGAGGTTTCCTGCCCGCCGGGTACGCATGATTTCGCTCATCCGCCTAGGTGCTCACCCCTCTTCCTTTGCTCGAAAGTGACCGTATATTTATATACCGTCACGCATCGTACTTGGACTTGTACTTATACCAAGTTTAGCCCCCACGACACTGACTTTGATAACACTGACGAGCACCTGGTTTAGAGAATTAATCTCTTTAATTTCTCTAGGGTGTTGAGCATGTCACAATTTCGTTTCATTACTGCTTTGTCTGTGGTGGCATTCGCGTCTTGTACTAGCGCACTGTGCACAACAGTGTATCAATAAATAAATAAATATATGAGGTAAAGGAAGCAAGTTGGGAGTTATGCAAATTTTACGCAGTGGTACATCACGTGGTCAACGCATATTTGTTTGCTATTTCATGCAGCGATGCAGAAATTGCAGTACAAATGAAACAATGTGTAACATTGGTACACACCCCTCACCTTATAGCAGGCGTCCGTTTCGTCGAGGTATGTCCATCCAACCTCGCAGTGATCGCGGCATCCTAAAAAGTAATTTTGACGTGAACAAGCAAAGTTACTTTGTGCACCTCTAAGAACTTAAATAAGTGCGCTTGTCCAAAACTTTTAGTGTTCAAACATGGCGTACCATAATTTTGATCTCAAATAAAAGTTAATCCGAAAAATAAGGTGAGTGGGCTTTATTAACCATGATGGCTGAAGAATTCAAAATTCCTTGAAAAATTCATCATCCTCAAGGTTCTTTCAGGAATTCAAAGTTAAATGCCAACGTTGCGCTTCAAACACTAAAAATGACATTTGACGAACCTGCGTCAGAACGATCGAGATCGCTTATGTGAGTTTGATCCGCACTTCTGAAAAATCAACACTTTCAAACAATTTTCGAAGAATATCAACAAACCTGAAGATTAGCTCGTTGCTGTATGGGTGTAGAAATGCTTCTGTCAGTGAAATTAACGCAACGATCAAGATTTTCATTGATTCTGTCCTGGATATTTGCGTTCATAACTGTGTGGTATTTTATGGCTATGCAATGTTTTGATTCCCAAATAAGGTGACTGAGATGACGATACGAAATGAATAAGCACTTTCATGGTCTGCGTTGATCATTCAGTGTGTCTGGCATATAATTGAAATTCTATAGGTTTGAGCATCTAATTTGGTGGATGCAAACCTTTTGGTAATAAGACTTTTGGTAACAAGACTTTAATCCGCAATTATTTGCCATAAGACCTCCCTCCATGCCCAGGTTCACATATCTTCAATTTTTCCCTTTTCTTTGGTATTCTATTCCAAAAGACATCAATGTTCAGCACAGAATTTGAGCAGGTTGCAGATGAGGGAACCAAAATCTGTGCCAAAGGGACAAACTTTGAAAATAAAGGCTAGTAATCTCAAGATCCCCTATCGTAGTTTTTTTCACAACTTCTCCTACAAGGCCGTAACTTTATTCTACCTTCTCAAAGTTTATTTGCTGTCAACAACCTACGTAGTATTTAGTTGTTTGGCCGAAACCATCATACATATAACGTAATGGTTCAGTCATCTCATATATAAAGCTAAATGTTTGTTTGTGCAGCCTTTTTCAACCCGGAGTAGGCAAATCATTCCAAGTGGAGCAGCGCGTCGCGCCGCCACTGGCTCAGCGAGATAGATTAGAACGAAGAGACGCAGACTGCAAAACGGCGCGAATAGTTGCGAAGCGGATCTCGCAGTCCAGTTCTCGCCTAAACTGCGTTGAAACATACCTAGGTATATATCTGTATGTCTGCATGTCCGTTTGTACGTATGTTCCGAGTAGAAATTTCCATTTTTCAACAGACCCGGACCAAACTTTGCACACACACACTTCGGGACGGGGCAAATGTCATAGCTCCTTCTCGTTACCGATCGATATCGATTTTATCGATTTTTTTGCAACGTTTGCTCTCAGAGCTAAGACTTGGCAAAGGTAAACATGCTGTTACGAATATATCACTGACAGGGCCGAGCAGAGCCGGGTCTGCCAGTTATGTTTGCATTATAAGACCACAATCATCTTTAAAAGACCTTCAATCGGTCTTATAAGATTGTGAGACAAACAAGTGAGCAGCATGCTACTATACTTGTATAATGACTACCTATTTCATTCTAAACCAAAAAGAAATATCAAGGAAGTTGAGGTCTTGGTTTCTTATCAAAAAGTTGTAGAAATAGTCTTCATTTTATGAAACGGGAACTTGAAACTACCATTGTTTAGAATCATGGAGTGACCCTGATGATTCTGCCAATGATATGTGGTATTACATTCGTATAACTTCCCTTTCTTCCCTTTAACTTTCCTTTGACTTCTCTTCCCTTTCCTTTCCCTTTAACTTTCCTTCCTAACGCACTAATTATTCCATTTCGCATTCATTTCGCATTATAATTTCATTTTTTCTGGAATTTTAACTGGCCTGAAAGGCAGAATTAGTTTCTGTTCAAACGCTTATCACACTACTTTACAATAAGGCGTTACTACGGCAAGCAAACATGATATTTGTAATCAACATGCCGAAAACTGTTTTGAAAGAATTTTTGAGCAAATTTGAAACTTCACCATACCTATCCGCATTTTAGCAGGCTTGTCCCAGACACATATGCCTCAAACACCAATAAATCTCAGGATGTTGAAACTAACAAAAATGGATTAATTTTACAAAGCAAATGAGAATTTATCGCTTCAGATTAGCAACCTTTGAAAAATCCGGGTACAGCGTGGGGCGCCTGGGAAAACCTGAATTGTAATGATTTTATCCCGGAATCTATAAATCGGAAACAAAAACAACTGGTAGAAAGAAGAGAAAAGGCTGTGTCAAATGACACCAGGGTTTCATGCCGATTGTTGTTTTGTGAGGTTTGAGTCGACCAAATATGGAATTTGATAACATCAAATTAATTTTAGAAATTCTAAACAAGCTAAGGAAAAGAAGAAGTTGTTTTGTGTCCTATAAGGATTGCTCTATCTACCCGTTTCTTGTGCCCTTCCGAGGAATCAATACAAAAGTTTAGAAAACTAGTATTTTTTCAAAAGTTTATAGAATATTGGCTGGCTTACCCGGCTCCGCTCGGCCCTGTCAAAAGACTATGACGAAGGTCCCACCCCTACCCCTGTACAACCTTTCCCTGCCCTCTTCTACGTGCCAATTCCCCCTATTCCCGCTGTGTTAGTAATTAGCATGCTCAATTATCCCCTCCTCCCCCCCCGCTTGCCCCGAATATGTGGGCCAAGTTTAGCCCTTATTGGTTCAGATATAAAAATTTCTATTCCGCACATACTTGCACACAGACAGACATACAGGCAAACAGACATTTAGCTTCATATGTACAGTGACCGCCAAAAAGTTGCGGACAAGCCTTCTTCCCTTTTTCATTGCTCTTTTTCAGAGGGAAAACGAGGATGAGAAAATGTAGTAATTGCAGAGGTGATAGAGCTCTTCAAGATCTACAATCTACACTTTGAGTTTTATGAGAAACATGTGATCTAAAAATTTTAAAAATCTTTTTCTAAAAAAAGTCCGAAAATGTCGCGTCACAATGTCGCGGACAATAATTCTTCGAACGCAAAAATTTTCTTTTGGGTCCTATTCTAAAGCGGAAACACAAGTTATCCGGACGGGTAAGCATACTACATTATAGAGCTCATCGAGGACAATAAACAGGCAGTGGTTATTTAAAAAAACCCAAACTTGAATTTTATTTTGCTTTTTTTTCACAAAATAACTTCTAATTCCCTTTTTCAAGCCAAATTTCTTCACATGTAAACCTATTCAAGATATCCCTCCCGACTAAAATGGATGCCTTTTGCCATCCTGTATGCATCGGACGTGTGTTGGTGAGTTTCTTTGCTGAAAATGGCTCTTGGCAGTGCGTGCACATGACCCCACCTGCACCTCACCACTGACTTGTACCGCTTTGTAGGCTCGTAACTCGGCCTGCTGTCAATATTTGAGCCTGCAATCAGGCTCATTCGAAAGAACGAGACTTCCTCTACACGATGGTATTCAAAAGAGTTGAGTTTGACAAATTTCAGAGATTTGGCGGATGGGGTGGTAGAGGGCAGCTTCAGTTGTAGTCTAAGCACTTTTCAGCTAAAGTTGAAGAGGGCTCCTTTCGCTACCAATTTCATCCTGGAAGTTCAAAACTGTCAATTTTCTTGTAATAGATCCATTTCGAAGCTCTAAGACTGTCCTGGTGTTCATAAGAGCTTTCACTCCAATCATCTCTAAGGTTGCCCTCTACCACCCCATCCGCCAAATCTCTGGAATTGCTCAAACAGAACTTATTTGCATACCTTCATGTAGAGAAAGTCTCGTTCTTTCGAATGAGCCTAATTGCAGGCTCAAACATTGACTGCAGGCCGAGCTACAAGCCTGCAAAGCGGTACAAGTCAGTGGTGAGGTGCAGGTGGGGTCATGTGCAAGCACTGCCAAGGGCCATTTTCAGCCAAGAAACTCATCAGCACACGTCCGATGTATAGAGTATGGCAAAGAGCATCCATTTTATCCAGACGGCTTTGTTGCGATGTCTTAAACGGGTTTCCGTGTGAAGAAATTTGGCTTGGTGAAGGAAATTAGAAGTTGTTTTTTGGGAAAACTGAAATAAAACTCAAGCTTGCGTTTTTTGGGGAAGCAACCGTAACCAGTGTGTAGTTCTTGACGAGCTCTGTATAGTAGTAGTATGCTTACCCGTCCGGATAACTTGTGTTTCCGCTTTAAAATAGGACTCAAAAGAAAATTTTTGCGTTCGAAGAATTATTGTCCGCGACAATGTGACGCGGCCATTTTCGGACTTTTTTGAGAAAAAGATTTTTAAAATTTTTAGATCACATGTTTCTCAAAAAACTCAAAGTGTATATTGTAGATCTTGAAGAGCTCTATCACCTCATGCAATTACTACATTTTCTCATCCTCGTTTTCCCTCTGAAAAAGAGCAATGAAAAAGGGAAGAAGGCTTGTTTGCAACTTTTTGGCGGTCACTGTATATAAGATTATGCAATAAAATTAGAGCCGTTATAAAGAGGATGAAATGTTGCATCAAATGCTGTCAAAAACTCTCACAAATCTTTGTTCCACGATATGTGGCGTTCATTTGAAAAAGACATTACTTTTATAACAATCAATATATACCTATCGTAACAAGAAAAAATAGTAACCTCCCTGGGCGAAGATTTGGTAAAAGTTCTGCGAGTGCGACTCTCTACCATGCACCTGACGTAATCGGAAGACATTATGATGCGGAAAAGTGTGGTATTCGTTATCAGCATGTCGAATATTCCCTCAGTGCAAAAGCTTCTGTTATTCCTGAGATTTTGACCCCATACCGTATGCCTACCGTAACCTCTCAAAGAAAGCCTACCTTGCGAAACGAACATCATTTCCGTGATCAGCAGGCCTACCCCCCTCCTCATGACAGATTTTCAGCAAAATATGCGATCTTTGATTTTTGCAGAGTATTGTGTGAATGATATTCCTTCTATCGCTCACTGATATATACTTTACTGCGAACCATCAGCCCATAATGGATTTGGTGACAGTCCTTTCACCTACTGCATCATGGAATTTCTGGTAGCCTCACTTATTTTCTAGTGGCGCGCTTTTTAGAATTCGTAATAACCAATAGAAGTGACACTCCTTAATATTTTATGGAAAAGAATGCCATGCGACTGTGCCTATCTACAGGGTGTCCCAAAAAAGTGTGCACACTGTGATCGTCAGCATCTCTCTTGCTTGAATGTTTTTCGCTAAGCTTGAGGTCCCATTTTGTAGAGTGAGGTTCAACTTAGAACTTCATCATAAAATGAATCTTCGGCCTTTTATCGCTACTGTAGGATTACGGTAGGAAATTTGAGAAGGATTTATAGGGCACGTCTATGCAAATGTGGTCTACGGAAATCTTACATGAAAAGTAATTCTGGGGCCTTTCTAAGACATTACCCAAGCAGCAGCGCGAGTGCTTTGCTCAAGGCTGAGATATCCGCGTTGAAAGTGGACCCCAGGATAGTGTTAACGGACGACTTGCATCGTTCTCTCATGCTGTCGCGTCAGGACCACCGAAACTGATAGGTGGTTGAGGCAAGTCACTCGTTATCACGGCCCTGGGATCCAGTTTGGGGGGCGAATATTTTCAGCCGTGAGTGCCATTTGAGCTGCTGCTTGGGCAGTATCTTAGTTTGAGCTCTAAAATTACTACCCACGTGAGATCCACATACGTCCAGATCTGCCTGGACGCTCCCTTCAAGCCACCATGAAAGTATATTTTGCCTCAGAAAGAAATCAAACAAGCCAGAAACTTTTGTGCTGTTCTAATGAAGTCGCTAATTCTATTAAACTGCATTGTATTATAATGTTTCTTTCATAAGTTATTTCAGCTTTGGGGTAACAATTGTTTTGCAGTGTTCGTCAAAAGTCTATTCATACCATTGAAAGAGCTCAAAAAGCTCTAGTGAAAAGTTGTTCAATGGAACCAGCACGCCTGAAAATTTTACTACACAAATTTACAGTTTTGTTGGAATTTCTTCATCAAAAGGCCTACACAATGGCGCTCTATGCTGAAACTTCATACTGTTACTCTACAATAAGGAAGAGCGATTGGTGATTCGCTCCATACTGCATCTAAGTTGGACCTCGCTCTACAGAAAAATACCTCAAGCTTGGCGAAAGACATGCAAGTAAGAGAGTTATTAACGATCAAACAGGGTGTGCACATCTTTGGACACCCTGTGTAGATCTCGATCGGTTTTGATTTGTACAGTCTTATCCAACCCGGATTAGGCGAAACATTCCAAGTGGAGCAGCGCGTCCGCACCGCCACTGGCTGAGCTAGATAGAATGAAGAGACGCAGACTGCAAAACGACGCGATCGTTGCGAAGCGGACTCCCGCCAGTCCAGCTTCCGCCTAAACTGAGTTGAAAATTACTATACTTACTCTCAAAAATTTGGGGCATCTAATTAACTCTTCTTCGAGAAAACTGCATTTAATCTTCTAGTGCCCAACTTTTGAATCACCTCAATAGAAAATTTTTCCTTGACAACAAGTCGACATGATGTTGCCATGGGCATGCCGAAGTACCTCGTTATGCAATATCTCGAGGTTTCGTTTCATAGTCAGTGAATATGTTCAATTTTTACGCAATTAACTCGTGCAATTTCTTAATGCCTAGACCTCAGTTTTTTCTCAAATTTCATTCGTTCAATATTGCGCATAGTGAATCAGATTCTAGCAGCACTTTGCCTATTCTGTTACGATATTTTGCTTTAGGTTGTGCACAGCTGCATTTTTGCCAAATTAGAATTTTGTCGCTGTTCTTGGAAAATGCGTAGGTTTTTCATTTCGTTATCAAAAATATTGGATTGTGCCGACTTGTATGAGGCAATCTTAAGATAGTGACAGTACCGTCGCATGCGTTGCGTACGCAGTATAGCTGTAAAATACTGCGGACGCGGTGCAGTGCACGCGACGGCCACTCAGGACCTTATGAAAGTATAGATGAACGAAAATTTCCACCGAAAGATTTTCAAAAAATTTTCGAATGAAAAAATACTATTTAATTACCAATTTTCATGTTATTTGTGAATTATCGATTACGAGCACATTTCAGAATTAGAATTTTCGAACATTCGAATATCCGTACTTTATCGAATTCAACTATTCGAATGAAATATTTGAGTATTATCGAATATTCGAATGCAATATTCGAATATTTTAACGCAGTATTTGAATATTCGAGTACGATATCTGATTATCCGAATATTTAACAACTGTTTTTCGGAACTCTCAAGTATTCAAATATTCGAAGAACCGTATTTCAAAATCCCTCGAATATTCGAATATTTGCATAAGTCATTTTTCCACAAATGAACGAATAATTCGAGTGAAGGCCTTTTTCATTTATTCGACTGTTCGAATAACCGAATAAATGGACTTTCTCGAATATTCGACTATTCGAATGGTTGAATAGTCAAATATTTCGAATGATATATTCGGATACGAATATTCGGTTTTACCTATAGTACGCAGCTCCAACTTCCCTGGCTTCCATCCTTACTCGAAAAGTTTTTTCACATGCATGTGACAGCTTCGAATTACTTGAAGAGGCTGAGCTGGACACTAATTTAGTACATCTTGTTTGAGCGTTTCAAGCTTTTGTACAATCAAGTGATGAAAACGACAACCGATTCCTCCTCACTATTTTATTGAGGCTTTGATGCTTAGCTCGTAGCCTCCACATTGCCAGACATTAGTGCTACTCACTTCAAAGGAAAGTCAAAAAAGAAGTTACAAGACTTAGGTGTTGACTTAATGGTGTCAGAGTGGCACAACACTGTCCTTGGAAACGCGCTTCGAGACTGTATCCATTTTTTCACACCTTTACGGTTTTCCTGCCAGAAATGAAATTTCCCCTGGTGTTGTGCGTTTTGTGTTTTCCACACTCAATAGAGATGTCTTTATATATCAAAGTTAAGTTACCACAAAACTTAACTCTCTTTTGACGCGTGAAACGGTAGTGCGTAGTCTACCTCACACACTTGAGGCATTTTATCAAATTTGATGTGAGGGATTCTACATACGAAGTTTTCAAAGTGATGAACTACTTACTACCCTACGCAGCTGTCATAGCAAGAACAAACCGAATTTCCCACACCTATGAAGCATGAATTTGCTTCTCTGAGATTCCTACTTGATTTATAAACCCTTTCTCACCTCAAAAGCTTAACGAACATTATCTGAACATATTCCTAGTTTGCACCAAAATTAGGCTTCAAACAAGTGTGTTGAAAAATTCGTGAACTCTTTACTTATAACTTCAATTTGTTTATTTTTTTATATATCAGGTAGGTGCAAAAGCCTTTCAGTTTTGGACCAGCCCTCCAATTAAGTATAGTGAAGAGAAGCAAATACTTTGAATGATTCAATGCAGAATTTCTTCCTCTTCTCAGCATTTATGTTCCTGGTGCCACTTATGTGATGGGTTCGGAGATAATCACCGAATTACGATTTTTTTTCAACATAGCTATTTTTCGCAAATTTTTGGAGTTTTTCTTAGAGACTTTGGACGTCTCTGATAACCATTTGATAGTGCAAACATTTTGCAACATGACTCAAATTTTATATTTCTCTACCTTTTATTTTTAGAGTTTAACTGAGTGATGAGTTATTAGTCTCAGAAGGTAAATGAACGATTAACCCAGAATCTGTAAATTTTGAAATTTGGGATAAAATAGTGCGGAGCCGTACATGAGAAATATTTCGTCTGCAAAAATCGAATATACCGCGACGAAAAGATTACTGTTATGAAACCAAAAAATACTTTGATTGGTACTTGAACTGTCCACCACTTTATGTTTAAAAAGGTTAGAAAATGAATTTGATCACTTTAGAATTTATAATTTGATAATTCTAAAAAGCATGCCAGAAAAAGACAAAAAATGATTTTGCATAGAATAATGCTTGAAATATTTGCTTATCTTTACTGTGCGTGTGTATCGACCTAACATCATTATTTGAGCTACAATTACGATAAACGTAAACAACAGAATTTTGCGATGGAAATGGTAAGTTTCTTCAAATACGCCCTCTGGTTCTTCACGAAGAATGGGCATTTGATGGTCGTAAGCTAAATCATTTGTGTAATAAGCCAAATCAGCTGTATCACCACAGATTAGTCAAGCTCTTAGCCAACTTTATCGAAAAAGTAATGACATAGATAAATCTAAATGTATGTCCGATGGCAGCTTCTTGGGCTCTTATCATACTTGCATCAAATACTGCACCTCTGTTGCATGCCTCAATATAATAAAAAGCATGCACTTCAGCGCTTCACGCTTTAACGAAAGATAAAGTTGTTTGTACCTTTAATGTATTAGTATTATGTTATGACGAAGGCAATCGTGTGAAATTGCTTGAATAATGGAAAAGTATCGCGAAGCTGAGAGTAGTAAGCTATGATGGGCAGGATGTGAACTGTAGCAGATAAAGATTATCAAAAAGTGATAAGTCGTCACCATGAAGAGCTCTTTATATGCATTCTGATGGCCTCTTTTCAATGTGTTGAAAACTCCTAGAAAACGCTAGATGGCTTGGCCAGAGCACCGCCCCTATGTTACAGTTTCAAAATTGTGAGCGAAGGACACTCAGACATGAATTGAAGATACTTACTTGTGGCACCTGAAAACTTGGCTATGGTCGTGTTGCACGAACGCAAACCAGTGATGCATTTATACGAACTTTGTAGCCTGGATGCTCTTCTCTACCTCAGAAATGCCATATGGTTGAATGATATCTTTCCAGTTTTCCAGCTTAGATGAATTTAATAGCTTGCATAACAGAGCGAATTTCTCATCTTATTAGAAATTGGAAGGATACGGCAGCTTTGACTTGATGTCACAGCTGCGGAGCATCGGTAGTCTACAGTGTCGTCGTTGATTCTCAGTTGCGAAATGTTCTAATGGGCTTTAAGGCCGCATGCATTAAAATGCCCTCTTCCTCCCCGGGAAGGGAACGCGCCTGAATGTTAGCTTCATGTCTTAAAGTTCCATATTTATGAATTTCACGCTTCGACCCATCCGTAAGTATTCCTACTACGTTTACCATAAACACATTGAACAGGAGCGAGAAGCTGTACAAGTCGCATGTTCCAGTTTTTTGTATGATTCCGTAATGATCCCTGGTGAGCGGTCATCTTTTCAACAAAGTCATTATTCTTACTTCCGAGTTGGCGGAAACATTTCAAATTTGTACTGTTTACTTCACCCAGCAGTGTCAAGCATGTGTGTGATAAGAACAAATGATACTCCGAAGACATGAAAAATGCGATGAACCACAAGTCGAAAGTTGGGGTTGTTAAAACTCTCAATATTTTAATAACTCATCGCAAAACCAGAATTCTCTTAGCTCCACCCTAAAAATAGTCGAATAGACAATTTTCATAAAAAGGTCGAAAAAATAGACAGTTTTGATTCCGCGTTTTCTGTCCTTCAAGAGAAGCTCTTGAAGAACCTCTGCGTAGCTAATTGTGTACCCCTTGATTTAATGGGATTGGTGGCTGGAAGGTGACCGCTCGCGCCCGCGGCGCAGTCCGCGTCTCCGCGAATGTTCTCTCTGATCATTCTCTTCCCTTAATTAGCTCACGAAGCTCTGCCTTCCAGCCGCCAATCCAGTCGAGTCAAAAGGTATCACTGGTTCATAGCTACAAGGGCTAGAATTTTTCTATTAGACACTTTTCTGAAAGAAGTTCCAGTCGTTGCTCTAAAAATTTCCTTCGCAAAGGGTCTCCTTATGGATCCACTAGAACAAGTGAATAAGCTGATAGATAAATACCTATGCAATGGTCATTACCTTATGAAATATGACTTTAACCGAGTCATGACACTTCAAATTGGGAAGTTGCTAAACGGTTAGTTTCCGGACAACTTATTAGGCTGCGTAAAGTCATTTTGTCCTCCCTCTCCCCGCCCCCTTAGAATCAAGTGTGCACGAGCTGTTGTAAGGGTATTTTCCTTGAGTGGTGTGAGGTCCTTCTAAGAAAGAATGAGCATGCTCCCTGCTTTGAACGCATTCTTATCGTCCTTTGGAGTAGAATAAATTCTGCGGCCAAAAGTAAAGAAGTTGAAGAGAAAACTTTTTTGCGTTGAATATCCGCCCGTATTTTCTCGCGTCAACAGCTTACATACGTTGGTAAACGAAGAACGGCGGGGACAATTGGATTCTACACATACTGTATTCACTGAGAAGCTCACATTCATAATGCAGTTGGAAATAAATTTGGAACAAAACGTGTCAAATTTTTGCCGTAATCTTTTCCCATTTCAATGACATTTCTTTGGTAAAAAAAAACATAGCTATGACGCGACACTGTTTGTTTTGTGATAAAGCATAGCTATGAGTGATACAATTGTTTTCGCGAGGCACACGTACGAGATAAGAGATAAGCAATAATCTTTCCTGAGTAGCAAAAGGGCTAAGTCGATTGATCGTTATCTTCCTGTAAGTGCAAGTCTTGTCAATGGGCAGACTTTTTACGAAAAAAAAATGCTATGTCTTTTCTAGTGTTTGCAAAAGTTTTATACTTTGACGATTTTGAGGACTTATATAAAAATCATATAGGATTATTCGGCAGACGATAAAATGATGTGGGGAAATGGAAACATTTATTCCCAGTATCTTGAGGATTCCGAGCTTGATCAGAGTCAAGCATCTTTAAACGATAAGGAGTTAGTTTCAATCCTAAAACTTTGCTCTTTGTGTTCTGGTAGGCTCATGCGCTACATGTAAGTAGCAAGACTTTTAGTGACTGTTTCAAACAATTGACAGTTTTTGTGAGAATTCCAAAACAAACCGGTTGTGTAGCGCTAAGGTCTACTCGGAAATCCTCGAGGAAATATGATTATAATAACGTTGAATTTATCAGAAAGCAAACATAGCATCAGAAAGAGGAGAAGAAGCTGAGCGAGTGTTAGTAAAGTTGTTGTTTAATGCTTTGTAGTTTTCTACTTTATCACGAGACGCACCATTTTATTTTTATTCAAGCGAGCAGTGCGGGCGCACGACTGTGCCTCGCAAAATTGCCGCTCTCCCATGAAAAGTCTCCTAAGTAAGGAGCAGCACGGAAGAGGGTTTTTTTCGCGAACTTTTTCAGTGTGTTCAGGCTGGTCAAATTCAGAATAAAAACGGATGCGTCTTGTGCTCGTGAATTAGGGTCATTATGAGAAAAAAGAAGACTCGGGACGATTAAGTAAAGTATATAGATGTTTTTACAGTATTTGAACAGTTTCAATGTCAATATTTTGTCTTCAATGTCTCTCACTATTACCTACCTTGAGGAAAGGCTTCACTTAAATCACTGTACAAAACGAGTCAAAAAAAAAACTTTGAAGCCAGATTGGACGTCTTCTTAAACCTCGGCATTTTTTGTAGATATTGTACAATTTTGTTTAAGCCGTAACGGGTTTTTAGAGGGATACTTTATCTACTTGACGTTTTGGCTGAATGCCGTCTCCTGGGGCCTGAAAGCGAGTCAATCTTTCATCAACCAAATGATCTAGATCATCAGACACTTCCTCCAATCGTATACTTGACTCATCTAATGTGACGCAGATAAGTTCTCAAGTTGAACAGATTATCAAGTGTTTGTGATGAGGAGCGTAAGGGTGTTAGCTCTCTTTCACGGTCGCCCACGGCAAATAGTGACAAAATGAGCGGTCCGAATAGGTACAACACGCCTGAATAGTGTAAGCTATTCATGGCCCGTAAAATGGTAAAAAGAGCTTCAGATCAGTAGTGATAGACAAATGTTCGTTCTTGCTGTTCATTTTAGGGATTGAGCAAATATGAATGAAGCCTCTAACGCTTTTCGAGCAGCAATATGTTCTTCAACGGACAAAATGCAGCACTGGACTCAAGAATCATCTCCTACATGGTCCTCTTTCCTGTGCTTTCCAAAAGGGCTTACGAGACTTTGTCTTCTGTCACTAGCCGATGTTCGTTAACATGTACTTACATAATCGCCGGGGATGTGCGGGCACTGGAATATTCGCGTTGCTGACTTTTCGCACCCCGCTCGCAGATTTCTGGAAAATGGTCAGCAAGGTTTTTAAAGACCGCCTGTTGAAAATTTTCCCACTCCCATTTCGCGGATATACTGTTGATTTTTGACGAAGCAAGAAATCAACAAGCGGCGTTGCAAAAAGCCGTGACCATTTTTTGAAAAATCAGCAAGCGGAGCGCGAGAAATCAGCCATCTATGTTTCCGATGCCCGCCCACCCCAGCCATTGTCTGAGTACATAAGTGGTCGACCAGTTTTGTCTATGTAAATGGTATGGCATATCTTACACTCTGACTGATAAATCACTGCGCATTTCGAACAGTTTCCCAATATCTTATCTTTGCAAACAACGCATTTCTGCACCACGCATTATCTGTCATACAAACTATCGCTGACCTTGCTTTTTGATGTTGCCACAAGGTATGTTCACTGAACAACAACATCATCCGCCAATCGCGCCTGTATTATGCATTGCTTAAAAGCATTGTTTACTCTATCGGACACGAACGGTAAGCATAGTGATATACGTAAACGATTCTGACTGCTACCGTTTGCGCATGTTCGCTTGCGAGATCTGGACTGCAGTTGGTAACCATTCTTAGCATCGCCCCGAAAAAAGTAACAAATACTAATATAAAATAGAGAATGAAAGAAAATAAAATAATATCAACAGAATAGTGTTCATATGTAAAAATACTATTGTGGTAGGTGTGGTGGCCGGAAAAACACTGGACTGTTATCAGCGGGGTAGTAGAGTTTCTAATAGATGGGTATGTCATGATGTTAAACACAGTTAAAAAAAACATGGATGGAATCAGCTCAGCATATGCAAAAAATCATCGAAATAAAGCAATCGTTGTCCACAGACGAGTCTAACTAAAAGAAAACTGAGAGGTACTGAGTCTAACTATACGAGCAAATAAGATGCCGCAAGTCAACTTTTCTCAGTCTTGATTTGAAAATAGCACTCTTAGCTATTCGAAAAAGGGTGTAGGGCGTTAGGCGACAAACCCAATTTTTTGGACCCCAAAGAACTCCCCGTGCAAAACGTCTCCTCCGCCAAAAACAGGGGGGGTCGGGGCCGATACATTACCCGACGCCAATGAAAAAATGGGGCATAGTTTTGAGTCACGGGATTTACGTTGCTTGCGTTTTGCACGTTTTGTCGCCTAACGCTTGCTCTCCTTCGAAAAGTATCGGCAGAGAGACGCTGTAAACCATCGTACTCCAAGGCCAATTTGTTGAACGCTAGCAAGAATTTTTCTCTTCTTACTTGAAGGTAATTTAAGTTGAAGGAGGAACAACACTGTAGATTAGAACCAGACTAAACCAGACACGTAAAAAAACGAAAAATTGTGAGCAATGGATCGTCTCCAGCTTACAAGGGAATGGTCAGAAATCCAAATGGCCATTTCAGACAAGCTGCATACCATTAGGTGAAGCATAAAAGGTTGACTTCGAATCCATATTTTGTACCTGCTAACATGTTTATAGGCGAGCTTATGAGCCGTCAAAGGTCATTATTTTGCTAAATAATAGCGCATGCAAAGCACAGACCTGGAAGTACAGAACAATCTTCGGCTTAATGCTGGACCAAATCATGCAACTAATAATAAGTTACTTTATATTTATAAGGCTTAAAGGCGAAAGTTGAAAGCTGAAACTGCAACAATGTGCTCAATTTCGCATATTTTATGCACGATTTCTCGCGGCGGCATGGTTGCAGCTCTTCTCCGTCCTGGAAGCAGCAAAAAAACGTCCCCTTTTTGGTTTTCCTCCAAAAACGTCCTGCTTGTCAGGGTTCTAGCTGCTCCGGCCCTAACTCAAATAAAACGCAACAGTCAAATGACTTTCTGTTTTCACTCGTGACGTATTCATCGCAACAAAAGCGCCGTCGATTTACGACTCAGGACATTTTCAAAGTTGATGGAATTTTGTGTGCCTATTACTGTTCTGAAAGCGTATTATAGATTTTGCAGCTGAATTTCGAATTTTATTTTTCAACATCTTATTTTTCTTGCTGATTACATGAAAAGTAATCCAAAATCGTTTATTGGCAAAATTGGCTCTGCAGATATTTGATATTGCTGTTTATTCCATTGCAAATGCAAAAATTCTGAAAAAAAGTAAGCTTATTGGCAGGGTAACGATTATGTATCCGTGGTTTAAGTCCTTGGACCGCATGCACTTATCATCCCTGCCGGGGAGGGGATCGCAGCTTAAAAGAAAGCTTCATATCCTGAAACTCAGATATCTGGATTTTACGCGGTTTACCTATTCATAAGTGTTTCTACTATCTCTCACTATGAACATATTGAACAGGAGCAAGAAGCGGCCGCAAATTCCAGCTTTCTGTAAGATTCCCTTATAATCTTCAACTGCAACCTTCTTTTCTTCAAAATCATTTTCTTCTTTCGAAATAAATAAAAACATTCAAAAGATGTGCTGCCTATCTAACCCAACCGTGCTAATCATGTTTCTGGTAAGAACAGGTGATGTTTCGAAGCCATGAAATTTGCGATGAACCATCTGTGGAAAGTTAGGGTCAACCAAATAAATCGATTTTTCAAAAACCCGTCTGTTCTTATTAGCGACATGCTTACCACTGTTGGGTTAGATAATCACTACAACTTTGGAAGGTCGTTGACTAGGAAGAAAGAAAAATGACTTTGAAGAAAAGATGGTTGGCTGCGGGCATCATCAGGGTCACAGAAAGCTGGAAAATGCGGTTTGTACAGCTTTTTGCTCCCGTTCGATATGTTCTTGGTGAAGGATGATGGGAATACTTACTGATTGGTAGACAGCGTAAAACAGATATCTGAGACTTCAGAACACGGAACTTTTTTTAAAGCTGCTATCCCCCAGTAGCTAATCTTATATAGAAAGCTGAATGTTTGTTTGTATGTATATATGTATCAGTGGCGTACCCAGGATTTCGGCTCGGGTGGGGGGGGGGGGGAGGCGACAAAAATTTTTTTCTAATGAAGGTGCGTGGCGTCAGCCACGCACTCCGAAAAAATTTTAGGGGTGCTTTGGCCCCATAACCGCGAAAATCTAGGATAAGGGGCGTGGCGTCAGCCATGCTCCCGAAAAAATTTTTTTTATAAGGCTAATTTGAATTTTCAAAAATTTTTTAAAAATATTTTAATTACTAGCTGGCTTACCCGGCTCCGCCGTATCCGGACCAAACTTGGCACACATACACTTCGGGCCCCGGCGGGTGTCACAGTCCACTTTTCGTTATCGATCGATGTCGATTTTACCGATTTTTATCGATTTTTTTGCAGAGTTCACCTACAGGGCTAGGAGTTGGCACAGGCGGGGGGGGGGGAAAGTGAGTATGGGGATTCCGAATACAATATTAGTTTTCAGAATTATCGATTACTTTTATTGATTTTATCGATTTTTTGTAAATTTTGACATGCGAGGCTGGGATTTTGCACAGGGGGTAACGAGCATGCTGATTACGAACACAATATTAGTTTTCAGGATCGTTCACTACTTTTATCGATTTTATCGATTTTTTTTGTAAAGTTTGACCTGCGGGGCTGGGAGTTTGCACAGGGGGGGGGTAATCGAAGATCGCCCATTACTTTTATCGATTTTATCGATTTTTTGAAAATTTGAGCTAGGGGGCTGGAATTTGGCACAGGGGTGTAATCGAGCATGCTGATCACCCCCCTTGGGGATGATCAGCATGCTCGATTACCCCCCTGTGCCAACTCCCAGCCCCCTAGCTCAAACTTTGCAAAAAAATCGATAAAATCGATAAAAGTAATCGATAATCCTGAAAACCAATATTGTATTCGGAATCCCCATGCTCGATTACCCCCCTGTGCCAACTCCCAGCCCCGTAGCTCAAACTTTGCAAAAAATTGATAAAATCGATAAAAGTAATCGATAATCCTGAAAACCAATATTGTATTCGGAATCCCCATGCTCGATTACCCCCCTGTGCCAACTCCCAGCCCCGTAGGTGAACTCAGCAAAAAAATCGATAAAAATCGATACAATCGATATCGATCGATGACGAAAAGTAGCCTATGACACCCGCCGAGGCCCGTAGTGTATGTGTGCCAAGTTTGGTCCGGATCGGTTCAGAAATGGAATTTTCTATTCGGAACATACGTACAGACATACATACAGACAGACAGACAGACAAACAGACATTCAGCTTTATATATAAGATTATTCACAAGTATGAACAAGTCATTTGCACAATTTTATAGCTCATGTACCCTCCCCCCCTCGGTATGCCACTGATATGTATGTCTGCCTGTGTGTACGTATGTTCCGAATAAAAAATTCCATTTCTAGACCGATCCGGACTATACTTTGCACAGAACTTCGGAGCAGGGCGGGTGTCGTAGGCCATTTTTCGTTTTCGATCAATACCGATTTTTCGATTTTTTGCAAATATTTAACCTGCGGTGCTGAAAGTTGGAACAGGGTGTAATCGAGCATGCTGATTACTAAGCGGGGATAGGGGATTGGCGTGTAGAAGTTGTCACCCAAAGATTGTACAGGGATAGTAATGGGATCTTCACCATAATGTTTTGACAAGGCCGGGCGGAGCCGGGTAGGCCAGCTAGTTAGCTTTATAATCACCGGATTAAATTGATCTGTACTATTTTGATCTCATAAAATGTGCTTCAGCTGTATAGCTTCCAAGTCTGATATAAGTTGCAATCATAGACAAGCTAATGACATCCGAAAATGAATTCTTACAAAATGTCTTCGAACTGCCGCAGGTTAGTAACATCGAGTGGAAGTCTATAAAACTACAATACCGCTCTCAGAACGTACAAAATTTCCGTGAATGTCGCGGAATTCCGGTCCGAAGATCCGCGATTTGGAATTTCGCGACATTCCGGAAATTTCGCGAAATTTTCGGAATATCGCCATGATTTCCTTCGGAATGTATAATTTCTGAATTTGTAACGAGGGTTATACTCAGCTCATTAAAGCGAATCTTTTGGTACCTTGCCTTACCGTAATTCTGGTACGATTGGTGCACGGTCTGAGATGAATTTTGCATTTTGGAAGAGGGGAGGTGGGTGTACGGCAGCAAGTGAATCCTTTTGCGATTTTTCTGAAATTCTAGGGGGGGGGGAGAGTAATCAGTGGTATTGGGTGTGGTTAGTTGTAAAATATGCGAACATGCCGTGATGATGCCGTCGATGTTGTTTTTCCCCTCTTCTGTTTGTTTAGTAGCTTCAAGCACCTATTTATTACTAGAAGGGGTGGGTTCGAGTACAGGACACGAATATTATGTTCATCTTCCTTCCCCCAAGAAGCAGAATTTATCTCCTACCGTGCACTAATCGTGCCCCGAGAATTACGGTAAGGCAAGGTACCAAAGGATTTGCCTTAATGAGCTGAGTATAACCCTTTTTTCAGATCCAGAATTTATGCATTCCGAAGGAAATTCCGCGAAATTCCGGAGCGACATTTATGGAAATTTTGCACGTTCTGAGAGCGGTATTGTATTTTATGGAAAAAATGCTTGTATCCATCCATACAATCTTTATCAATAAATATCAAAGAATTGATACACTATGTGAAAACGGAAAAGGGTTGAGAAAATCTCCTCAGATCAAATTAAAAAATTAAGTGCGCAGGGCCAAAATCATCAAAATTCCGGACATAGCGCAGGAAAATTTAGTTTTGTTAGCAGCAAATACACGGTTGAATCTCAGAAATCAGCCTAAGAGCCGCAATCAGTACCACAGAGAAAGCTGGGACTGAATGAATAGTGAATACTTTTTGTAGGCATTTCTGATGTTGAACAGTTTATATTCCGCTTTTGATTCCAGTTGAGAGTTTACTCAATTTTTGGTGCTGTACAAGCTAGGTTTTCGTATGAACGTAGACGTTGTTGTTTATGATACTGAGCCGTGATCCGAGATTGTTAACAGTTTATTGGCTGACGTTTCGGCAAGTCGCCTTCTTCAGAGCCTGGAATGGACAGAAAGACCTGCAAACTATTCGACTGAACGTCTCTGCAGCTATGCAAACAAAACTTTGAGACTTTGATAGACCGAAAGTTAACTGCCTGACCTAACACTCACCTTTTGAAACGCCGATGGAATTCTGATGCCAGAGCGAGAGCAATATGGTTAAACGCTAATGGCACTGCAATTTATAACGTCTCCGCCGGGTCAGAAGATCTGACCTAGGTACGGAGCGAGTTCACGAGTGATGGATAGGCATTCTTCCTTACGATTCATTTTAGGGCTTTTGGCATGGATCCAAAAAGCCTCTAAACATTTGCGAGCCGGTGTATGTGATTCATGCGCCAGGATTTTCACTGAGACGTCAAAATTTGTCTCCGCGTGTTTCAGCGTCCTGTGAATGCCTAGTGGGGTAGAGGTTCGTGATTATCCCTGCCGTCTGAGTGCTCTCTAACGCGAACACATAGCGGCCGCGCTTTCTCGCCTGTGTACTCGTCGCCGCAGTTCGCGCAGGTGATAAGATAGATGACCCCCCTCGCCATGCAGTCTCCGCACCTACCCTCAGGGCATATAATGCAATTGGGCGTAGTGCAGCCGCGATCATAGATAGATACGATTGCGGACCAAAATGCTTTTAAGGTTACTAGGGGGTGTTTCCACTATTGCAACTGTATTTTCCAGCCCACATTTCCTCAGACACTGTCAAAAGGCAGTGCTCACTTCATCGAAAATATAGGGGATGCAGAAAGGTATCTTATCAACTGTGCTCCTTCTGTCTATCTCGGTACCACAAGTGCGATAAGGTGAGAACGACTCCTCCAGGTGAAGGGGGTCACAGTGGTCGCAGCCCCTCCAGGGTGAAGGGTGTTTTACTTGATAGAGAATTCATAAAACGTCGACGGGGAAGGGCGGAGGGAGGGGGGAGCCATCATTTTTCCTAGTCAAGTTCATAATTTCCAGTTTCTTACCATCACTGTTTGTCTTTTTTCTGAAATGTGAACCGATATGCTGCTGGATTAGAATACAGTTATATTTCTGACCTGCACCTTGCATTTTTTTACATTTCCTTTTCCCTTTTTTACATCGCCCTGCCTCTTTTTGGAATTACCATAGAAGATGTGCCTACGAGAACATTTGTTTCGGAAAGAGTTAGACAATTTTTAAGCAATTTTTGTAGATGAACAGCAACGTCAGCAAGGTAAATGCTTTTGAAACCAACTTGTCTTCCGCTTTTAGAGAATATATAGTTTGCCTGGAGTCTGTTGAAAAAATGCCTGCTGAAGAGTGTGGGTAGTGATTTCTGAGTATTTAAGAATTTTTGGGTAGAAAAATCCGTAACTTAGACGTCTTTTTACAATGGTAAAAAAGCCTGTACTTGAGCACTCCCATTATAAAAGTCTCACCCACCCTTCACCCGGCACTTTTTCTGATGGACCCCAAGCAATGTATATATTTTCTGAAAGCGGAAAACAAGACGGTTCCAATGGTGACTATCTCGTCGTACATGATGTTCATCTACAGAAGTTATGAATTTTTTATGCTAAAAACTCGAATATCTTCAAAAATCACCAAGCACACCCTTCACCCAGGCACTTTTTTGAATGGGTCTCAGACATGCTACATATTTTTTGAAATCGAAGAGCGAGGCGGTTCCGATGATTACTATTTCCTTGCACCAGCTATTCATCTGCAGTAGTCACGAATTTTTGTATCCTAAAAACTCGAAGATCCCCAGAAATCACTAGGCACATCCTTCACCAAGCACTTTTTTGAATGGATCTTAAACATGCTGTATATTTTCTGAGAGCGGAAAACGAGGCGGTTCTAATGGTGACCTTCCCGCCGTGAAAGATTTTCATCTACAGAAATTATGAATTTTTTATGTCAAAAACTCGAAAATCTTCTGAAATCACTACTCACGCCCGTCAGCAAGCACTTTTTTCAACAGACTCCTCCTTTCCTATACATGAACAATTCACGTACAAATATCTCCTTTGCTTAACCTTAACTCACTGTTGATTCTTTTTCTCTTCTTTTGGTAAAGGGGGTCACCTTGATACCGGCTCAGGGGTGAAGAGGGTGTGAGAAGATTCTCATACTATCGCACCTGTGCTCGGTACGGCAATTTTCACCCCTCCTTGCTGTTCTACCACGATTTTCGTATCCATTAGAGGCCGCAAATTTCCGCGCAAGCGCCACTGATACCACTCTTTCTTGCTGTCCACTGGAAACACGAAGAGCTGTCCGGAACGTATTCTTGATGATGGCTTTCTTTGTTTGACGCGGATGCGCTGATCGGAAATGGACAAGAATATTCTTATTACTTGGCTTGCGGTACCATTTTGTCATGCACACACCTGAGGATATATTAACCTGCACATTCAAAAATGGCAACCATTCGTTGCTAGGCCTTTCCCTCGTGAGCTTTATGTATGCAGATTGCTCATTAAGTACTCTAAAACAATTGTCAACCTCTGCCTGTGTTGAACAGATTATGAAACAATCGTCAATGTATCTGCAATACAGCAATGGGCGGCATTCCAAGACTGGCGCTTCGATCTTGGCCATGAAGGCTACTGCAAGTGTAGGCGCTAACCTTTGTCCCATCGCCAAACCTCTTACTCAAGACGGAGTATACTCAAAAGGCTATAATAATGTGTGTCACTGTTAAAAACCTATACGGCACAGAAAGACTGAATAGTGAAAGCATATTCTCAAACAAACTGAATGTCATGCCTTATTAGCGACAGCTTCCTTGAAAGCTTCCTTGATCTATTGTTTGAACAAAATAATTAATCAGTAGAAGGGTTACAGGAGATGTGGCACACGACCGTTGGTTACAGCTCTCCACGCCGACAACGAGGTCTGTTTCACTATCAGCAACCCCCCCCCCCCCTTTTTCCAGGATTATCGCTTACCTGGTGTCAGAACATAAAGGTCCTATCGACATTCGCAGTATCGTGTCAGATAAACCCTGAACGTAGACACCTAGAATGAGAGAAGCCATAATGAGTTTGTTGGGTAATTAGAGAAATAGAACATAGCGGTGACGAATCAACATGATGTGCGAGATATTAGCTTTTAAAGATAAAATTACTGCCCGAAAAAGCCTAAAGGCGCCCTATCTACACACTCGTAATCCGGAAACTGCAGTGATGTACTGTCGTATCTTGCGCGAGCGCTTGCGTCGACCTGTCTACACTCAAGCAGTCTCATAGTATTGAGCCTGCCCATAGTTAAGCAATCTTATAATCTATACGGCTGCTCATCTCAATGCAATCCATCGAGTAACTTCTGTAACAGATACATACCGCTGCAAGGTGATACATTCACTTAGACCTTTACGCCCGGAATCTCGACCTTATGAACGAATCGAAAACTGATGGGAGAAAGGCTTGGTAGCAATTAGGGTGATGTCAATGTGAATGTCTTTTTTCTAAGCTTTGGAGACGGAGTATACTCAAAAGCCTATAATAATGTGTGTCACTGTTAAAAACCTGTACGGCACAGAAAGACTTAATAGTGAAAGCATATTCTCGAACAAACTGAATGTCATGCCTTATTAGCGACAGCTTTCTTGAAAGCTTGCTTGATCTATTGTTTGAACAAAATAATTAATCATTTGAAGGGTTAAAGGAGATGTGGCACACGACCGTTGGTTACAGCTCTCCGCGCCGACAATGAAATTTGTCTCACTACGGCAAACTCCCCCCCCCCCCTTTTTCCAGGATTATCGCTTACATGGTGTCAGAACATAAAGGTCCTATCGACATTCGCAGTATCGTGTCAGATAAACCCTGTAGATCAGGTTTGACGACTTCTGAGGTTGTCAAATTTCAGACCACCTAGGCGAGATAGTCATTTTTGAGTCTGGTTAACTAAGTTAAAAAAAAGTTAGCTACTTTTTTTGCATTCATTATGGTACACCACTCTTTTTTCGTCTCATAAAAAAACTTCTAATGAAAATAACCGATCCAAAAATTACACTCTTTGAAACTGGTACTTTTTTGAAATGATGCAATCTCAAAACGCTGTCTTTTCGAAAAAAAATTATCATAAAATTAAAGACCAACTATTTGACAAATTCAGGACGCTAATGCCACGCAGCTCTGCTCGAAAAATTTTTTTGTTTTTTCCCCCAACGGAAATCCTGGGAATTTGACATTCTGTATAAAACATAATGAAATTTTTTGCTCAACAAATGCACTGATTTGACGCAGGGTTTGATTCCTGGTTTCAGGCGGAGGTGTGACCGAAGGCAGTGTCTCACCAGAGCTTAAGCCGCGAAATGTGTATTATAAACCTTCCCGATCTTGTATAACCCTATACGGCCTCAAATCCTTGCAAAAATCCTTGCAAAATCTCGTTTCCCGAAGCCCCTTAGAAGGAACGCGGACGAGCTGTCTGCTCTACCTCAGCTTTGGCGGCAAGGCTGAACGCGCAGGAAGGGAGGCGTCTCTTGAAACGTGCTGATTCGCGGCAGAAAAACCTACAAGTCTCCCAGCTCAGACAGTCGACCGGACCCCTCCGCCGGACAGTCGGAATCTGCCAGAGTCGCGCCGGACCCAGTTGACCAATGAGAGCCGGGCAAATGGGCGGTCCCTTCTTGTAGGTCGCGGTGACATCACTGGCAGGCAAGTGGGACGCTTCTCCGGCCCTGCTGCAAAGGTACGCCATTTCTGCTCCGGAGGTACGCCAGATTTGGCAGAGCCGTGCCGGAGAAATCTGCCCGGCGCGAGTCCGCCAGATTTGGAAGAGCCGCGCCGCAGAAAATCGGAGGGGTCCGGAGCACAAATGGGAGGTCTCCGGAGCAGAAAATGGGAGGTCTCCGGAGCACAAATGAGAGGTCTCCGGAGCACAAAATGGGAGGTCTCCGGAGCACAAAATGGGAGGTCTCCGGAGCACAAAATGGGAGGGCTCCGGAGCACAAATGAGAGTTTTCCGGAGCACAAAATGGGAGGTCTCCGGAGCAGAAATGGGAGGTCTCCGGAGCAGAAATGGGAGGGCCCCGGAGCACAAATGGGAGGGCTCCGGAGCAGGCGGCGTATCGATTTGGCGCGTAGCAAGCAAACGTCTAGCTCCACGGTGATGAGTCCTCTGTTTACGCTCTTTCTTCATATTTTAGTCGTTGTTTCTTTGATTTTGTTGTTTCTCCGCGTTTCTTACCGTTTTTTTTCTTTTTTGCGTTGCTCTTTGTCGCGTTGGCTTTTATGTTGTTGTAAGTTCCTCGTTTTCAGGTTTAGGTTTCAATTTTTCGTGCGGATGCACTTAGTCACTTTTAGTGCTTGGCTCTTTTCGACTTGCTGAGACATCGTTGACTATTGATGGAGTTGTTTTTGTGATTAATTCTGGATTTTCGAAACAAAAAGTATATAATCCGAGTGAGTCTACTTTTTTGTTTCGCACTTGTTCATGCTTGAGCTCCACGGCGGATTGCCTGTTCAAGACACGTACTTAAATCTACACATGGCTGCGCAAAGCGCGCCCCATGCCCCAGTGCGAATTTCTCCGGCGCGCAGGATCTTCGCTGTTGGGGCAAGTAGACATTGTGGACTTCTATTCTACGCGTAAATAGGTTATATGAGTGCTGTCACTTGTCTTCCCTGGAGGTCTTCCGCATATTAACACCTCAAATCTAACGTAAGGTGATATTCCGTATATGCTCAGCGCTTTCTCATGGTAATTGAAGGCTCACACTTGCGAAGTAGGGGTCTCTTCTAAGATTTCTCTTCGTTTACGTATTTGAAAAAGGTCCACCTTCTGCATTTACCACAGTTTCTTCATTAAGAAGCTGGAGAGAGTATTCATGAAAGTTCTCTGACATAGGCGGCTAAAGCTGTATTGTAGGTATTGTTGATTTCTGTCCTTACGACCGAGTCTCTGCCCATAAACGTGTCGTAGAGTGCCAGTCAGTACGATATGTACTTTCTCATAACTCCTATCCAGCGTTTGATGCAAGTCCAATTGAAGACTAGTGGATAGGAGTTCTAAGTTGGCTTCTAACGAAACAGCTCAGAACTTCTTTGTTGATTGATTTGTTGAAAGCTATCTTAGAACTTTTATCCAGTTCTTTTCGTTAGAAACCAAAGAAGTATTAATGCCTCAGTCCATCCTGATAAAACTTTTCATTTGACTAATGTTTGAAAAAGGCATTGTAGAGGAGCTCTTAATTTTCACTGAAACCTAGGGATCAAGTCTGTTTCGTAACAGAATTTCTCGATGCTTGCCTGTTTTTCATGAATGCATTGCTGTTTCACATCTATGTGCACCCTCCAAAGAGCAGGAACGGATGAGCTTGAAGCCATCGGACACAGTCATATGATGATTGGTGACTGGAGCGAAAAGCACTTGTTAAGCATAATAAGGCATGCATAGACGCGTTGAGTTTGAAACAGTGCGCGGATCGATGGATCGAAAAACAAAGGATTTACTGAGAAATCCTCGTGTCATTCACTCACTTCCTCATGTATGGGCTTTTCCGGAACATGGGAATAGAGGCGGTCAAACACTTTTCGTTGGTCTTGCACTTGACTTAGTGGATTCCATCAACTGTTCAAAGTACCCAGCGTGCTCCGGCATCGTAAACCATGCGCGCTGGCTAATTTGGCGCCGGGTCATGGGGCGCGCTTTGCGCAGCCATGTGTAGATTTAAGTACGTGTCCTGTTCAAGTGTGTATGTGCGCTCAGAGTCGGCGTCATTCATTACCTAATCTGCTACGTATCTTCCAAGATTCATGGTAAACGTATAGACTATCGGTATCGGTCGTATTATCAAATCAATCTCACATTCAGGTTACGCGTGTACAAGAACAGTATTGGGACCATTTGCTGTCACTCTACTTTCTGATATCCTTCTTAACGTGTACATTGGCTCTCTATCAATTCAATAAAGTGATGCCAGATTTCCCTTTCTGCTTCTCACTAAACCCTAGTTTTAGTACCCAGCACGAGTTTTTGTTTGTGATAGATTTTGTTATTGGGCAGGGATGACTCTAGCCGTCGTATCAATTCTTGGTCATTTTAGCAAGACCATGATACTGTTCCTTAATCCACAGGTACAGTCGAGTAGATTTAGCGGTAAATATAGTGTGCTTGCACAAAAGATGAAATGCGGTGAAATTGGCGCGTGAAGAAATAGTTTCGACTGTGACGTCGGCCAATTGCGCGCGCAAGATACCCGCGGTACTGACGTGGCTACTTGTTCACGCGCAAATTTCACCGCATTTCATCTGTGCAAGCACACTATATTTACCGCTAAATCTACTCGACTGTTCGTTATTGTTCTTATAGACAGAAACCATTACCCGTCGGAATCCGGCGCTGACCTTAGCTATAGTATATAGCTAACGCGACCATAAAAGGCAACCCGGTTGCCTTTTACTTTTTCATTGATCTTACTTATCAGATGATAAAGTGATCCTGCATTTGTTTGATATGATGTGTCGCTTATCCTTTGAGTCTTATATACTAGGTCGTTTCATAAGTTCGTAGACTTTTTATTTTTGTCGCCGTTTTTCGATGAAGCGGTTCGTTTACGGCAAAGTACCTACACCATTGAAAAGAGAAAATCTTGCTCTACAAGAACTGTTGTTCGTTTTTGGAGCAAACTTGAATCCCCTTCTTTTACGACTTATCAAAGCAAAATTTTTTGAGAGGCAAAAATTGGCGATTGCGGCAACTGCAACTTTCGATCCGTATACGGAGCCACAAGTGGGAATTTTTCGTCTGAAGTTGTTATGAGTGATGAGAAACAACTGTTTGTGGTACTACGGTGCAAATAAAAGTAGTCTCCATATCCAAAGAGAGGCTATAAAGAAAGATTAAGCGCACGTTTACCATGTGTGTAGATGTTTTGCGTTTGGCAAATTTCAAAAAGTTCCCACGTCAAAAATTTTTTTTGAGAAAGCGTAAAATGTTGGTCAGAGCTTGTACTCATACATCTACACCACTTAGAAGAACGCATCCATTCCTCAAATTCCGATAGGAGGACCGACACATTGTGTCGCTGAACAACGCGCCAAACTCAAGCGGCAGCAGTCAAAGACAACAAAACCATTGGGACCTTGTTCAAACGGTTCTATGCATATTGGCATGCTGCAAATTTGTCAGTGTTTCAGTCTTGCTTGCTACTATCCATCCCGCCTACCTATGACAGAAACATCTTGCGGAATACGGACCAAATGCGGAAAGTGCAGTTGCCGCAATCGCCAATTTTTGCCTCTCAAAAAATTTTGCTTTGATAAGTCGTAAAAGAAGGGGATTCAAGTTTGCTCCAAAAACGAACAACAGTTCTTGTAGAGCAAAATTTTCTCTTTTCATTGGTGTAGGTATTTTGCCGTAAACCAACCGCTTCATCCAAAAACGATGACAAAAATAAAAAGTCGACGAACTTATGAAACGATAATGGATGGGGACCTGAGTTTGCTAACAACTGATGTTGATGGATGACATAGAAGTATCACTTACGAAATCTTTTTGCTTTGAGGAAAACAAGATTGTCATTGGATGACTTCATCTCCCTAAACAATGTACACGTTTTGAAAAGCAGAGGTTCATCTAACTTCATCAAATAAAATCCTTTTATATTCTGCTGAAAACTTATTGGGATAACTCGATAATGATGAATTCCATGAGGCATCCTAGAGAAACATCACTCCCTAAGTATTTGCACGTTATGGTATATTGAGAGAATATCCAAGAATGAAGAGAATTTTCAGTCGTAGCAAGATCAGAGAGTAAAGAAGACAAATGATAGTTTCAGGATGACCTAATGATGTGGTAAGTAAGATTTATATGTGAAAAGGAAGATTCGTTACCAAAGGAAGGACGAGCGGCAGCTGGGCCGCCTTTTATGGTCGCGTTAGCTATTTACTATAGCTAAGATCAGCGCCGGATTCCGACGGATAATGGTTTCTCTCATAGACTGTGATTCTATTGCGGATTCTGCGAGTTTTGTGTACTTCAAGTATTTAATTTTCTATACTCTTTACCACAATTCTTCAAGCTTGTGCCATGTCCCCGACATCGCTTACCGAAGTTTAATCCGGAAACGAATAAGGCATGTTTAATCTCCACATTCTGTCCTTGTATCCATTTGTTGGTGTTTAGGTTGGCATGAGTATGGCTGAGTTCAAAGAATCGGATCTCAAATTTCTCGGAAATTTTACTCTCAAACTGTTTTCCGCGTTTGGTCTACTTCACAGCAGAAGTTTTGATAGAGATGGGACGAGGCAAGTGCTCGTTATTTTTCTTCGAGAGATGTTCGACTTTCTCTCTAAATAGAGTTGTTTTCAAATATGCTCACACGTGTGGGATCTAATGCTAAATCATGCAAAAAGTTTGTGTTCCATCTTTTTCGCAAAAAAAAACTACTCTAAGTTTGCATTTGGAATGATGGCAAACCTGCAATCAAAATTGTCGATATGTGCTTTTGCTATCTCGTGTTCACCGGTTTGGGTCTTCTTTCCTGCATAAAGTTCTTCTTATTAGCAATACTACTACTAAGTCTTATGTTATGTCTTGTGTCTGTTGTTACGGCCATAGGTTGCCGGCAACTGTTGTCGGTGTTGTCCGTTTTGTAGCCGCTAAGTTTTGTTTTGCAATTTGCAGGAGATTATTTGTAGTTAATTTGAAATAAATGTCTTGTTTCTTCATTCTTCTATCTTCTATCCACAAACGCGGGTGGGGGAACGAAAGCCGCCAGGTCCAGCCGCCTCCGCGGACTGCTGGTCCTGGAACGACATGCAACAACGCTGCGAAAGGACCAGCTGGCCGCGAAAGGCGGCTGGACCTGGCGGCTTTCGTTCCCCCACCCCACAAACGCTAGGGGTGAGGGGTAAAGAACGGGGTTGAGGGTCGCGCTAAACTCTTCCCCCGGGGGGGAGGGTCGTATTCGGCTGATTTGGGTGGGGTTTAGAGACAAAATTGGGGTTTGGAGCTTAATTAGGGCTAACTACAGTATGCCGCGGCAGACTTGCGGAGCACAAAATCGGGGGGCTCCGGAGCGCAAATGGGAGGTCTCCGGAGCAGAAAATGGGAGGTATCCGGAGCAGAAAATGGGAGGTCTCCGGAGCAGAAAATGGGAGGTCTCCGGAGCAGAAATAGGAGGGCTCCGGCGGACGAGTGGTAGACCCACCGCTGGGGAAACCCCGCGGCCCTGCCATTTCTCCGGCGGAGGGATCCTATCCGCTGTTTGAGAGTGCGCAGCGAAATGCGCTGCGCGAGCCACCTGAGCCCAATTCTTTCGGCGTAGGAGAGGGCTTGTAATGTGACTTGGACGTGACCATAACAAGGGGTTTATTAATGAAACTCCTCAAATCCGACATACCTCAAATCCGATGGGACATTGGCTTGTCAGGCTCCTAGTGCAAAGGTTTGTAATTTTACTTCACACGTTTTGTGCCACTATAGGGCAGCTGTAACACTGGGAGCTCACAACACGTCGCTACTAACGTTTATTGCACGACTGCCAAAGCTTACACCCCACTGACCCCTGTGGACCCGCCCGCTTTACTGCAGGTTGATTGATGGTACGGGTTCGGCCACCTAAACAGCAAGTGGCCGAACACATTTATTGATTGGTCGAATATACTATGTATTCATAGAAAGTTTGTTGCACGTACAGATGTTCTTCCTAGGCTATCGTTAGGCTACGATGTGTAAGTTCTAAGGTGTTTGTTCATTAGTTTCGAATGCAAATGGTGCTCTGCTAAAAAACTTGTTCCCACTATGATTAGAATGGGATTGAAGCAAAACTGTGCGAGTTTGCTTCCAGTTTTTTAAATCTTACTAGAACCTGAAAATTTTTTTCCTCACAAAACAACAAACAGTCAACGACTCCTACAAAGCCCTAGCTGTTTTTTTCAACCTGCCTCACTAGGTCTTCGCGGTTGTATATACGTAGAAAATTTTTAGATCAAAAAATTTATTGAGTATTTACTGCTATTTGTAAGATTTGTTGTACAAAATTTCATTCACAGCAATCAAACGCGTTTTTGTTTCGCCACTAGTGCAAAGGCTTCTTCTTGCACACAAACGATCTGATTTCAATGTGACAATCTAAATCGTCCCATCTTTGATAGGTTAAGGCCATGGATCTGTCTACATGTGGGTCTGGCCACAGCTGAAACAGAAATTATAAAAGTTAATCGATAAATTATTCAAAACAAAAAAATAAGGGAACGGTAGGGCAGGATAGCGATGCTCAGACAGTGACAGCTGTTCAGATAGCTAATTGCTCTCTCGTAGGTTTCATGTAACATTTATAATCTATTAAAGGCTGAAAGAAATTTCAGATGTTTTTTGAAAAAAGAGAATTTGTTTTACCACACCAACCATTGATCAAGCGAAACATTACGACTTCATAAATCACTGATCTTCCCTATCTCACATAATTAGAGTGGTTGCCAAGTCCGCAAGATCGCAATGCCCCTCTCCATCTAAGGCCTCATGCAGAGTTCACACGAATTCATCACCGCGATTCTTCTGAGAAAACAAACAGTTACGAATCTATTGCATGCCGACCATCTTGTATTTCGGTTGTGATAGTTTTCCACACGACTGATCGTGACTAGGTCAACCGAAAAGCAAGAAGATCGGCATGCAATGAACTTGCAAGCCCTAGGACAGAGTTCGCGCGATTTGACCGTCGCGATTCAATCGGTGCTACGAGTTCATTGCATGCCAATCTTCTTGCATCTCGGTTGTGATAGTTTTCCAACACGACTAATCGTGACTAACTATCACAACCAAATACAAGAAGATCGGCATGCAATGAACTCGTAACACTTGTCTTCAACGATTGATCGTGTGAACTCTGCCCGAGGCCTAACCTTGTCTTGTAGCAAAGAATAGCGACGATTAAATCGCATGTACTCTGTCCGAGGCCTAAAGCTGGGAGCGATTACGCTGTTTCATAGACGCGTGAATTGAAAACAATTTGGAGGCGAACGTGTCTTATTCAAAGAAACACCTGCCTTAATGTGGCTGATTGAGTTTTGCGTGTTAGCCGAATAACATAAGTTCACCCAACCCGGATATAGCTCTCCTTATTGTTTTAAAAAGCATCCCTACGCCAGCAGTTGAGACCTATTTATTCAAAAGTGATACCTGCCCGCATTTTTGTACTCCTTCAAAGTTATTTGGTTCTCCCGGAGCCCATAGTAGAAAGTCAACGTTTGTGCCGTCAGTCCAGGTCCAGTTTAAATGATCATAGCGTTCCAGACCAATCCAAGTCCCCTGCGTCCAAATATCAGGATCAGTCATTTGCCTACCCGATTTTGCAAGCTCTGAATATCACGAGTTGGAACCTCAGGTCCAAATTACACAAAATAAATTTACCAGCCACGAAGAGGTTCTCGTTATAACTGTGGATCGAAGCCAAATGTCCTCCAAGAGTTTTACACAGGTTTTCGGCACTTTGAAAGGTAGCATGGAAGAAATTCTTTAAACATTTCTGTCAGCGAACAACCTTGAGACTCTTATCTCGATAAAGTTTGTAAATAATGTAGTTTGAGTACTTCATAAGTACTTTGTGCTGGGTGTGTCTCGCTCAACTCAACCAGACGCAGGTAGTAGCTGTGATTGCGATTTGAGATATGAAGCATTCACAACTTCTTTGGTTGTTCCCTACAACCGAAATCACATCCTCCAAATCCTGCATGTCTGCCAACTTGTCGGCATCTATGATGCCACCGGGTGGGTAGATAACGACCCTCAAGTCAAAAATTTTTATGTTGTCGTTTGAAACTGCAGATCTTTTATCCAAGAGTGCGGCAATGTATTTTCCATGTAGGTAATTCTTGCTTTTTCTTTCAAAGCGCTAAGATATTCACTGCAAAATCTGCTGTACAGGTAAAATATGGTACGCTGGTTTACACTATCGCATGACAGATTGCTATCTCTTAATATGACCATAATTGGCAAAGCGGAGGGAGCAAGAACGCCCCCGTTTTCCTCACTTAAGAGATTATAGGACAGCTCTACTCCTTTCGAACCGACTTATATGTCTGTGATAAGCCGTGCTATATCAAGTTTGCGATGGGTCATAAGACCTAACGATTTTCAATGCACCACCGCGTCCTCTCACTTTGTCAATCCAGACCTTATCGGAAATCCAGCAGAGCACAAGTTTAAGGTTGTAAACAAGCCGACAATGATCCTTATTCAGGTAAGTCCGCGCACCTTGTAATGGACACCGATTTCAAACAGAGCGTCATGGTTCTTATGTGCAGCCGTGAAATTACACAACGATAGATGAAAAATCAGTGTCACTGCTAATTAACAGACTTTTATGAGATTTATTTTTGGGTTATTTTTGAAGCCTTAGTGTTTTCGCGCTGGTAGCCTTTACTTAGGTTTAGGCTGACAAATCGAAAGAGACTCTTGGCGGTGTATTGCTCAGAATTGATTGAAGCTATTGTAATCATTTGAAAACAAAGAAGACGTTAAACCAACGTCAGATCTAATGAGGACCCATCAAAAACTATTTTGGCATTGGCATGGTATACCACCGACACTAAAAATGTCTTTTTTGAAGATGAAAGGCATTTGATCCATGAACTACATGATTTGTATATTGGAGTAATTTGAAAATTTTGATGTTTTGCGAAAGCTCAGCTACCATATTGTTTACTAGCTAGCAGGCAGAAGATTACCAAGCTTCGCTCGGTCCTTCAATACGACATTGTATTTACCAGTACGTCCCACTTCTACACAACATTACTTGGCTTTGTCTCAATTCTCTATGCCAGCTCCGTGCCCCGTGTTCGTTGATCAATATCCATTTATCTCCCCCCCCCCTGCTCTGTACCGGTTCGTAGCCCCGCAGTATGCTCAGGCATTCGTTTAAGTCCCGCAAGAGTCTCCTCACAGAATGAAAATCGCCAAAAAGGTAGCTTTACGCGAGAACAAGATTTTGTCCCGACCTTAAAGCCCGGACGATGAAATCGCGTGATATATGCACGACCCTAAGTTCTGGACAAAATTGGGTTCCCGCGCAAAATTACCTTTTTAGTTCGGTAGTTATAAGTCCCGTAAGACCCTTACGTGACTTAACCACGAATGTATGAGTTAATGTAAACATAAAATGGCAAAATTGATGTTGGTAGATGTGCCTACGACCCGTCCCTTCCCGATGTGTATGTGTACACATCGGAGGTTGAGCTTAGGCAGGTTCTCTGTGGCTGACTGGATTTTAGAGCAAAAAAATTGTTTTCCTTACATATCTAAGATGGGCAAAACCACATTTCGAAAGAATTTACGCCACAGAAAATGCATCTGCTCTCGGAATGAATACCCAGCATGTTTGGTCTGGATCGGTTCGAAATGCACACATAAAACAAATTTTCAATTTCATATATTATATTATATGCATATTTCATTCTTATCACTGCCCGCGCATTGAGCGGTCGTGTTTCTTTGGCGCTCTCGATCTTGTTGTCGATTTTATCATGGTTGTGACTCGTTCTTCTCAAAACAAATTCAAGGCCTCTTTTTCTCAGTCTCAGGTCTCCCAAACTCTGAGTGATGATCCTCTCATTGCTGGTTTGTCTGATCCCGGTTTTTTTTTTGTGACATATCCATGCATCTACACACGATATCGACTTTTCTTGAGAGTACCCCCCGTGTCCCATCGCAGGTCATGGACTCGCTCCATGCCTTGCGATCAATCTTGGTCAACTCCATATGATTTGTGAAGAGTTCTTTCGTGTGAGAAGTATTGTGGCTGCCGGGATACCGGAATTAGCATCTAACTCGCGTCCTTCGGCTAAGCACGCTGGTCTGGAATTCAAGGTCACCGATATCCTAGATGATCTTGGAGTGGAGGTCAGGCCTACTTCTGTTTTTAGGATGGGGAAGGGTTCAGAGGGCAAACCACGCTTGACTAAAATCATGTTCCCATCTAAGGCGCATTCCCTCGCAGTACTTAGCAAGGCTAAATTACTGCGCAATAATCCCCGGTTTTCTAACGTATACATTAGGCCAAGTCTTACAGCAGACCAACGTAAAAAGGAATATGAGCTACGTAAGGAGGCACGCTTAAAAAATCAAGAGCTTGGGTACAAAGCATACGTTGTCTACAAGGGGGATCTGGTCAAAGTCGCCGATCTGCAAGGGAGCTCAGGGCAACATCCAAAGCAGGGAAACTAAATTATGAGCATGGTACCCGTAATATGAAATGTGTGTTATTGAATGCCCGCAGTTTATTGAACAAAATTGATTTATTTCGTCTTCTCTTGGTACATGATAAGCCCGATTTAGTTTGTATAACTGATTCTTGGTTATCATCTTCTATTGAATCTTCCGAATTGAGCTCAAACCTTCCATACAGAATTTTTCGAAAGGATCGTCCAGAAAGGCGTGGCGGTGACTTATGTATATTTGTCCGAGAAACTATTATTTGTGAAGAGATACCAGTAACTAGTTTGGGGTTGAGTGAAACACTATGCTTACAAATATCAGATAATGTGACGCAATCTCAGTGTATAATTATCCTCGTCTATCGCCCTCCATCTTCTTCTCATAGTGGTGATTCCAAACTCATTGATTCGTTGCAAATTCTTTGTAGCATTCATAGTGATATTGTTCTTGTTGGCGATTTTAACTTGCTTATTGACTGGTAGGCTAGAACGCCACTATGCTCTGCATCTGCCAGGTTTATCAAGTTGTTCGATGATCTTTCTCTCACTCAGCATGTACTGCATCCTACGAGGAATGATAATGTACTTGATTTGGTACTGTCAACTTCGCCTTTGGTACATAATGTGACTATACGACCACCGCTTGGGTTATCTGACCATGCAAGCATTTACTTTGATCTTATGTTGCCGATTGATTTTCCCTGTAAGGATTGTTGCCTTGACTATGCGAGCGGTGATTATTTGGCCCTGCCTGTTTGGACACTATTGATTGGTGGTCCCTGCTCGACAATTCTTGCTCTATTGATGACATGTATCAACGCTTTCTCGACCTTTTACACGACTTACTGTCGCGTTTCATCCCACTGAAACGAGCAAGGTATGAGACTGGCCACTACCCTACTCACATTAAGAACTTGATAGAACAAAGGGATCGCTTGTTTTGTACAATCCATGACCCGTTAACATCTGATAGATATAAAAACGTGGTGAAAAAGTCGACCAGACACCTAGCCAAATTCAATGCAAATAGACAGAAAAGACTATCCAACATGAGCACTTCCTCTCTCTTCAAGTATGCCCACCTGATTTTCAAAGAAAAGCATGGCCCTCAAGGATTACATGATCACCAAGGAAATTTATGCAAGACTGAACAAGAGAATGAATTATGAAAAAATTAAAAAATTAAAAAAAACCGCTTTATTATGAAGGACCGCACAAGACACACTATACGAATTTACTTACTTCTGATCTCTTACATCTCAGGTTGATTCTACCAAACGTTTTTTTTTACTCTTATCGCTAATTATGGCAGAAATTTGACTACTGTTGATCACTCAGATAATTTCAAATCATTCTGCTTACGACTGCTTAAGGAGTACTTAGGGTGAGCTCAGTGAATTAGCCTAGGCACGCATGGTTTAGCCCATTCGCCTTGCTCTCACCCTCCTACATCAACTTTGCTCAGAGCAATAGGATTTAATGCAGTATACTGAAAGCAACATCTCAGAGGAGCTAGGGTGAGCTCAACGAATTAACCGAGGTACGCATGGTTTAGCCCATTCGCCTTGGTCCCACCCTTTTACATCAAATCTGGTCACTTAAATAGAGAATGTGAAAGTAACTACCTTTGATACCGTTAGTCCAACCTCACGTTCTATTCACTATCCATGTTAATGTTTTGAACAGGCAATATAGTGGTCAAATTTGGATGCTATAATTCCTATTCATTTAGTTTGGTAGTATCAAAATTGAGAACATTTTTTTAATGATGATTTTATCTGAGTTCTTTTTCTTCCTGATGACTATTGCCTAGACTTTTTGACTAGTCGATGGCGCACTTTTGGTGCAATAAATAAATAAATAAATAAATAAATAGAATGCCGAATGTCTTGCTCATTATTTTGCATCGGTTTTCCAGAAACCGACAAACTCTAGACCTAGCCTTCCTATTGATCTAACCAATCAGATACAAAGTTCCTCATACCTTTCACAAGTTCCTCAAGTCCTGCCTTTTGATGTTATGAACATTTTGAAAAGACTGAAACCATCGACCTTCATCACTGCTGATGGAATTCCCCAGATTGTTTATAAAAGATGTGCCACTCAGTTAGCAGTTCCTGTTTCAATACTTGTCAACATGTCTTTGAGCAGTGGTGAATTACCCAGAGTATGGAAGCACGGAAGAGTGGTACCAATTCCTAAAGTCCAGAACCCACAAAAGGCCTCGGAGTTTCGGCCCATAAGCATTAACTCTGTGGTCTGCAAAGTTGCTGAGAAGATTGTGAGAAGAAAACTGCTGTCATTCTGCGCGCAAAAGCATCTCATACCATCTGAACAGTTTGGGTTTATGGAGGGATTTTCCACTACTCTGCAACTGATTACTTGTGATTTTTACTGGAAAAGAGCCTTGGCACAAAATCGATTAACCGATGTTCTTTATTTTGACTTGTCCAAGGCTTTTGACAGAGTAGACATCCACAAATTAATTGAGAAACTATATTCAGTTGGAATACGTGAAGGTATGCTAAAATGGCTCATGTCTTATCTGACTGAGAGAACACTCTCAGTACGTGTCAACTCAGCCATATCTTCTATCTTCTCAGCAACCAGCGTAGTACCCCAGGGTGGTGTCTTATCCCCTATCCTTTTTAATATCTACACAAGTGATTTACCCGGCCTTTTATCAATTGATTGGAGAATCAAAGTCATGGCATATGCAGATGATATAAAAGTTTTTGCTTCATACTCTGATGAGGACAAAGTCGAAGTAACTGATGCCTTGAGTGCTTGCCTTCAGAAAATCTTATCGTGGGCAGACTTGAACTGCATTGATGTCAACTTGCGTAAAAGTGTGTGCTTGACCATCACCAAAAGGCAGGTGCGAGAGAACACACTTAAGGAGTACACGCACTCCAGTATATCTCTGGCTAGGCCCGTGCTTGTAAGAGATCTTGGAATATTGATGGACCATAAGCTCCTGTTAAGATCTCACGTTGAGAATATTTCGCATGCAGCCTTACACAGAGTATTCCTTTTATTACGGAACTTGAAGCATGTAAACTTGAGAGTATACATCAAGCTGTATATGGCCTATGTTCTCCCTTCATTAGAGCATGCTTGCCAAGTCTGGAATACTCACTTAAATAAAGACATTCTAACCGTGGAGAAAGTCCAATGGTTTTCACCCGTGTACTGTACTACAGATTTTTTCCAAGCGAGGATTACCCGTATACCCTTTCCTCCTATAGATGTAGGCTGGACCACTTGAAGTTGCATAGCTTGCTGTATCGAAGGGTTTTGGCTGACTTAGTGCTTGCCTTCCAAATAATTCGCCTTGAAACAAAAATTGTTCCTAGTGAATTCTAGGTTTGGAGACCGTGCAACGGCGGAACAGGTGGGTTTAGCTTTCACTGCATTGACTCTACTGTTCCAAATACACTCTTCTACAACTCTTTTTTGCACGCAGTTCTCGATGGTTACAAAAGCTTCCTGACGCAGTTCTCTCTGCTCCTAATTCAACTACTTTCAAAAAAAAAACTTCTTAATTGTGACTTTTTGAGATTGCTGGGAATAGATGAATCCGAGTACTTTTGAGATAAAGTTTCTTCTTATGTCCTTTGCTTTTTTTTCTTACATTTTAGATTCTATTCTTGGCTCTGCCTCCTTTTTTTAGAGTGTTGACTTGCTCAGATTAACGCTGGCTACTCTCTTCACTGTATATTCCACTCTCCTTGGACTTCACTTGGGAAGTTGATCGCCTTTTTAACTCAGTTATGTTGTCTCGTCTGTTTTGATTTCAGGGGTCCTTGCATGGCTGCCTGTACAATTCAGTGGATACAACTTTGCTAAACTTCGGTCCACGTTCCCTTTGCCCAAATCGACTATTACCTTGTTATTTTGTTTTCAGTTTCTCGTTATATGGGTTATAATATAGCATACATTCGTATGACCATATTGTTCCATCAGTTTTTTTTCTTTTTCTTCATTGCTGTTCTGCTGGCATGCTCTTGACCTCAGAGGCCCTCTTACTATATACGCAGCTTAGTGTTTGTCTTCTAAATTTGACATCGTCTTTGTCGTGTAGCTTTATTTTTGTCTCTAATCCTTGATCATCTTGTATCCAAGTCCGATGTTAGCGTTGTTGGGGTAGGCCGAACGAGGTTTCCTGCCCGCCGGGTATGCATGATTTCGCTCATCCGCCTAGGTGCTCACCCCTCTTCCTTCGCTCGAAAGTGACCGTATATTTATATACCGTCACGCATCGTACTTGGACTTGTACTTATACCAAGTTTAGCCCCCACGACACTGACTTTGAAGACAACACTGACGAGCACCTGGTTTAGAGAATTAGTCTCCTTAATTTCTCTAGGGTGTTGAGCATGTCACAATTTCGTTTCATTCTGCTTTGTCTGTCGTGGCATTCGTGTCTTGTACTAGCGCACTGTGCACAACAGTGTATCAATAAATAAATAAATATATGAGGTAAAGGAAGCAAGTTGGGAGTTATGCAAATTTTACGCAATGGTACATCACGTGGTCAACGCATATTTGTTTGCTATTTCATGCAGCGATGCAGAAATTGCAGTACAAATGAAACAATGTGTAACATTGGTACACACCCCTCACCTTATAGCAGGCGTCCGTTTCGTCGAGGTATGTCCATCCAACCTCGCAGTGATCGCGGCATCCTAAAAAGTAATTTTGACGTGAACAAGCAAAGTTACTTTGTGCACCTCTAAGAACTTAAATAAGTGCGCTTGTCCAAAACTTTTAGTGTTCAAACATGGGCGTACCATAATTTTGATCTCAAATAAAAGTTAATCCGAAAAATAAGGTGAGTGGGCTTTATTAACCATGGTAACAGAAGAATTCAAAATTCCTTGAAAAATTCATCATCCCCAAGGTTCTTTCAGGAATTCAAAGTTAAATGCCAACGTTGCGTCTTCAAACACTAAAAATGACATTTGACGAACCTGCGTCAGAACGATCGAGATCGCTTATGTGAGTTTGATCCGCACTTCTGAAAAATCAACACTTTCAAACAATTTTCGAAAAATATCAACAAACCTGAAGATTAGCTCGTTGCTGTATGGGTGTAGAAATGCTTCTGTCAGTGAAATTAACGCAACGATCAAGATTTTCATTGATCCTGTCCTGGATATTTGCGTTCATAACTGTGTGGTATTTTATGGCTATGCAATGTTTTGATTCCCAAATAAGGTGACTGAGATGACGATACGAAATGAATAAGCACTTTCATGGTCTGCGTTGATCATTCAGTGTGTCTGGCATATAATTGAAATTCCATAGGTTTGAGCATCTATATTGGTGGTTGGAAACCTTTTGGTAATAAGACTTTTGGTAACAAGACTTTAATCCGCAATTATTTGCCATAAGACCTCCATCCATGCCCAGGTTCACATATCTTCAATTTTTCCCTTTTCTTTGGTATTCTATTTTAAAAAACATCAATGTTCAGCACAGAATTTGAGCAGGTTGCAGATGAGGGAACCAAAATCTGTGTCAAAGGGACAAACTTTGGAAATAAAGGCTAGTAATCTCAAGATCCCCTATCGTAGTTTTTTTCACAACTTCTCCTACAAGGCCGTAACTTTATTCTACCTTCTCAAAGTTTATTTGCTGTCAACAACCTACGTAGTATTTAGTTATTTGGCCGAAACCATCATACATATAACGTAATGGTTCAATCATCTCATATATAAAGCTAAATGTTTGTTTGTGCAGCCTTTTTTAACCCGGAGTAGGCAAATCATTCCAAGTGCACTTGGAGCAGAGGAGGAGACGACGCGGCGCGACGCGCTGCTCCATGGAGCAGCGCGTCGCGCCGCCACTGGCTCAGCGAGATAGATTAGAACGAAGAGACGCAGACTGCAAAACGGCGCGAATAGTTGCGAAGCGGATCTCGCCGTCCAGTTTTTGCCTAAACTGGGTTGAAACATACTACGTATATATCTGTATGTCTGCATGTCTGTTTGTACGTATGTTCCGAATAAAAATTTTTATTTTTTAACAGACCCGGACCAAACTTTGCACACATACACTTCGGGACGGGGCAAATGCCAAAGGCTCCTTTTCGTTGCCGATCGATATCGATTTTATCGATTTTTTGCAACGTTTGCTCTCAGAGCTGGGACTTGGCAAAGGTAAACATGCTGTTACGAATATATCACTGACAGGGCCGAGCAGAGCCGGGTCTGCCAGCCATGTTTGCATTATAAGAACCACAATCATCTTTAAAAGACCTTCAATCGGTCTTATAAGATTGTGAGACAAGCAAGTGAGCAGCATGCTACTATACTTGTATAATGACTACCTATTTCATTCTGAACCAAAAAGAAATATCAAGGAAGTTGAGGTCTTGGTTTCTTATCAAAAAGTTGTAGAAATAGTCTTCATTTTATGAAACGGGAACTTGAAACTACCATTGTTTAGAATCATGGAGTGACCCTGATTACTTTTTGATTTTACCAATGATATGTGGTATTACGTTCGTATAACTTCCCTTTCTTCCCTTTAACTTTCCTTTGACTTCTCTTCCCTTTCCTTTCCCTTTAACTTTCCTTCCTAAAGCACTAATTATTCCATTTCGCATTCATTTCGCATTATAATTTCATTTTTTCTGGAATTTTAACTGGCCTGAAAGGCAGAATTAGTTTCTGTTCAAACGCTCATCACACTACTTCACAATAAGGCGTTACTACGGCAAGCAAACATGATATTTGTAATCAACATGCCGAAAACTGTTTTGAACGAATTTTTGAGCAAATTTGAAACTTCACCATACCTATCCGCATTTTAGCAGGCTTGTCCCAGACACATATGCCTCAAACACCAATAAATCTCAGGATGTTGAAAAAAATGGATTAATTTTACAAAGCAAATGAGAATTTATCGCTTCAGATTAGCAACCTTTGAAAAATCCGGGTACAGCGTGGGCGCCTTGGAAAACCTGAATTGTAATGATTTTATCCCGGAATCTATAAATCGGAAACAAAAACAACTGGTAGAAAAAAGAGAAAAGGCTGTGTCAAATGGCACCAGGGTTTCATGCCGGTTGTTGTTTTGTGAGGTTTGAGTTGACCAAATATGGAATTTGATAACATCAAATTTATTTTAGAAATTCTAAAATAGCTAAGGGAAAGAAGAAATTGTTTTGTGTCCTACAAGGATTGCTCTATCTACCCGTTTCTTGTACCCTTCCTAGGAATCAATACAAAAGTTTAGAAAACTAGTATTTTTTCAAAAGTTTATAGAATATTGGCTGGCTTACCCGGCTCCGCTCGGCCCTGTCAAAAGACTATGACGAAGGTCCCACCCCTACCCCTGTACAACCTTTCCCTGCCCTCTTCTACGTGCCAATTCCCCCTATTCCCGCTGTGTTAGTAATTAGCATGCTCAATTATCCCCTCCTCCCCCCCCCCCGCTTGCCCCGAATATGTGGGCCAAGTTTAGCCCTTATTGGTTCAGATATAAAAATTTCTATTCCGCACATACTTACACACAGACAGACATACAGGCAAACAGACATTTAGCTTCATATGTATATAAGATTATGCAATAAAATTAGAGCCGTTATAAAGAGGATGAAATGTTGCATCAAATGCTGTCAAAAACTCTCACAAATCTTTGTTCCACGATATGTGGCGTTCATTTGAAAAAGACATTACTTTTATAACAATCAATATATACCTATCGTAACAAGAAAAAATAGTAACCTCCCTGGGCGAAGATTTGGTAAAAGTTCTGCGAGTTCGACTCCCTACCATGCACCTGACGTAATCGAAAGATAATATGATGCGGAAAAGTATGATATTCATTATCAGCATGCCGAATATTCCCTCCGTGCAAAAGCTTCAGTTATTCCTGAGATTTTGACCCCATACCGTATGCCTACCGTAGCCTCCCAAAGAAAGCCCACCTTGCGAAACGAACATCATTTCCGTGATCAGCAGGCCTACCCTCCTCCTCATGACAGATTTTCAGCAAAACATGCGATCTTTGATTTTTGCAGAGTATTGTGTGAATGATATTTCTTCTATCGCTCACTGATATATACTTTACTGCGAACCATCAGACCATAATGGATTTGGTGACAGTCCTTTCACCTACTGCATCATGGAATTTCTGGTAGCCTCACTTATTTTCTAGTGGCGGCGCTTTTTAGAATTCGTAATAACTATTAGAAGTGACAGTCCTTAATATTTTATGGAAAAGAATGCCATGCGACTGTGCCTATCTACAGGGTGTCCCAAAAAAGTGTGCACACTGTGATCGTCAGCATCTCTCTTGCTTGAATGTTTTTCGCCAAGCTTGAGGTCCCATTTTGTAGAGTGAGGTTCAACTTAGAACTTCATCATAAAATGAATCTTCGGCCTTTTATCGCTACTGTAGGATTACGGTAGGAAATTTGAGAAGGATTTATAGGGCACGTCTATGCAAATGTGGTCTACGGAAATTTTACATGAAAAGTAATTCTGGGGCCTTTCTAAGACATTACCCAAGCGGCAGCGCGAGTGCTTTGCTCAAAGCTGAGATATCCGCGTTCAAAGTGGACCCCGGGATAGTGTTAAGGATGACCTGCATGGTTTTCGCATGCTGTCGCGCCAGAACCAGCATAACTGATAGGTGGTGATCAAACAGTGTGAACACTCTGTGTAAATCTCGATCAGAAGGTTTTAATTTGTACTTACATTCGCAAAAATTTGGGGCATCTAATTAACTTTTCTTCGAGAAAACTGCATTTAATCTTCTAGTGCCCAACTTTTAAATCACCTCAATAGAAAATTTTTCCTTGACAACAAGTCGACATGATGTTGCCATTGGGCATGCCGAAGTACCTCGTTATGCAATATCTTGGCCAATCTCGAGGTCTCGTTCCAGAGTTAGTAAATATGTTTAATTTTTACGCAATTAACTCGTGCAATTTCTCAATGCCTAAACCTCATTTTTTTCTCAAATTTCATTCGTTCAATATTGAGCTTAGTGAATCAGATTCTAGCAACACTTTGCCTATCTGTTACGATATTTTGCTTTAGAGTGTGCACAGCTGCATTTTTGCCAAATTAGAAATTTGTCGCTATTCTTGGAAAATGCGTAGGTTTTTCATTTCGTTATCAAAAATAATGGATTGTGCCGACTTGTATGAGGCAATCGTAAAATAGTGATAGTGACCGTCGCATGCGTTGCGTACGCAGTGTAGCTGTAGAATTACTGCGGACGCGATGCAGTGCGCGCGACGGCCAGGGACCTTATGAAAGTATAGATGAGCGAAAATTCCCACCGAAAGATTTTCAAAAAATTTTCGAGTGAAAAAATACTATTTAATCACCAATTTTCATGTTATTTGTGAATAATCGATTACGAGCACATTTCAGAATTAGAATTTTCGAACATTCGAGTATCCAAACTTTATCGAATATTCGACTATTCGAATGAAATATTTGGATATCATCTAATATTCGAATGCAATGTCCGAATCTTCGTATGCTATATTCGAATATTTTAACGCAGTATTTGAATATTCGAGTACGTTATGGATTATCCGAATATTTAACAACTGTTTTTCGGAACTCTCAAGTATTTAAATATTCGAAGAACCGTATTTTAAAATCTTTCGAATATTCGAATATTTGCATAAGTCATTTTTCGGAGTCCACAAATGAACGAATAATTCGAGTGAAGGCCTTTTTCATTTATTCGACTGTTCGAATAACCGAATAAATGGATTTTCTCGAATATTCGACCATTCGAATGGTTGAATAGTCAAATATTTCGAATATATTCGGATACGAATATATTGCACCAAAATTAGGCTTCAAACAAGTGTGTTGAAAAATTCGTGAACTCTTTACTTATAACTTCAATTTGTTTATTTTTTTATATATCAGGTCGGTGCAAAAGCCTTTCAGTTTTGGACCAGCCCTCCAAATAAGTATAGTGAAGATAAGCAAATACTTTGAATGATTCAATGCAGAATTTCTTCCTCTTCTCAACATTTATGTTCATGGTGCCACTTATGTGATAAGTTCGGAGATAATCGCCGAATTACGATTTTTTTCAACATAGCTATTTTTCGAAAATTTTTGGAGTTTTTCTTAGAGACTTTGGACGTCTCTGATAACCATTTGATAGTGCAAACATTTTGCAACATGACTCAAATTTTATTCACTACCTTTTATTTTTAGAGTTTAACTGAGTGATGAGTTATTAGTCTCAGAAGGTAAATGAACGATTAACCCAGAATCTGTAAATTTCAAAATTTGGGATAAAATAGTGCGGAGCCGTACATGAGAAATATTTCGTCTGCAAAAATCGAATATACCGCGACGAAAAGATTACTGTTATGAAACCAAAAAATACTTTGATTGGTACTTGAACTCTCCACCACTTTATGTTTGAAAGGTTAGAATACACCAACATGAATTTGATCACTTTAGAATTTATGATTTGATGATTCTAAAAAGCATGCCAGAAAAAGACAAAAAATGATTCTGTATAGGATAATGCTTGAAATATTTGCTTTTCTTTACTGCCTGTATTTACCTAACATCAATATTTGAGCTACATTTAGGATAAAGGCAAACAACAGAATTTTGCGATGGAAATGCTAAGTTTCTTCAAATACGCCCTTTGGTTTTTCACGAAGTATGGGTATGTGATGGTCATAAGCTAAATCATGTGTGTAATAAGCCAAATCAGCTATCATTACAGGATAGTCAAGCTCTTAGCCAACTTTACCGAAAAAGTAACGACATAGATAAATTTAAATCTATGTCCGATAACAGCTTCTTGGTCTTTCATCATATTTGCACCAAATACTGCACCTCCATTGTTTGCCTCAAAGTAATGAAAAGCATGTGCCTCAGCGCTTTACGCCTTAACGATGAAATAAAGATGTTTGTATCTTTAACGTATCTGTATTATGTTATGACGATGAGAATCAAGTGAAATTGCTTGAATAATGCAGAAGTACTCGCAAAGGTATGTGAGTTAAGCTATGAGGAGCAGTGAACTGTAGCAGATAAGGATTGTCAAAAAGTGATAAGTGGTCACCATAATGAGTCCCTTATATGCATTCTGATAACGACTTTTTTTATGCCTTAGAAGCTCCTAGAAAGCACTTGCTTAAACACAGCTCCGCCCTATGTTACAGTTCCAAATTTGTAAGCGAAGGACCTTAAACATGAAATATCGAAGATAATTACTTGTAGCATTTGAAAATTTGTCAATGGTCGTATTGCGCGAACGCAAACCAGTGATGCATGTTACGAATTTTGTAGCTTGTCATGCTCTCCTCTGCCTCAGAGAATGCCATATGGTTGAATGATATTTTTCCAGTTTTCCAGCTTAGATGAATTTGATAGCTTGCATAACAGAGCGAATTTCTCATCTTATTAAAAATTGGAAGGATACGTGCAGCTTTGACTTGATGTCACAGCTGCGGAGCATCGGTAGTCTACAGTGTCGTCGTTGATTCTCAGCTGCGAAATGTTCTAATGGGCTTTAAGGCCGCATGCATTAAGATCCCCTCTTCCTCCCCGGGAAGGGAACGCGCCTGAATGTTAGCTTCATGTCTCAAAGTTCCATATTTATGAATTTCACGCTTCGACCCATCCGTAAGTATTCCTACTACGTTTACCATAAACACATTGAACAGGAGCGAGAAGCTGTACAAGCCGCATGTTCCAGTTTTTTGTATGATTCCGTAATGATCCCTGGTGAGCGGTCATCTTTTCAACAAAGTCATTTTTCTTACTTCCGAGTTGGCGGAAACATTTCAAATTTGTACTGTTTACTTCACCCAGCAGTGTCAAGCATGTGTGTGATAAGAACAAATGATACTCCGAAGACATGAAAAATGCGATGAACCACAAGTCGAAAGTTGGGGTTGTTAAAACTCTCAATATTTTAATAACTCATCGCAAAACCAGAATTCTCTTACCTCCACCCTAAAAATAGTCGAATAGACAGTTTGCATAAAAAGGTCGAAAAAATAGACAGTTTTGATTCCGCGTTTTCTGTCCTTCAAAAGAAGCTCTTGAAGAACCTCTGCGTAGCTAATTGTGTACCCCTTGATTTAATGGGATTGGTGGCTGGAAGGTGACCGCTCGCGCCCGCGGCGCAGTCCGCGTCTCCGCGAATGTTCTCTCTGATCATTCTCTTCCCTTAATTAGCTCACGAAGCTCTGCCTTCCAGCCGCCAATCCAGTCGAGTCAAAAGGTATCACTGGTTCATAGCTACAAGGGCTAGAATTTTTCTATTAGACACTTTTCTGAAAGAAGTTCCAGTCGTTGCTCTAAAAATTTCCTTCGTTTTTTGGCTCACAAAGGGTCTCCTTATGGATCCACTAGAACAAGTGAATAAGCTGATAGATAAATTTTTCCTATGCAATGGTCATTACCTTATGAAATATGACTTTAACGGAGTCATGACACTTCAAATTGGGAAGTTGCAAAACGGTTAGTTTCTAAGTTATTAAGCTGCTTAAAGTCATTTGGCCCTTCCTCTCCCCGCCCCCTTAGAATCAAGTGTGCACGAGCTGTTGTAAGGGTATTTTCCTTGAGTAGTGTAGGGAAGAATGAGCGTGCTCCCTGCTTTGAACGCATTTTAATCGTCCTTTGGAGTAGAATAAATTCTGCGGCCAAAAATAAAGAAGTTGAGGGGAAAACTTCTTTGCGTGAAATATCCGCCCATATTTTCACGCGACAACAGCCTACATATGTTGGTAAACGAAGAAAGGTGGGGACAATTGGATTTTACACATACTGTATATTCACTGAGAAGCTCACATTCATAATGCAGTTGGAAATAAATTTGAAACAAAACGTGTCAGATTTTTGCCGTAATCTTTTCCTATTTCAGTGACATCTCCTTGATAAAAAAAAACACAGCTATGACGAGACTTTCTGTCTTGTGATAAAGCATAGCTATGAGTGATACAATTGTTTTCGCGAGGCACACGTACGAGATAAGAGATAAGCAATAATCTTTCCTGAGTAGCAAAAGGGCTAAGCCGATTGATCGTTATCTTCCTGTACGTGCAAGTCCTTGTCAATGAGCAGACTTTTTACGAAAAAAAAATGCTGTGTCTTTTCTAGTGCTTGCAAAAGTTTTATACTTACGATTTTCACTAATATAAAAATTGAAAAGGACTGTTCGGCAGACAATAAAACGATGTGGGAAAATGAAACCATATATTTCATAATCTGAGGGTTCAAAGCTTGACTTAATGTCAAGCAAGTATCATTCAAGCTTGATTTAGGGTCAAGTTTGAAGATAAGAAAGTTCAATCGCTAAAGCTTTGCTATTTGTGAGCTCCGGTAGGCTTATGCGCTACATGTGAATAGCAAGACTTTTAATGACTGTTTACTCGAACAGTTTTTTCTGAAAATTTCAAAACAAGCAGTTGTATAGCGCTAAGGCTCTACTCGGAAATCCTTGAGGAAATATGATTATAAAAACGCTAAATTTCTCAGAAAGCAAACATAGTATCAGAAAAAGGAGAAGAAGTGAGCGAATGATAGTAAAGTTGTTGTTCAATGCTTTGCTTTACCTACCCTAATTTCACAAGTACAAGGCTCACCTTTTTTATTTTTTTTTCAAGCAAGCAGTGCGGGCGCACCAGTGTGTCTTGCAAATAGTCGCTCTCCGACAAAAATTATCCTAGGTAAAGAGCCTCCCAGAAGAGGGTCTTTTATCGAACTTTTTCAGTGTGTTCAGGCTGGTCAACTTTGAAATAAAAACGGTTACTTACTAAGATGTACTAAAGTAGCAATTTTTCTCACAGCTCCCAAAGTTTCATTACATCGTTATAGTCTTCGGTGTGATGATATCACAAAACAAGAGCGCGCTGGATCGTCACGCATGTTCTCAATCCCTTTATAAATTTTACAAGATGGCAGCAGCTTTCTTGTTTACAGACATTTATAATATTTTCAAAACAAGTTCTGTTTGTCAGCATGTGCAAAAAGATATCAATAGGGTATCCAAACGAGCTGTCATTCTTCTGCCGGATAAATTTGTGTATTCAGAGATTCTTATCTGTAAATACAGTAAGCACTCAAGGGAAAACGTGGACTTTAGGTATTTATAAATCTCCAGCTCTCTGTTCGGGTGCCTTCCAGTGTCACGGCCCATACGAGAGCTTAAACCCGTGGTTTATGCCAAACGGGCTGCAGTGTGCCGTCTCTTGAGATTGGGTTCCGTGCTTGACATGGCCAAACTTGGCAAGAACTCTCATAGGCGCCGCCCACCCAGATTCTCGAGTTCCTGGTTTTTGTCGCTTCGGCCATCTCATCTCCCTTGTTTCGAATATGAAGTCGGGAATCCGCGAAAACCCCAACAATCCCCGTCCCAGAACCCACAGGCCGGGTTTTCGGAACGGTGATTGGATGGGCGCACACGGATGGGCGGGCATGAATGGGGAGGGCGGTACCGTCCAGGTGTCCTCGTGCATCTTCCTTGTTCCAAAGCGGATTTCTCGCTTCTGAAGCGACATTTTGCGCAGCGACTTGGGCATTGGCTTGATATGGCCCTGCTATCAGACAATCCCCAAAGCTCAAGACCCTCAACTTGAGGTGGACGGTGCCTTCAAGCCCAGTGTCCTAATGTATTGTTTATGTGGTTCACACGGTGTGGTAGTGACGAGTGTCCGTGATGATTAGTGTGATCCAGTTCAGTCTTCCATTTTGTACATTATATTTCATATGTAATGTTTCCATTGAGCTAAAAAATAAGACTTTCTGATTACTTTGCAGATATCGCAATTCGAATTTATCCCAGCGTTTTTGTTATCCAAAGTCGTATATCATGACCGTCGGTGCCAATGCCGACGGACATGATATACTATGCCGAACTATGCTTCTTTGTCCTCTACTTTGACTGGGAGGTTGTGGGAGATTGCAGCACTTTTAGAAGTTTGTGGAACTCAAAATGAACAGAGAAATCATAGTACTTTGATACCAACACTTCGGCTCGATACTTTTGTGGTGGTCGGTAACCTTAGCCAATTTCTTTGAAAATTTTTTGTTGAGTTCTTGCTCCCTGAAAAATCGGTTTTTTCCCGAGCATAAGCCAATTTTCAATAACTAATAGGAAGGTATATGAGTGCCTCTCAACTTTACACCTGTGCGGCAGAAGTCTAAGCTATTACAGGAAAAAAGATTGTTTCATTATCCCACACACATCAAATTACAAATTATACTCAGCGAGAACTGTCATTTAACAAAATTTCAGTCGTTGCTTCATATTCGCTACTTTCTGCCTCTTTGGAAAAACGCAAATATCCAATTTGGCAGACAATTAGGCAGCAGTTCCATAGAACTGTCTGCAAGAATCATTTAAGAATTTCAGTAAATATCGTAGTATATTGTGATATTGCATGATCATTTTCATCGACATTATTACAAGTGTATCTTAACCCAGATTGATGGATGAGATTCAATGCTATTGAAGAGAATGTTACGCTTTCTAACAGCGGTTTGAACAAAGTTCAGAGACTAAGAGCAAAAATCAAGCTTAGTAGACAGAAGAAATCAACTTCAATTTTTGTACGGTCAGAAAAATGTTGCTTAGTATCCAACACTTACCAATATCAAACTTTGAATTGAAATAAAATTGTAACTTATGGCCACACCTTCCGAACGATCAATTACACTTGTATGAGAGGAAAATCCTGGGAAAGCTCCAATTTTGGCTGATCTTGAGCATCTAAAAACTCAATACTGCTGGAATGTCATTGTTGAAGCACAATTATAACATAAAGTGAGCGCTGATTGCTCGGTATCAATTAGATTTACAATCACTGACGCATTTGGCAATAACAGAGATAGTGACTTTTTGTGAAATTTTTCGACTATGTTGGATTTTCCTAGAAAACTTCAATCGCATAAAGCTTTTTTCGCTAGTAAAAGCTCAAGATCTGATTCCACTGAAAAATCTGTGTGCTGCTATCTTGATATCTTCCGAGACTCTTAATTCTTTTCGCCAAAAAGAACAAAATTGACTCTTTCAAGTGTTGAATTCATCATTTTTCTTACTGCACAAATGATGCAAAATCCAAAGTGTGGAAGGCATTCAAGCTAAGTGAATTCTTGCCTAAACACTATTTTTCATTGGCTATATGGATAGTCAAAAAGAAGTTTGTGTTGATAGAAATGCTTCTGGGGACAAATTTGATCGAAATATTAGGTTGTCCGGAAATTAATGCCCGTTTTGAATTTCAACCTTAATAAGTCACACACTTCTCACTTCTAAATAGGTTGCAAAGTACCGTTCGATAGAGCAAAGCAAGCTCTACAAAACGGCCATCTTACTTTTGCAAAAGCTCTCATCCACCTCGAGTTTTAAAAAGTAAAAAGACTCAGCAGCCCGAAAAATCGAAAAAAACGCACTCAGTTCAAAAAAAATTCTACGAAAATTCTAACTTGCTCACGTAAACACTATCCACATAAGACATCTGTATACGCCTTTGCCGTATTTTTTCCTCTGTTAGAAATCAAGAAAACGGAAATTTTCGTGCATTTGCCAAAGTGATGCTGTGCCATCCCCACAAAGGTAGTTGTATACCACAAGCCTGTAGAAATACAGACCTAAATTTTCAGCTCTCTACAAGCTTTAGTTCTCGAAAAATTTGAATTTTACCTTGGAGCACCTAACTAAGGAAAGCTATATTCGGTATTTCTCGAGAACTAAAGCTTGTAGAGAGCTGAAAATTTAGGTCTGCACTTCTACAGGCTTGTGGTATACAGCTACCTATATGGGGATGGTACAGCATCACTTTGGCAAATGCACGAAAATTTCCGTTTTCTTGATTTCTAACAGAGGAAAAAATACGGCAAAGGCGTATATAGATGTCTTATGTGGATAGTGTTTACGTGAGCATGTTAGAATTTTTGTAGGTTTTTTATGAAATGAGTTACGATTTTCCTCAATTTTTCGGACAGTTGAATCTTTTTAGTTTTTGGCTCGAAACTCGAGGTGAATGAGAGCTGTTGCAAAAGCAAGATAGCCGTTTTGTAGAGCTTGCTTTGCTCTATCGAATGGTACTTTGCAACCCATTTAGAAATGAGAAGTGTATGACTTATTGAGGTTGAAATTCAAAACGGGCATTAATTTCCGGACAACCTAATAGAAGCTACAATGAATTAGCCGAGAAGAATCCACGTGGTTTCTGCGACGGGAAATCGTAATATTTGCATAGTATTTTGTAGTAAATTACTCAAATTTTGTAAAAGCAATCTTTCTTGTTAATTGAAACCATACCGTTTGCGATTGTCACTGCCGTCGCGCAGGTAGTCACCATCAATTTCTTCCCTCGCCTTTAAGGAAATAGTCCCTATTGCATAGAAATTGTGCGGTATGATAGAGCAAGTTTCCAGCTACAACAGGCTACGAAAATTTTTTTCTGAAAATTTAGGATCAAATTTATAGGAATTTCAATGCAGGCATGCGTAAGCCTCACGCTGGGGCTTTTGGACACTATATCGGGAAATCAAAACAGAAAAATGTCTACAATGGGTTTAAAACATAGTTCGTCATTCAAGTTAAACTAAATCCCATTTAGAAGACATATGGAGAGTAACTTTTCTAAATTCAGTGACTGGCTCACCACTACAGACTTGAATCAATTGTGAAGATATAGTGGTCGTGGCATGCAATCGAAACGAAATTTCCAAATTTTTTCGCCTGTCTCGATGGATTAGATTTTTGAGTGCAGCTACCATAGTGACAGTAGTGCAAAGCCTTCTCTACGATGTGGACATGAAATTGTGCCAGAATGTATTAAATATTTCAAGCTGCAGAATAAATTGTAAGCCTAAGTAAATTTTTGTGGCTTTCAAAAAGTCATGGTTCGATAATATCATTTTTTTTCAAAAACATACGGAAGCCATTTTGGTTATGCAAAAATGTATATTGTAAAAAATGATTGCAGCACTCTGTAGCATAAACTTGAAATCAAAACTACCAGTGGTTCATAAATTATAGCGATGCAAACTTGGGCCACAAGACTTTTGGGATACCCTGTAAAGATGGTTTGATTATGACGTAATTAGCCGTGACTTTTAAGTACAGTACTTTGAAAAAGGTCTTTCATATTTTTCTCGAAATAAAACAATCGAACATACAGATGTCCTAAAAAGGGCCTATTGTTTGATTGTTAATATCTCTCTCTCCTCATGAAATGCTTCGAGGTGTTGGGTTCCACTTTAGAGCTGACTTCGACTTTGTTTACTGTAAAGAGCAAATCACCGATCTCTTTGTCCTATTGTGTGTTTACGGTAGAAACTCTGAAAAGGGAACTGAGCCATTAAGTTTTACATTTTGCTTCAGAAAGGAAATCGAACAACGCGCTATGCGAACCATGTGCCCGTGCGTCGACCTATTTACACTCTAGCAGTCTCATACTATTGAGCCTGTCCATAGTTAAGCTCTTTTATCCAATACACTGCTCATCTCGACACTACAGTTTATTGAGCAACTTCTGTAGCAGATACATACTGCTGCAAGGTAATACATTCATTTAGATCTCTACGTCCATAATCTCGACCTCAGTGGTATCAAAAACTGATGGAAGAAAGGCTTGGCGGCAATTAGGGTGATATGATGTGACTGTCTCCCTTGCGAGCTTCTGAGAAAGAGTATAACCAATAGGCTATGATAATGTGTGCCACTGTTAAAAATACAGGGTGTCCCAAAAGTATGTATCGAACGTTTGATCGTTAATATCTCTCTTCCCAAGAAGTCTTTTGCCTTGCTTCAAGTACCATTTTGTAGAGCTGGCTTCAACTTAGATTTGCATTAAAGAACGAATCACCCATCTCTCTTCATTACTGTAGGATTACGGTAGAAACTTGAAACATATGGTGTCAATGTGGAAAAAGCTGCAGTTCCAAAATTCTTCAAAAAATTGTGAAAACTTGTGTAATAGGGTTTTTATGGATGCTGAGTTCAATACTCAACTATTCACAAGATTACAAAGCTTTCTAAACGGTGTAATCGCACTTTTTAGGAACATTGAAAAAATGGCCGCTACCTCTTACCTGGCATAACTCCTCAATGAAGCATCATAATAAGTTGGGAACTTTACAGTTATAATCAGCAACTCTAATTAGCCTAGTGTGAAAACTTTCAGGCTGTTTTATTTCCTTTCTAAGGCAAAATATGGCCTTTCATTGCTTAAAACCCTCTTTGAAGTTTCTACCGTAATCCTACAGTAATGAAGAGGAATGAGTGATTCGTTCTATAATGCAAATCTAAGTTGAAGCTAGCTCTACAAAATGGTACTTGAAGCAAGGCAAAAGACTTCTTGGGAAGAGAGATATTAACGATCAAACGTTCGATACATACTTTTGGGACACCCTGTATGTACGGCACAGAAGAACTCAATAGTGAAGGCATATTCTCGAACAAACTGAATTAAAGTCCTTCTATATTAGCTGCAGCTTACTTGAAAATTTGCTTGACCTATTGTTTGAGCAAAGTAATTAATCAGCAGGGCTGAGCAGGAGAGGTGTGGCACACGACCGTTGGTTACGACCCACGCGCTGACAATGATAATTGTCTCACTATCCGCAGCTCCCCCCCCCCCCCTTTTCCAGAATTATCGCTTACCTGGTGTCAGAACATAAAGGTCCTATCGACATTCGCAGTATCGTGTCAGATAAACCCTGTAGATCAGGTTTGACGATTTCTGAGGTTGTCAAATTTCAGACCACCTAAGTGAGATAGTCATTTTTGAGTCTGGTTAACTAAGTTTAAAAAAAGTTAGCTACTTTTTTGCGTTCATTATGGTACACTACTCTTTCTTTGTCTCATATCAGGATTTCCAATGAAAATAACCGATACAAAAATTACACTCTTTGGAACTGGTACTTATTTGAAATGATGCAATCTCAAAACGCTGTCTTTTCGAAAATTAAAGACCAGCTATTTGACGAATTCAAGGAGTGACCGGCTAGAGCTTCTCGATTTCCTTTGAATAGAGAACTTGTCTGCACCCAATGACGGTAGGCCCCTCCCTTCTTCCTTTCCGATAATGGGTCGTGGAGTTTTCGAAAGTTACTTGCATCTTATATATAAAGCTGAATGTCTGTATGTCTGTCTGTATGTATGTCTGTATGTATGTACGTATGTTCCGAATAAAAAATTTTATTTCTCAACCGATCCGGACCAAACTTGGCACACATACCCATCGGGGCCGGGCGGGTGTCATAGGCTACTTTTCGTCATCGATCGATATCGATTTTATCGATTTTTATCGATTTTTTTGCTGAGTTCACCTACGGGGCTGGGAGTTGGCACAGGGGGGTAATCGAGCATGGGGATTCCGAATACAATATTGGTTTTCAGGATTATCGATTACTTTTATCGATTTTATCGATTTTTTTGCAAAGTTTGAGCTACGGGGCTGGGAGTTGGCACAGGGGGGAATCGAGCATGGGGATTCCGAATACAATATTGGTTTTCGGGATTATCGATTACTTTTATCGATTTTATCGATTTTTTTGCAAAGTTTGAGCCAGGGGCCCCGCAGGTCAAACTTTACAAAAAAATCGATAAAATCGATAAAAATGGATGATCCTGAAAACTAATATTGTGTTCGTAATCAGCATGCTCGATTACCCCCCTGTGCAAAATTCCAGCCTCGCATGTCAAAATTTACAAAAAATCGATAAAATCAATAAAAGTAATCGATAATTCTGAAAACTAATATTGTATTCGGAATCCCCATGCTCACTTCCCCCCCCCCCCTGTGCCAACTCCTAGCCCTGTAGGTGAACTCTGCAAAAAAATCGATAAAAATCGGTAAAATCGACATCGATCGATAACGAAAAGTGGACTGTGACACCCGCCGGGGCCCGAAGTGTATGTGTGCCAAGTTTGGTCCGGGTACGGCGGAGCCGGGTAAGCCAGCTAGTAGGTTATAATATTGTGCAAGTAACTTGTCTATAATTCTGAATAATAAAAAGACTTTTGAAGCTTTGAACGAAAATTTTTTTCTAATAGTTTGGGCACATGAGCCCGCAAAATCTTGGTAATCCAAAAAAATTTTTGCGTCGAATGCCACGCAGCTTTACTTGAAAGAAAATTTTTGCCCCCCCCCCCAACGGAAATTCTGGGAATTTAACATTCTATATAAAACATAATGAGATTTTTCGCTCAACGAATGCAATAATTTGACGCAGGGTGTTTGATTCCTGGTTTCAGGCGGAGGTGTGACCGCTCGAAGGCAGTGTCTCACCAGAGTAGGCGCGAAATTTCCATTATAAGCCTTCCAGATGTATAACCCTATGCGGCCTCAAATCCTCGCAAAAATCCCAAAATCCCGTTTCCCGAAGCCCTTAGAAGCAATGGGGGCGAGCTCTCTGCTCTACCTCAGTTTTGGCGGCGAGGCTGAACACGCAAGAAGGGAAGCGTCTCTTGAAATGTGCTGATTCGCGGCAGGAAAACCTACAACTCAGACAATCAAAGGTTCTCTGCCGGCCCCACCAAAAGCGTCGTTGTCTTATCGCCGCCACTTTTCGCTTCCCGCTGAAAACTTTGCCAGAACTGGCAGCGAGCGGACTGCCATAAAGTCTTCAGCGCGAAGCGAATGTGGCGTCGTTAAAGCATGGCAGCCACTTTCGCTTCGCGCTGAGGATATGGCAGCCCGCTCGCTGCCAATTCTAGCAAAGTTTTTCAGCGGGAAGCGAAAAGTGGCGGCGATAAGGCAACGACGCTTTTGGTGGGGCCGGCTGAGAGCCTTTGATTGTCTGAAAAGTCTCCCAGCGCGCACCGAAATGCGCTGCGCGAGCCACTCTGAGCCCAGTTTTTTCGGCGTAGGAGAGGGCTTGTAATGTGACTTGGGCGTAATCATAATAAGGTAATTCTTAATAAAATTCCACAAATCCAACATACTTCAAATCCGGTGGGACATCGGCTTGTCAGGCTCCCAGTGTAAAGGTTTGTAACTTTACTTCACACATTTTTCGATTGGTCGAGTATACTATGTATTCACAGAAAGTTTGTTGCACGTATAGATGTTCTTCCTAGGCTATCGGTAGGCTACGATGTGTAAGTTCTAGGGTGTTTGTTCATTAGTTTCGAATGCAAATGGTGCTCTGCTAAAAAACTTGTTCCCACTATGATTAGAATGGGAATGAAGCAAAGACTGTGCGAGTTTAATTCCAGTTTTTTAAGTCTTACTAGAACCTGAAAATTTTCTTCCTCGCAAACCACAAACAGTCAAGGATTCCTACAAAACCCTAGCTTTTTTTTTCAACCTGTCTCACTGTCTTCGCGGTTGTGTATACATAGGAAACTTCTTAGATCAAAGAAAATTTATTGAGTGTTTATTGTTATTTGTAAAATTTATTGTTGTACAGACTTTCACTCACAGCAGTCAAACGCGTTTTTGTTTCGCAACTAGTGCAAAGGCTTCTTCTTGCACACAAACGATCTGTTTTCAATGTAACAATGTAAATCGTCCCATCTTTGGTAGGTTAGAGCCTTGGATTCGTCTACATCTGGGTCTGGCCACACCTGAAACAGAAATCATAGAAACTTGAATTCGATAAGTTATTCAAAACATGAAAAAGGATTAAGGGAACGGTAGGGCAGGATAACGATGCTCAGACAGTGACAGTTTTTTAGATAGCCAATTGCTCTTCTCATAGGTTTCATGTGACATTAATAATCTATTGAAAGCTGAAAGAGGAATTTTGATTGTTTTTGATTAAAAAAAAAAGAGAATTTGTTTTACCGCATCAGCCATTGAACGAGCGAAGCATTACTACTTGATAAATCACTGATCTTCCCTATCTCACAAAACTAGAGCGGTCCAAGTCCGCAAGATCGCAATGCCCCTCTCCATCTAAGGCCTCGGACAGAGTTCATTCAATGGTCGCTATTCTTCTCTACAAGACATGTTACGAGTATTGCATGCCGATATTCTTGTATTTTGGTTGACTTAGTCACGATTAGTCGTGTGGAAAACTATCACAACCGAAACGCAAGCTGATCGGCATGCTACGAACTCGTAATAGTTGTCTTGTAGCGACTGAATCGCGACGAAAGGCCTCGTGCAGAGTTCACGCGCATCACCGCGATTCTTCCGAGATAACAAACAGTTACGAGTCTATTGCTTGCCGACCATTTTGCATTTGGTTGTTATAGTTTTGCGCACGACTACCATCTTGCATTTGATTGTTATAGTTTTCCACACGACTAATCGGACTAAGTCAACCAAAATACAAGAAGATCGGCATGCAATGAACTCGTAACACTTGTCTTGTAGCGAAGAATACCGCCGATTAAATCGCGTGAACTGTCCGAGGCCTAAAGCTGGGAGCGATTACGCTGTTTGGTATACGCGGGAATTGAAAACAATGGAGGCGAACGTCTTATTCGAAGAAACACCCCGCCTTAATGTGGCTGATTGAGTTTTGCGTGTTAGCCGAACAACATAAGTTCACCCAACCCAAATGTAGCTCTCCTTGCTGTCTTAAAAAGCATCCCTGCCCCAATAGTTCAGAATTATTCATTTGAAAGTGTTACCTGCCCGCATTTTTGTACTCCACGAAAGTTATCTGGTTGACCCGGAGCCCATATTAGAAAGTCAACCTTTGTGCCGTCAGTCCAGGTCCAGTTTAAATGATCATAGCGTTCCAGACCAATCCAAGTCCCCTGCGTGAAAGTATCAGTTATTTTTCTACCCGATTTTGCAAGCTCTGAATATAATGAGTTGGGACCTCACATCCAAACTACACAAAATAAATTTACCAGCCACGAAGAGGTTCTCGTTATAACTGTGGATCGAAGTCAAATGTCCTCCAAGAGTTTTACACAGGTTTTCGGCAGTTTGAAAGGTAGCACGGAAGAAATTCTTCAAATATCTCTGTTAGCGATCATGAGACTCTTATCCTGATGTGTGAATAATGTAGCTTGAGTACTGTACATATAAGTACTGTGTGCTAAGTGTGCCTCGCTTCAACTGAACCAGACGCAGGAGTATGCTGCGACTGCGGTTTGAGATATGAAGCCCTCACAACTTCTTTGGCTGTTTCCTACAAACGAAATCACGTCCTGCATATCTTGCATGTCTGCCAACTTGTCGGTATCCATGATGCGACCAGGTGGGTAGATACCGATGCACAAGTCAGAAATTTTTGTTGTCGTTTTAAACTGTAGATTTTTCAGCCAAAAGTGTGGCCCATGTATTTCCAAGCGTAATTCTTACTTATGATTTTAAACTGCTAAAATATTCACTGCAAAATCAGGTAAAATATGGTACGCTAGTTTACATTATCGCGTGATCATAGATTACTATCTTAATCTGACCATTATTGGCATCGTTGAAGGAGTAGGAACAAAAAATGAGTGCGACACCAAAGTTTCTCGTTGCGATCATGCCTTGTTTTCCTTACCCGAAAGATTACAGGACAGCTGTACTCCTTTCGTCCTAATTTATGTGTCTGTGATACGCGGTGCTATATCAGGGTGCGGTGGGTCACAGGACTCAACGATTTTCAAGATTATAGACTTGATTGAATCTTCAATGCACCACCGCGTCCTTCCACTTTGCCAATCTAGACCTTATCAAAGGTCCAGCAGAGCACAATTTCAAGGTTAAAAACAAACCCATATTGATCCGCATTCCAATGAGTCCGCGCGTCTTGTAACGGACATCATTGATTTCAACCAGAGTGTCAAGGCTCCTATGTGCGGCCGTGAGATCACACAACGAAAGATGAAAAATCAACGTCACTGCTAATTAGCAGACATTTACAGTCGAGTAGATTTTCCGCTTGATATAGTGTGCTTGCACAGAAGGTGAAATGCCGTGAAATTTGCGCGTGAATAAATGGCCACTACAGTACAGCCGGAATGTTCGCGCAATCGACCGGCGTCACAGTCGAAGCTATTTGTTCATGAGAAAATCTCACCGCATTTCACCTTCTGTGTAAGCACACTATACAGTGCTGGACATAATTATACAGCCACTCTGGAAATCGTCGTAATTTTTGTTCTTGTCAATGAATCTGTCTGAAACTTTGCTGTATTGTGCGCATGTCAACCTACCATAACCCCTCAAAACGGCTTCCAGTCTCGTTGTTTGAACGGAGAAAAACGAAAAAAATCGAAAAAGCACTCTTTGAAAGCTGGACAAAATTATACAACCACCTGCTTTTTCTAATCACTATCGCATTCGTTGACTCTCAAATTTTTTTGTACAATTACATCCCAAAATATGAAACATTTGCGACACTTACGGCTTGCCTTCCTACTCAAATAGAAGCAATCGCTGCATTCTTGCTTTTAAAAGCATTAAAAGTCTATCTCCTTCAACAAACAATTGCTTTAAAGAGTTTTCAAGCTCTTGTTCGTTCCAAATGATAATCATGGAATCTACTGACCCTTTTGGATAGATGAGGTGAAGAGCGCTTTCGTAAACTCTGCGTAATCGCTGATTTTGACGGACAGACTCCAACCTCAACATAGGCTCGGAACGCTTTTAAACCACAAAACTCAGTTTGCAATGTCCACGAAGTGCTGAACTTGATTTATCACATTGTCTACATGGGGATACAGCTTTCGCAGCAACTTTCAGATTTTTCCTAATGATGCGGTAGCAATTTAGACCTGGAATACTTTCCACAAAAATTCCCTGCGAGCGGAAGATTCGATATAACCCTAGATCTCCTTATTTCCCTCTGTGTTTCATGTCATATTTCACCCAATGGATGGGATTAGCTAAGATTTTGAAGTTTTGAGCGTCTCCGGTTTTATCTCGTGATCTGAGTTGGCTTTGATTGTGCACGGTGCACCACTCAACATTCAGTGGATGTCAACTGCGCCTGAACCAGAGTGCTCAATCCCGAAATTTCTTCCCAGTCATGCACACGAATTCACTGTTGTATGGCTGTCGTAATGGCTACATTACAGTATCTTTTGTTGCTGAATGTCGAGTTTCGTGGTGCAAAAGTGCGTCAACTCTATGGTGAGGTTGGAGTCTGTTCGTCAAAATCAGCGATTACGCAGAGTTTACGAAAGCGCTCTTCACCTCATCTATCCAGAAGGGTCAGTAGATTCCATGATTATCATTTGGAATGAACAAGAGCTTGAAAACTCTTTAAAGCAGTTGTTTGTTGAAGGAGATAGACTTTTAATGCTTTTGAAAGCAAGAAATGCAGCGATTGCTTCTATTTGAATAGGAAGAAAGGCCGTAAGTGTCGCAAATTTTTCATATTTTGGGATATAATTGTACAAAAAAATTTGAGAGTCAACGAATGTGATAGTGATTAGAAAAACCAGGTGGCTGTATAATCTTGTCCAGCTTTCAAAGAGGGCTTTTCCGATTTTTTTCGTTTTTTTCCGTTCAAACTCAACAAGACTGGAAGCCGTTTTGAGGGGTTATGGTAGGTTGACATGCGCACAATACAGCAAAGTTTCAGACAGATTCATTGACAAGAACAAAAATTACGACGATTTCTAGAGCGGTTGTATAATTATGTCCAGTACTGTATTAAGCGGAAAATCTACTCGACTGTATCTATGAGTTTTATTTTTGGGTCATTTTTGGAGCCTTAGTGTTCTCGCACTTTCTTTACTCGGGTTTGGGCTGACAAATCGGAAAGAGACTCTTGACGGTGTATTGCTCAGAATCGAATGAAGCTAATGTATTAAATAGAGGACAAAGAAGGCATTAAACTAACGTCAGATCCAATGAAAACTCATCAAATCTATTTTAGCTTGGCACGGCATACCACCGACACTAAAAATATCTCTTTTGAAGATAAAAGGCATTTGATCTATAAATTACATGCTTTGTATATTGGGGTAATTTGAAAATTTTGATGTTTTGCGAAAGCTCAGCTACCATGTTGTTTTAAAGCTAGCAAGCAGAAGAATTCCAAGCTTTGCTCGGTCCTTCAATAAGACATATTCATCAGTACGTCCCACTTCTACACAACTTTACCTGGATTTGTCTCAATTCTGTATGCCAGCTCCCTGCCCCGTGTTTCGTTGATCAATATTTATTTATCTCTTCCCTGCCCTGTACCGGCTCGTAGCCCCGCAGCTTGCTCAAACATTCGTTGTTAAGAGTCCACTCACATGAAAATGAAAATCGCGAAAAAAAGGTGGTCTTGCGCGAGAACAAGATTTAGTCCCGACCTTAGAGCCCGGACGATGAAATCGCGCGATAAATGCATGACCCTAAGGCCTAAGGCATACCTCGCGCGATTCCGATGGCTACGCGATTTGGCACATCAGCGACTCTTCATTATTTGTCGTCAATGCGCTGCCTTTGGTCAGAACTTGATGCGTTTGCAACAACTTACACAGGCAACCCAAATATGAGTTCGTGAAGCGCGCACGATAAATTCGTAGAAATCTGGCAAATCGTCAAGTCGCGTGAAAGTGGTGATTCGGCCGAATCGCGTGAGGTATGCCTTAGGCCTAAGCTCGGACAAAATCGGGTTTCCGCGCAAAACTGCCTTTTTAGTCCCGTAGTTAAAAGTCCCATAAAACCCTTACTAGTTAACCACAAATGTCTGAGTTAATGTCAAAAAAAATGGCAAAATCGATGTTGATAGATGAATTTGCCTACGACCCGTCTCTCCCCGATGTGTATATGTACAAAGTTTGGTCCGGATCGGCAACTTCAATTTCATATATGGGACAAAGGAAGCAAGTTGGCATTTATGCAAATTTTACGCAATGGTACATCACGTGGTCAACGCGAATTTGTTTGCTATTTCATGCTGCGATGCAAAAAATGAAAAGTACAAATAAATGAATAATACTTCACACCCCTAACCTTATAGCAGGCGTCCGTTTCGTCAAAATATGTCCATCCAACTTCGCAGTGATCGCGGCATCCTAAAAAGTAATTTTGACGTGAACAAGCAAAGTTATTTTGTGCACCTCTGATAATATAAATAAGTGTGCTTGTCTGGAACTATTAGTGCTCAACTATGAGTGTACCATAATTGTTAAATCAAAGTTTCTGTGAAAAGGTAAGGTGGGTGGGCTTTATCAACCATGATAAAAGGAATTCAAATGTCCTCAAAAAACTCATCGCCCCCGAGCTTCTCTTAGAAATTCAAACTTAAATGCCAACGTTGCATCCCTAAACACTGAAAATGATGTTTGACGAACCTGCGTTAGAGCGATCGAGATCGGTTGTGTGAGATTGATCCGCATTTCTGTAAAATCAACACTTTCAAACAAGTTTCGAAGAGGATTAACAGACCTGAAGATTAGCTTGTTGTTGTTTGGGTGTCGAAATGCTTCTGTCAGTGAGAATAATGCAACGATCAAGATTTTCATGAGCCTGTCCTGGGCGCTTGCTTTATAATTTGTGTGTTGTTTAATGGTTATACAACGATTTGATTCTCAAATAAGCAGACTAACAATAAGATGGCGATGCGAGATAAATAAGCATTTTTGTGTTCTGCGTTGATCATTGGATGGTATCTGGTTCACATAATTGAGAAGTACCAATCATCTATGAATTTAAGCGTTCATATTGATGGATGCAAACCCTTTTGTAACAAAACTTTTAATCTTCACAGTTATTTGCCATACCTCTCTTCACGTTCAAGTTCACAATATCTTCAGATCTTTCCGTTTTGTGTAGCATTCCACTTCAAACTGGGTCAATATTCAGCAAAGAATTTGCGCAGGTTGCAGATGGAGGAAACAAAAATCTGTGTCACGGGGACAAGCTTTGGAAGTTAAGGCTAGTAATCTCAAGATTTCCTATCCTGTTCTTTTCCACAACTTTTCCCACATGCCCACAATTTTATTCTACTTCCTCAAAGTTTATTCGCTGTCAACAACCTACGGTGGTATTTTAGTTGGTCAAAACCATCGTACATGTAATGTGATGGTTCAGTCACCTCATATATAAAACTGAATGTTTGTTTGTACAGTCCTTTCAACAAAACATCAAGTGAAGCAGTCCGTACCAGCTGGCGCTGGCTCCCTCAGCGAGATAGATTAGAGTGAAGAGACGCAGATAGAGATATAATCGGGAATCCCGATTCGGGATTCAAAGACCGAACAAGCAGTACGGCGCTGCAGCTGCGCTACAAGTGGCTACTATACTCACTCTAGCGCAGCTATGAGCTTGCTCATAGTTTGGCTTATTGTTTGATAAAGTCTTGCTACCAACCTTGGTCGACGGCTTAGAAAATGTACGACTTGAGCTACTATGCCAAGATTTATCGACATTCGAGCACGAAGTCTTATGAGAAACCAATAAAGGCCTTTTTCATTCATTCGACTGCTCGAATAACCAAATAAATGGCCTTTCCCGATCCTTACTCGAAAAATTTTTGCATGTATGTGACAGCTTTGTACTTAAAGAGGCTGAGCTGAACACTAATTTAGTACATCTTGTTTGAGCATTTTAAACTCTTGTACAATTAAGTGGACGCAAAGGCAGCCGATTCTTTGCCACTATTTTATGAAGGCTTTAAAACTTGGGTCGTAGCCTACACATTGCCAGACATTAGTGCTCCTTATTCTAAAATAAAGAAGTCAAAGACGAAGCTACAAGACTTAAGTGTCGACCTAGTGGTGTGAGAATGGCACAACAATGTCCTCGAAAACGTGCTTCTAGACTGTATCCATTTTTTCACACCTTTACGGTTTTCCTGCCAAAAATGAAATTTCCACTAGTCTTGGCGTTTTGTGTTTTCCACACTTAACGGAGATGTTTTTGTATATCAAAGTAAGTTACCACAAAACCTAACTCTTTTGAAGCCTGAAACGGTAGTGCCAAGTCTACCTCACGTCACTTGAGGCGTTTTATCAAATTCGATGCAAAATCCTTTGCATGTAAAGTTTTCAGAATTGATGAACTACTTACCCTAAGCAGCTGTTCTAGCAAGAATAAAACGAGTTTCCTACACCTATGAAGCATACATCTGCTTTTTTGAAATTTCTAATTGCTTCATAAACCCTTTCTCATCTCAAAAGCTTGAGTAACAGGGTTCGTAATGCTAGAACACTATCTAAACATATTCCTAGTTTGCATTAATTAGGCTTCAAATAAATGTGTTGAGAATTTTGTGAGCTTTTTACTTATAACTTCAAATTGTTATAATTATACCAGGTTGGTGCAGCACTTTCAGTTTTTTGGACCAGCCCTTGAATTCTAGAGTGGAGCAAATACTTCAAGTGATTTTCAGTGGGGAATTTCCTTCTCTTTTCAGTATGTTTCCAATGCCACTTATGCGATGGGTGCGGAGAGAATCGCCGGAAATTACGACCCTTCATTTTCAACATGGCTATTTTTCGCAAATTCTTAGAGCTTTTATTCGAGATTTTGAAGGTGCTCTGATAGCTATCTAACAGTGCAAACGTTTTGCAACATAACTCAATTTTCATGTTCTAACTTTATTTCTAGAGTTCAACTGAATGATTTTCTCAAAGTATCAGTTCTGAAAAAAAGTCCTAAAAAACTTGCACAACATGTGCTCAGATGAACGCCGGGAAGTTCCGGCGAACATGCGAAAGTTGTTGAAGTTTTGGAGGACCTTGTTAACCATTGGAGCATAAAAAATAAAAAGTTTCCGTGATTTACAGCTCAAGGGAGGGGCGGATGCAAAGTTCTGGAGGAAGCCTTGGGAACTTTGGCAAAGGTAGAAAAGTCCCCGTAAACTACACTAAATGAAAATTCCCGCGAACAATGTCGTGCTAGCCGACCGATCGGCGCGGGACCATGTTTCGAGGGCGCGCCCTTGAGGAGCGGATGTCGAAATGCACAATGCTGCATTTGGGATCTCGTTTGGAGGTAAATTCATGTTTCGTGGGTAGAGGAACGAGCACCTCAATTAAAGACCGCCTCCGCGGACTACTGCTCCTAACACGATGCACAACAGTAGGACGAAAGGACCAGCAGCCCGCGGAGGCAGTGCCTAATTAAGGTGTTCGTACCTCTACCGATGTTTCTTTTATCAGTTGTTTGTAACGAAGTTTCCCTTTTCAAGTACAACCAAGTCGAGAGAAGCAGCGATGTAGGAGAAGCTGTTCGCATGATCCAAATGAGAGTAAAGAAGGTAGGCACTCAATTGTCCTGTTTTTCCTGTCGCACTCTTGCTCTTCGATGCTTTTTGAAAAGTTATGGGACGCTTTTAGTGGCTGTTTTATCTTCTCCTCCTTCTTTTTTCCTCTTCTCCCTACTCTTATTTCTATTTTGTTTCTTTACTCGTCTTTGCTCTTATGTATTTCTATCTATCGTCTTCACTCAATCTGACGTCCCTAATCCGGGCATTATCGTGCGTATTTCTTTTTTCTTCCTTTTTCTTCTTCTTTTCCTTTACAAATTGCTTCTGATTAGCTTTCAAATGTGTACACACACATCATCTGCCCTCATCGAACGTTTTGCAACAACAGTTCCACTCCAAAACCTTGCACAATTTATGGAGACATTGGAAGTGATTCCGTCTCGCAAATTCTTCACTTGGTTTCCCATAGTAATTCACACTTTAATTTACTATTATAATTCATCCCAAAGTACACTTCCATAAGATACTTTCTTATGGTTTGAAGTAGATTGATATTACGGATATTGTTGGGCCAGCAGTATTTATTGATATAAGATGTATGACTTTTGCGCTACGCATTAGATTTCTAGAAGTGCAAGTTATAGTCACTAAAGCCTTGTTAGTTGTTGTCATTAAGAATTTTAGTACTTTTCCGTTATCCGGATCCATTTTTTCAAAGAAGGATAGTGCTTCTTTCCTTGTACCAGACTTAGTCCCAACTTCACAGGAAGGAGTGCCAACCTTCTGCCACGTGTCAAAAAAATTTAACATGTACTTACATGTTTAGCAGGTTTTACCATTAGTTTTGTTTTTTCCTACTTAGTGACGTTATCTGATTGTTTTTCAGCCGATAATGTCACCATTTTCGATTAAACAACTCAGAAATGAACATTATTAAGATAATAACGTGATCCTGTTATCAATGAACAGATTGGACTTGCCCAGAATAGAGAATTGCACCAGATTTCCATCATCTCAATGACGAAACAATCAGTAGCGAGGTACTTCAAGACATTGATTATAGTCTATCCTGGCTAAATTCGCAAGACGGACAGAGTTTGAAAAGAAAGACTTTTTTGAATCATTGCTGAAAGCAACAAGATGTTCTAAAATGAGTTCCAAATTGATTTGTTTTTATAGAAAACAAATAAATAGCTTTTATGTGACTACAAATGCTCTTTTACCTTGCCGGAAATGATTTAGAAAAACGTGTTCAACGGGACTAAAACATGTCAATTTTTTCTTGACACGTGGCAGGGGCTGTCCTCTTAGAAACTATAAAAAATTGTTCTCTAACTTAATAGCGTATTTCATGAGAGCCCTTTCAGAAAATGGGTCCGGATTACGGAAAAGTACCAGAATTTGTTCTGTAATGCATCATTTTGTGAGGGTAAACTCCGCCTCACTTGAGCTTTGCTCATAGGGTTTTTTTGCCATTTTGTGTGGTCTCCTGGGGATCCCTAGGGGATCCCTGAGGGATCACCTCTCAATTTTAAAGTAATTTATCCTCCTGAGAAGTCAACGAAAACGCTACAAAAGTGTACTGTGGATATACTACGGCAATGCTAAGCATATTTTCGATCGATAGGAGAAATGGAATGTGAAGTGTGAATTTTTCGATGATCCCTGGCTCGCGAGCTAGGGATTATCGAAGCTTTCGATACCCTGAAATTTCCCTTGTTTCTATTAGGTCGTTCCGAAAGTAATGTCGGTTCAAATGAACGCCAAATTCCATGGAATCAAGATTTTCAAGAGATCTTGGAGGCATTCGATGTAGCATTTCATCCTCTTTCTAATGGTTGTAATTTCATTGCATGATATTCAATGAGCTCTCAAAAAATTACCAAAATCTGCGACTCAGGTTTTTTGCCATGGTCAAGTTTGGCTATTTTTCTCAGTTTTTGTTCCTATTCTCCGAGGAAGTACTAGTGACAGTTAGATAGAGCAATCCCTATAGGGCACACATTTATTTTTTCTTTTCCTTAGCTTGCTTCTTAGAGTTTTTGGAATCAATTTTTCAATGCTATTAGATCCCATATTTGGTCAACTCAAACCTCACAGAACAACAACCGACAAGCAACTCGGGTGTCATTTGGCGCAGCTTTTTCTTCTCTTTCTACCACTTGTTTTTTGTTACTGATTCATCAAATGCCGGGGTAAAATCATCGTAATTCAGGCTTTCCAGGGCGACTCAGGCTGTACACGGAACTTTCAAAAGTTGCTGATCTGAAACGGTGAATGCTCCTTTGACTTGTAAAATTAGTGTCAAACCATAATCCATTTTTGTAAGTTCAAAATTCCGAAGATTTATTGGTGTTTGGTGCATTTGTGTCTAAGACGAGCCTGCTAAAATTCGGTGGTTCCATCAAAAATGTATACAAAAATTATGACGAGCTCCGAAAAGTAGTAAAAAGTTGTGCAGTTTCCTGTAGAGTTTGCTCTATCCATCCATTACTTGGACTCCTTCCGAGGGTTGATATAAAAATTTAGAAAAACTGTGAAACTTGGCCTTCTCAAAAAGCTTGGGTCGCAGATTTTGATGATTTTTCGAGAGGTTATTGACTTTTGTGCAGTGGTTATATAACCATTAGTAAGAGAATGAAGTGTTGCATCAAACGCTACGAGAATCTTCTACACATCTTTGTTCCTCGAGATGTGACGTACGTTCGAATAAAGCGGCATTACATTCGGAACGACCTAATACTATAAACATTTTAAGCAGTGCGGTGGTAGATTCACAGTACAATTTTACAGCGTTTTCATTGATTTTCATGAAGATGGCATTGAAGTTTTGAGGTGATCCCTATGATCCCCAGGCATCATCATGGGATCACAAAAATAGTGAAAATCTAATCATTATGCCAGACCTGGCATCAATTATGCGCAGGTATTAGAGTATGAGAACCTCCATACTCTAATATAGAGAAGGAAGAAGAAAAGTTCCTAAAGCAACGAAATATGACGCATCCCCTCTCAGATCCCCTCCCCTCCCCAGCGGGGATGTACATGCATACGGGCCTTAGTTGTGTCTGCTAAAGCTCATTTTCAGATACTACGAAAGTTAGAAACAGGGGAAGTTCCATGAGCTGGCTTTCATATCACGCTTGATGACTTTCACTGTAGTATGTTTAGGTATCATGGCCGACGAAAACCTGCCTTGCACTTCAACAACATCTACTCCAAGGCGCACTTACACGGAACTTTCCATTAAGGTCCATGAACAGAGTAAGTTTTAGCATGTTCCATATTCATGGTCATGATGAGGAAGTTGAAGTGGTTTAACGGGACTTACGATTAATGCAGATCCTTTATGAGCGGGGAAGGAGGAAGGGGGGGGGAGGGGAGAGGGGAGGGTATCCTACGCCTTATGGCTTCAACAACGGATAGTTCATTTTGGCTGTTTGGAAGATCTGATTGCTTATCAGTTTGTCACTATTCAATTATAGCTGGGAGTTGGTACCCAGGGGTAAGTGAAGGTGATGACCTCGATAAAGATAGTGGCTCTCATCGGTTGATTAGTTTATCAGTTTTTATCAAAATTTATAGCCACGGGGCTGGGAGTTGGTACTCAGGGGTAAGTGAGGGTGATGATCTCAAAAAATAATGGCCCTTATCAATTTATCAGTTTATCAGTTTTTATCAGAATTTGTAGACACGGGGGGATTTGGTGCTTAGGGATAAGTGAGGGTGCTGATTACGATAATAAGCTTCCTGGCATCTCATATCAAGGTTTGGAAAAAACTGTCAAAAAGGCTAACTTCATATTTTTTACCAGCGTCTTCAACTACCCCTGCGCACTTATTTTTTAGCTCGGTAGCCCCAACTTTGAGATAAGCTATAGTTTGATAATAAATGACTCGATAATTTTGAGATCACTTTCTTCATAGAGAATACGACGTAGAGAGCCCGTTTCAACATGTCCGTCGACAATGCGGAAAAGTGTAGAACTCCATCGCAACCGTTTTCAAGTGAGTGAAAATCTCTTTGCGTAGAAAAGCTGCATTGTAAATGCGTTAGTTCACTGAGTTGATTTGGAAAGAAACGCACACTATGCTCGTGCAAAAACACCACCACCTGTGCTATCTGAGCCGTAAGATTTGTCAAACGTAACTAATCGTATAGTTGAAAATTGGTAAATTTTTGGAGGCTGTAATGACATACCTTGCGCGAATTGTGGAGTTCTGGCTTTTCTGGTGTTTTGTACGCACGCTTGCAAAAAGATCACTGAGTTGTGTCCATGCACGTAACTTAGCGTTTTCGCGTTGGTCATTCTCGAGAAGAGAATTTATAGGAAACTTTGCACCATCTTCCGGCAATCTTCAGACAATTCGACATAAAAGATTATCCCGTGTGGTGCAAAGCGCGGACCGCTTGCGATTAGGGAACTTCTACAGCAACACAGAGACAACTCGTAGAGGAGATAGCGACCACAAATCATGTCGAGGCAAGAACTACTACGATTCCTTTCAATGAAAAAATACAAGAACATTGACAGTGTGAATGGATTTGCTTCTTGCAGAAAACAGAGCACCGGAGGATGGAGTGGACTGACTGAAACAGCTGCTAAGTGTTGAAAACGCCCGCTTTCCGAATCATCAAGCAAATTCAAGTACGAAAATCTGAGATAAGACCACTTCATTCGCCTTCAGGCGCCATTCAAGGTAATCAAAACCAAGAAATGTGCAAAAAATTCATCGAATCTCATTTGTAGGAAAACAGTTCTATGAATTTCTGAGGAAGTACATCCCTTCGCAAAAACAGGCATTGCTGAAGCGCTGTAAAGCTACTATCACTACTCTATGCCGTCGTAAAACGGTTTTAAGTCGCGTGTACAATGGCTATCCCGTTCCTCCGACGGTATATTAGAATTCGCTTTCTCCCATTTGTATTCATATATATATATATATATATATATATATATATATATATTCACTTTCAGAAATCGAAAGGTGCTCTAGTTGGACTTAAGCGCACCTTTCAAGGAGGGAATGAGCACTGATGCTTGGAATAAAAACTTAGGCCGTCAGCCGTAAAATTCTCTTCGTTTTATCAGCAGATACCATGCGTGTGTACTCAATTATTTCATGGAGTTTTTATTTTGAACATGAACATGTGCGAAGCAGACATTTCATCCTTAATAGATACATAGACTGTTCTTTACGGCAACCGCATGAAAAGTGGTCATTAGCTGAGATTCCGAGAAATTAAGCAAGAATTACCGGGAACTTCAACTATGGAAGTTCCCGTAAACTACGGTCCTTGGAAACTTTCCGAAAACATTGGATGAAGAAGTTCCGGCAAACTACAATTTTTTGAGGAGTTCCCGGGAGCTGCAGAGCTGAAGTTCCCAGGAACTTACAATGGAGTTCCCCAGGTGACCCGCCGGAGCTTTCCTCAATGTCCTCCGGAACTTTCCGGCGTTTGTCTGAGTGATTGCACCAACATCGCAGAATTTTGGGAATATCGAGGTTTTAATACTCGTTTGTTACTATTAGTAGTCTCAGAAGGTGAATGAGCGATTGCCGCTTCAGGTAAATTCTGAAGTTTAGGGTACAGTAGTGCGCAGCCGTTGGGAAACATTTCGTCTGCAAAAGTTGCATGTATTGCGGCGAAAGATGACTTAGATGAAAACGAAGAAAATGCATTGAATGGTACTTTGTCTACCATTTTATGTTAGAATAGATCCACTTCGAAAATTGGGTACTTCAGAGTTCATATTTTAGCGATTTCAAAAGCATGCTAGAAAGAGATAAAAAAGAGCATTTTTGCATAGAATAATGCTTGAAATATTTGTTTTTCTTCACTGCACGAGATCTGCGGGTCGGTGTCAAGAAACGGGAAAAAACTTCTGCATCGACCTAATACTATTATTTGAGCTAGGTTGGTTCATTTATGATGAAGACAATCAGCAGACATAATGGAAATTCTAGGCTTCTCCAACTGCGCTCTCCTGTTCTTCGCGAAAAATGATTATGTAATGGTCATAAGCTAAATCATGTGCTTGAAAGCCTGTGTGTGTAATGAGCCACAACTGTGTTACAACACAATAGAAAAATTCATAGCTAACATTATCGAAAAGCAGACATAGATACAGGCTGTTGCATAACGAAGGCGCAATGTCGTGTGGAGCGAACGCTGCTTTATCAGCCGCAGAGCGCATGAGGCTCTGGATTTACAACAGTGAGGATACGCGCATCGCGTTCGCGTCGCTCAACTAATACTGCTTCTGCGCCTTCGTCATGCAGTAGCTTTTGATTCTAAATGTATGTCCAATAACAGATTCTTGATCTTTCATCATAATCGCATCAAATAGTGTACCTCTGTTGCCTACCTCATCAGAGACTGATGCAATGCATGTATTTTGGAGCTTCACGACATACTAGGACTAGCCAAAAGCTTATGTCTCCTTACTGACAAGATACATTGTTTGTACCTATCATGTGTAAACGATGATAATCAAGTGAAAATGCTTGAATAATGCGAAAGTACTCGCAAAGCTGAGAGTAGCAAGTTATGACTAGCAGGAATGTGAACTATGGCACATAAGGATTGTCAGAAAGTGATAAGAGGTCACCATGAGGAGTTCTTATATACAGTTTGATAGCTTCTCTTCAATACGTTAAAACTCTTAGAAAGCATTAGAATGCTTAGGCATAGCTCCGCCCCAATGTGACAGTCTCAAAATTGCGAGCGATGGGTATTCAGAGTTGAAATGCACGTTATAATTACTTCTAGCGCCTAAAATCTTGCCCGTAGTCGTGTTGCACGAGCGCAAACCAATGATGCGTGTATACAAACTTTTCAGTTTGTGAAGCTCTTCTCTGCCTCGGAAATGCCATGTTGTTAGGTAATATTGCGCCAGTTGATAAATTTCGACGACGCCAGCATAATGCAGAATGCAGTAACTCGCATAACAGAGTGAATTTTCTCATCTTTCTCTAGACGTTAGTAGGATATTACCGCAGATGTGATTTTATGATGTGGTCCCATGCACATACTTAGACGTTCGCAGTTAAGTCCCGCCAGTGAAAAAGTTGTGTCCCGCCGGAATGACTGCGGGACACAAGTAAAATGGTTCGCGAAAAAACCGGGACTCCGGGTTTTCGTTCGGGCTAATGCTGCGCGACACGCGCATATGTCCCGAAATTTTTTCTTCTGAGAGAACCGGGAGCTTTTGCGGGAGTCCCGATAATGTCGCGATCTAAATCAATTGGAGCCACCGTACAGCCAGCTTCGGAAACCAAGTCCGAGTTCAAAATTGAATATCGACAAGATCCTATCAGAGGTTGTCCGTTAGGCCCCGGGCAGACTTCACGCGATTTAATCGTCGCGACTGAATCGCGACGAGACAACTGTTACAACATCATTCCATGCCGATCAACTTGCATTCGGTTGTGATACTTTTCCAGACCGAAATGTTTGAATGTGCAATAAAAATGAATGGAAATCTTGGCGATTAGATCGCGACGATTAAGTCGCGTGAAGTCTGACCGGGGCCTTAGACAACATATTGATAGTGTTCTTGCCTGTAGGAGAAACACATGCATTTTTGTGTTATCCCGATAATCGGGACAAAATCGGGTGTCGCGCAAGATTCCCGGTTTTCTCGCGAGTTCTCATTTTGTGGGCGGATCTCCGGCGACTTAACTGCGAATGTCTGAGTAAGTAGCTGGCAGTGCACAATCAGAAGCTAGACATCCTATCAAATGAATGGTCGTTGAAGATCCAGGAACAATCATGTGCTGTTGATCAAAAAGAAATTCGATTCACTGTCGAATCCAGAATCTTATGAGCAGAAGTTTTTCCCGTTATCTTACATGGTGTTATACCCTTCAATTTAAACCGCTCACACCCGCGACGCAATCGCGTCTCTCTCGCGAGCGTGCTCTTTGATCATTCCCTTGCCTTGATTGAACCTTGAGCCGCCGCTTTCCAGCCGCCAATCCCGTTGAATCAAAGGGTACTCATAGGTGTAAGTTCCGGTAATTTACATTTTGTGAGACTCTTTTGCACGCTTTGGGATTAGGACAGCCACGACCTTCTTTCACGATCCTGGTACTTTCATAGCGAAATGTTAAATATACGCGACAACACTTTTCAGTTTTTTCTTTAAAAAGACTTGTATGTTTTTTATCGTCAAAAACAGTGATACCGTGATAACGAGCAAAGTACCGTCGACTTTTTGCTAAACAAGGGATTTACAGCTTTTAGGAACCTCCCGAACGGACGCAAAAGAAAAAACCTCATAAGGAGTAAAGACCTGTTGGTCAACATTGTTTGGCAGCAAGAGGAGTACAGAGCATCGGTAGCCCACATTGGCCTCGCTGAATTACAGCAATTGTGTTATGATCCCAATCGTTCTGGTACGACTGGTATGAAACTTCTGCTCATTATGCTCAATCTCAGATGGGCTTTAGAACATTTTCGTTCTGACACTTCTATAGTGCTGGACATAATTATATACAGGGTGGTCCACATGAAGTGTGACACAACAAAAAAATATTGTAACTTCGCAAGGAACAAATGAAATCAGAAGATTTTGTACTCATCTGATAGGGAAAAAGTTTCTGTATAAGTCCTTTTCAAACATTTTCTTAGATACTTTTCTCTGGTCTTGGTAAAATCATTCATTTTCTTTCAATTCTTTACCAAAAATTCTTCGATCGCGCACTGGTTTTGGGTCCCAAACTTTTACCATTTCTTCTTATGGCAAATCAAATAGAATGCGTTTTGAAGATCAGACTTTTTTCTTTCAGACTCACGAAAAGGAGTATTTGTGGGATTGAGAATGGGCGAGCTAGAAGGCAAACATCATTTTTTTCAATGTCCGAAATGATTTTTACACAACTGTAATTTCTTCTTTTCTCTGTGAATTGGCGTATGTCATGCTAAAAACTCCCAACACCGTCCATAGTGTTTGCTTTGATCCAAGAAAGTACCATGGCGCTTCAAAGTTTGCTTTTGATGCTTTTTTAGAGAATTTCGAAAAATTGCGATTTTCGTTGGCACGACGATTACATTCAAGAAGCCTTCAAGTTTGATCAGGTTTGACTAAGAAGTAAGGTCGAGAACAGACACTCTGGGACAAAAAATACGGAGAAGACGAATATTTTCGAAGCGTGGAATGAAATAGACCAAAAAATGGTTTTTTCTCAGTCCATCAAACTTCATATTTGCCACATATGAACAAACAAGGTTTGGCCTTCCGAATCGAAAATTCTTAAACCCACGAATTCTCCTTTTGTTCTCTCTGTAAACAAAAAGTCCGCTCTTTCAAAACCGAGCTACTAAATTTGCTAAGGGAGACCTAGCGAGGGCCTGCGACGAAATTTCCGCCAAAAACCATTCCGGGCATTTTAAAATTTTCTCCGAGCAGAATAAATTCTGTCACTAAAGGCAAAGATGGACTTCTTGGAAGTAATCTATGAGGACTTATACAGATTTTTTTGTTTATTTGATGAAAACAAAATCGTTCAATTTCATTAAGTTTAGGCGAAGTTACGAAGAATTTTGTTCGTCACATTTCATGTGGACCACTCTGTAGACGCTCTAGAAATCGTCGTAGTTGCGTTCTTGCTGATAAAACTGTCCAAAACTTTGTTGTATAGTGCGCATGTTAGCCTACCATGTCCTTTCAAAACGGCTTCAAATCTTGTCAATTTGAACGGAAGGAAATAGAAAAATTTGAAAAAGCCCCTGCCGAAAGCATGACAAAATATAGCGCCATATAGTTTTATTGAACACTATCGCATCCCCTAACTCTAGAATTTTTTGTACAGTTACATACCAAAATATGAAACATTTGTAACACCGCGACCTGTTAATCTTTTAAAAAAATGATCGCTGCAATTTTTTTTTGCTTTCAAAAGCATCAAAAGTGAATGTGCTTCAGCAAACAACTGGGTTTGAGAAAGTTTCCAAGCTTTTGTTCATTTGTGATAGTCATGGAATCCACTGAGCCTTTTCGATAAATGAGGTGAAGAGCGTTTTAGTAAACTCGCGTTTTACTGATATAGACGGACATACTCTAACCTTAACATAGGCTTGTCACGCTTAAACCACAAAACTCAGTTTGCAATGTACGTGAAGTGCAGTACTTGATTTTTTACAAAGCCTACATAGTGATGCAACTTTCACAACAACTGTCTTTTTTCTAGTGATACGGTTGCGATTTAGACCTGAAACAATTCACCGAAAATTCTCTGCGAGCAGTAGATACGAATAATTATAAATTTCACTATTTTCCTCTCTGTTACATGTCAATTACCCAGAGAAAGAGATTAGTTAAGATTTTGTAGTTTTGAGCGGTCTCCTGTTTAAACTGAGTTGGTTATAATTGTGCAAGGTGCTCCACTCAATATTCAGTGAACGACAAATGCGGCTAAACCACAATACTAACTTCCAAACTCTTTCCTGACTGTGCATACAAGTTTACTGTTGTACAGCTGACGTAAGGCCTAAGGCATACCTTCGCATTTTAGCGAAATTGCCACATCACCGGGACTTGGCGATTTGCGAGATGTTTACAGATCAAGCATGCGCGACTCTCAAATGCATGGGCGCATAGGTTTCTCAAGTTGTATCACACGCAGCAAGTCTGGCCCAAGAAAAGTGCGTTTACGACCAGATATGAAGAGTTTCTGCACATTGGCAGATTGCGCAGCAACTAAAAATCATGTAAAGTGTGCCTTAGGTCTGATGGCTACATTACAGTGTTTTTTGTGGCTTGAAAATTGGGTTTTGTAGTTAAAAGCGTGACAAGCCTATGTTGAGGTTGGAGCATGTCCGTCCACATCAGCGATTACGCAGAATATCGAAAGCGCTCTCTAACTCATTGATCGAAAAGGTTCAGTGGATTCCATGACTTCCATCTGAGACAAACAAGAACTTTGGAAACTCCTCAGTTCAGCTGCTTATTACAGCAAATTGGCTTTCGATGCTTTTGAAAGGAAAAAGTGCATTGATCATCTTTCTTTGAATAAGATGACAGGTCGTAAATGTTGCTAACGCTTCAGATTTTATGATGCAGTCGTAAAAGAAAACTTATGAGTCAGGAAATGCGATAACGCTCAAAAAAATCAGGTGTTTTTGAAATAATGTCCAGCTTTCAGTAAGAGCTTTTTCTTTTCCGTTTGTTCATTTTTCTCCTTCCAAATTTAGAAGGATTGGAAGCCGTTTTAAAGGATTATGGTAAGTTAACATGCACACTACACAGCAAAGTTTTTCATCAACAACGCAAATTACGACGATTTTCAGAGTGTCTTTATAATTATTTCCAGCACTACTAGGGGTACTGAAAGCAGCCCCAAGCCCATATTTGCGTGTTCCAAGGTCAACAGATGCATCATTGTGGTCAAACGTTACAGAACAATCTAAAGAAGATAGCTCGTATCTAAGCATGATTGTACAGAGATGAGTATGTTTATCGACTTCCTACAAAGGATTGCGCAGATACTTATAATGAATTCTGGAACGCGAAGGAATCCGTAACTGCTGTGCGAATCATGCATATCAAACTGTCCGAAAGTTAATACACGTTGCAGAATTATTTTTGAGTTAACCGTCTTCTGTTAGTGACCTTCTAGCTACCATTTGCATGCTCTCTGTAAGTACTGCTTATATTCTCTTTAACCTTGGAGCGATCCCTCACTGCTCGAGGGACCAACGCTTTTTCGAAAGTTTTTCCAATTTGCAATTTCTCAGTTTAGAGTGTCATGTCCTCGTTGAAAAATCATATTTTAAGATGCGGTAAAAACCACTGTAATCAAGAAAGCTTTATCTATTCAATCAAGGAGACTAGTTGCGTAGTGGTATGAGGCGATGACTAGGTCGGACTTAGGTTCAATCCCGCCTTTGGGCCAACCAAACCCTCCACCTTCCGGAACCGGTAATTTAGTACCAGAGTAATTTTGAAAGAATGCACTGACTTGATTATGACTTCGCAATGCACTGACTTCGGCTGTCCCCCGCAAGTCATTGTAAAGTCTCGCAAGCACACAACTCTTCGACTTTGAAGTAGTCTGCGTTCGGCGCGTGCCCGCAAAGGGTTTCAAAGACGCCGAATATTTTATTCTTTTTATTTTTATTTATCTAACAAGCTGGCAAACCCGGTTCCTCCAGGTCCCGTCATGTATTCGAATCAGCATGTTCACTTACCCCCCTCCCCACCCTGCACACCCTACCCACCATGCACACCTTGCACACTCTGCACAACCTGCACACTGTGCACTGACATACAAATTTTCTGCTTTATATACATAGAGAAGTACTTTGTTCTTTCTTTCCGAGCCATATAAGAGATTGGTAACTGATTTATTCATTCCACGGCTAACGTCTCGGCAAATCGCCTTCGTCAGAGCCTCTAAGGGACAAAACGATTTGCAGCCGATTCGAACAAGTATCTTTACAGCTGAACAGATGAAGCGCTAAACCTTGCTTTCTTGACCACTAACGCAGCTGCATGCACAAGCACGTACCCTCTGGATTACGACGATACTTCCCTATTAGAGAGAAAGTTGGAAATTCACGTCGTTCACAGCTGGAGAAAGTTGGACTGTTAGACGTGTATGCAGACCGCCCTTTATATACTGTAGATCAGAATAACTGAACTAGATAAGGTGAGAGTTTATGCATAATTGCTAGGTTTTCCTCTTTTCTATTCATATTTATTAGAGATGGTAGTTCTAAAAGGAAACCCATGGTGAGCCGAAAAACAAGAAGAAATTTACAATCAACGTCCTTTTTGACTAACCGTAACTTCTTTTCAGGAAAGCGTTTAGCTGGAACTTTAACCCTGCACGCGTTGTTTTCAAATTCGTTTACAAAATTACTTGATAACAGCTCGTGCCGGGCAGTTAGATCCAGCTAATCATTTTTCTGAAAAAAGTTACGGTTTGTCAAAGGGGACGTTGCTTTGAAAATTTCTTCTTGTTACTCGGCTCGCCATGAGTCTCCTTTCAGAACTACTAAATTAAACAGATAAAAGTAAAAGGAATAAAATATTCGGCGTCTTTGAAACATTCTGCGGGCATGCGCCAAACGCACACTACTTCAAAGTCGACGAGTCAATTGTATGCGTGCGAGACTTTGCAATGACTTGCGGGGGTCACCGATAATCAAGTGTGCGCTTTTATTCTTTCAAAATTACTTTTGTACTAAATTACCGGCTTTTGGGGGTAGACGGTTTGGTTGGCCCAGAGGCGGGATCGAATCTGAGTCCGATCTGGTCACAACGGCACCTCACACGACTACGCCACTAATCCTTTATTAAATAGGTAAAGCTTTCTCAATTACGGTGGTTTTTACCGCATCTTGAAATTTTTGATTGATTTTTACTGCATCTTGAAATTTTTGATTTTTCAACGGAGGCATTACACTTGAGATTGAGAAATTGCAAATTGGAAGAATTTCCGGACAACCTGATAGCTTAAAATCATCCTGCCTCCCCCCCCCTTGGGACTTAGTGCGCGCGAGCGGTTGTAAGCGTTGGTCCTGAGCAGTGAGGGATCGTTCCAAGAAAGAATGAGCACGCTTTCTGTTTCAAACGTATTCTTATCGTTCTGGAGTTATTTCCTAGTAAAATAATTTCTATTGCCAAAAGTAAAGAAATTGAATGGAAAATACTTCTAGGTGGGATGCTCGCCCATGTTTTCTCGCGACAACAGCTTACATAACCTTTGATTTGAGTAGATTGGCGGCTGGAAGACGACCGCTCGCGTCCGCGAAGCAGTCTGGGTCTCTCTCATGAACGTGCTCTTCTGGCTATTCTCTAGATTTAATTAGGTCACGAAACCCCGCCTTCCAGCCGCCAATCCAGTTGAATCACAGGGTATGTTGCTGAACAGGGAACGGCCCGAACAGTTGGATTTTAAGCATACTGTACATTTATTGAGAAGGTAACGTTCATAATGCATTTGTAGACAAATTTAGAACAAAGCATGTGATTTTTTGGCGTATCTTTTCCCATTTCAATGATATCTCTTTGCTAGAAAAAAATAACTTTGACTTGACAGTGTTTGTCTTGTGATAAAACAGCTATAACGAAGGACACTTAGCTTTTAAGACACACATTCGAAGTAATAGATAAGCAATAATCTCTCTTGAATTGTAAAGAGCTAAAACATTCAATCGTTATCTTTTTTAAATGTGCGAAAAGTCCATTCAAACTGACGCACACTTTCAAGGAAAAAATTAATGTCTTTTCTAGCGTTTGCGAAGGTTTTGATTGTTATTTTAATAGGCGTAAAAACGCTGCCATTTTGATAAGAATGAGAAAGCAAATCTACTTCGACGATTTGGAGGGCTAAAGAATCTTACAGGACTAGCCGGCAGACAATGAAACGATATGCGAAAATAAAACCGTATAGTCTCAAAGTCTTGTGTTCTCCACGGTTAGGCGAAACGTTAGAAGACTCTTCACTATGTGCCCAGTGTCATGTAGAATACTTTTGGAAAAGAAAGTGTTTGTGGCTAAGCTTACATTGTTCAGAAAGGTTTGGAAGGCTACCCGAAATCACACTAACACTTTCATTTGTTCCAGTTGTTATTTTGTTAACTGTTTTTTTGCTGTTGTTTGGTTGTTTTCTACTTGTAGGGCATTCCTATGCACAAATAAATGAATAAATTACCATTCGTTTACCGAACAAATTTGTGTAGCCAAAAGTTCCTATTTAGAAATACCGTAAGCGAACGAGGGAAAACACTCAAAACTAGGAATTTTACTCGGCAAACAATAACCTTCAACTTTTTTATATTATAGAATAGTCTGTGAACTTTTCAGTTAAGAAAAGGATTTGATGTTCAAATCCTTTTCTTAACTGAACAACATCAACAGTTGTTTGAGCCTCCACAATCAATTTTGAAACAATGCAGTCAATACCTATGATGCATAACTATTTGATCAGAATTCGTTATGTGAGTGGCCCCTTCCTTTGTAACCTTGAGAAAGAGAATCGTATCGTCAACAATACAACTCTGCTATGAACAAAACAAAAAATATGAATCGAGCATGTTATGAGAATATGAAATTTTTCTGTAATCTATTTGATTTTCCTTTAGTCTGCATTTAAATGAAATAATCCAAACACAGTGGAAAAGAGATAGAAGCAAAATTGTTTTCATTCCTGTTTACTATGTCCTTCGGTGACGATTATGACAATTTATACTTCCTTATCCTTATATATCTTGAGTAGGAGATTTTGCAAGACAGGAGCATTTGCAGATCTTTAGAGCTCAGAATGGGAAGAAAAAAGTTCTGACACCTTTGTTTTGATAACTCTGTAGTGGTAGGTGACCTTAATAATTTTTTTCGAAAACCTTTTGTTCTTGCTGAATTTTTGATCCCTGACAAAACTTTGGTTTTTCCGAGCTTGAATTAATTTAAAACTTCGACTGCCTCTCAACTTTACAATCTTGCGACAGACATGTGAGCTAGCGGCGTACCCAGGAAAATTGAATTTTTAAAAAATCTAAAAAATTTTTCAATTATTTATAATTATAAACAAGTCACTTGCACATTTTGTAACTCATGCGCCCTTCCTCTCCCCCCCCCCATCCGATACGCCACTGGTCTGAGCTAATAATGGAATGTTTTATTATATTACAGTAAGCTTACAGTACGCTCATCGGCATATACATCACACACATCAACTTACAAAATTATGCTGCAGCAAAAGGTAACGAGTCATTAAACATATTTGCAATCATTGAGTCATAACCACTGCTTTCCCCATCCTGTTCATGTCCCTGGTACGGATACGTAACGTTCGGGTATTCTCCCTTAACCACTGGGCCGTACTGCTTCTCTCCCTCTTCATCGACAGGAGCAAAGAGCTCACTGAGCATAAATGCGGCTTGTTGCTGCTTGACAGTCAAATTTAGTAAAAGCTGTTCTCTATCGTAGTCAGCCTGGGCCCAGGTGATGTTCTGAAAATTTTATTGATTAGAATTATTGATTGATTAGTATCCATGAAACCTACGTTATCATCAGCAATTTCTTTATTTTCTCTGAAAAATTGGCTTAGCCTTGTCAAAGCCTCCTGGAGTTCTTCCTCAGCAGCGTTTTTGTCCTTTTCCATCTTTGCCTTGAACTTTTTCACTGATTCCTAGAAATCAAGGTTCGGGCAAAAAAAAACTGGAAACAAGTTAGAGTTGGTAAAGATCTGAGAAAAAATAAGCGAGAAAAACATCGCTGCTTTACTATTACTGATAATGGAAAAATTATTTTGTTCTTAGTTATTAGCTTTCTAATGTATCATCAGTTTCTCTAAAGAATTGCATTATTTTGACTTCAACTCTTAACTCTAAAAGTAATCATGATTAGCAATTTGATTTATAAAAATGGTGACTGCGACAAATCATAAAGATCGCGAACAAAGTCGTCGCTTGATTGTTTTGAAAAATTATCAGCTTCTAACCATCAAGAACACCTTTGGAGAATTTTTACTATTCTTTCAATCTCAAAGCTGGCTTTCTAATTTAAGAACAATCCATCACTTACCGTAACATTGAATTTTTCAGCCCAATTAAACAATTTTTCGTCAAATTGTGGTCGAGTCACGTCCTTGTCCTAAAATCGCTGAGACTTACATGTTTGTAGATCACAAAAGCAGAATTATACTTACAGCAAAAATCATTTGAAACTCTTGCTTTCCCGTAGAATCCACCTCTTTCAAAAACGGTATCTTTGGCAGCTGATGTTGTGTCTGATTCTGAAAATTGTGCATTTACGGTCTACACGACGCAAAATTCTTGTAAGAATTCTTACCCTTGGCGATGGATGCGTAACCGATAAGCATGCAAGACTCGCTAACAGTACAAAAAACATCTCCTTGATTCTCTCTGAAATGGGAAATAATTTTAAATTTTTAATGAAGCCGATAATGAAGGCGGCGAAGCACTTTAATCTTTGTAAAAAGATGCTCTTTGAAAGAATAATTTTATTTGTTGGAAATTTTTAGAAAATAAACAGAAAGGTTGTTCTACGGACCTGCTCAATTGTCCAAAGTTACCAACTATTTTCAAAAAATTTCAGACTGAAGGATAGGATGTACAAAAATCCTTCGAATAGAACGAAAAAGACTTAGAAATATATAAAATCCTTGCTAATAATGGAATACCAGCGAAACACCCGAGAATGCCAATGGATTCCACTCGTTACCTCATTTATATAGCCATTATCGAATGGCCCACCCAGCCCTTTATCTCTGACCCCTTGAGCCTCATTACACCTCAGCTATGCTGATAGAATCAGGACATCCCACAAGAGGTCAGGATCAAATCACCAAGGAATGCAAAAAGGTAAATTTGGATTTTAATTGTGAGTTTGGTCCCATAGGAGCATCAGACAGTAGGAATTTGAAAAAAAAAATATACTAATTAGATACAATTTTGATGAAAGAGCTAAAATTGATTAAAAGAAAATACAGGATAGTAAAGTGTGTACCACAATTAGTGGATGTAATGGTATCCGAAATTCTAAAAATTCTATAGGGTATAAAAATGTATATTAAAAATTGGCTTGCATCAGTACTAAATAGCAACCGATCGCGCAAATTACAGTCATGATAGTTATGTTGAAGAAAATTTCAGAAAAATAATCAAAGGTTTTCTGTAACACCTTGTGAAAGATAAAGCAAACTAATATGCGTAGCGTGGAAAATAGAGCTACTTTACAATTTAGATTATTATATTCTATTTTTTGCATTTTTAAATCGCAGAGGAAGATTTGGTTAAATATATTTTGTCACCTAATTTTACAAGGATTAAAGAGTGGATGAAAGAACAAATGAATAAGTGGATAAAGTTAGAAAGACATATGGATCTGAAATTCCCGAGACTTGAAACAGGTAACCAAATTTATACTCATTTGAAGGACGAATCTGCCACTTAAGCTGATATGAAACAAAGAGTCCAAGTGCAAAAATCATTACTTTAGAGTAGCTAAGAGCAGCGTTGAAATAGAGCTCTGGTTATGGAATTCGATTGTTTCCTCGATTATTCTTTAATAGAGCAGATCTATTAGTAACATTATATCGTTGACAACAAGATTCGCTGCATTAATTTATTGCAATGCTATAATCGCTGCATAACTATGACCGTTCGATGCTACCTTGCTCAAAACTTCAGTCATTTCATAGTTAGCTAGGAAAAATCGAACATGTATGGCGGCTTTAAATTCGCAGAAAGAATGTGGCTCAAAGAAAGCCACTGTCTAATCGTAAGAGCAATTTATGGTAGACCATCGATTATCAGATTCTGATAACTCGATGGTAGACCATCGAGTTATCAGAATGGATCTACTTTGCAAAGTATTTTGCAGAGTAGATCCATTTGAAAAAAAAGAAGATCTCATCTTCCATTTAATCGTAACAAAGCAGTTCGGTTATGATTGTCTTTACTCTAAAGACAGTTTTAATATAGTCAAGATTCACCTATCATACAATAGTTCAGGGAGGAGTGACGTGCTGACTCGCCATATTTTTAAAAGAACCCTACAAATGCTATGAAATCTTGCATTTGACTTTACTTTGATTTTACTTGTAGATGATTAAATCAATTTTCAAAATCTTCAAAAGATTTAAAGTAGGTGTACGCGAGATTTTGTATTCTAGTAATCTTGAAATCTTGGAATTTATTCCAGAATTCCAGCGTTTTGAGTCCGCAGAAGTCTGCCCACAAATTCTTGTGGACAGCCACTGTGTCACAGCCAAATACTGATTTTGCGGGAGCTGAAATGGCAAGCAATTACACTTCCGAATTATCATGCTATTTGCTGTAGTTCATCAAAATTTCAAAATTCAACGATTAGACTATATGTTACCGTAAGATTGACGCTTACAATAGAGATGAGTTCCAAATCAGTGAGCATCCAAGAGAAGACGGCCGTTTTGCACCACACTATAATGTCATCAGTCAACCCGCATGGCTTGTACTAACACATCGCACAAGTGGCAAATCTCTACTCCCTTTACTTGCCCAAGCACAAGCCTCCGCAAGAGGTGGAGGACTATATTTCCCCTATGGACCCCACCCCTTGCGGACTGCTGATACAATATCGCAATGTCTGTAACACATATGACTGCGTGGTGGTTACAGATGTCCGCTGGACACCCGCTTTCGGCATCATATAGTCCTCAACCCATAGTTGCGATAGGGGAGCAATTGATCTTATCTCCTTCACGTTTGAGCCAGAACCCGGATGACCGCCTTCACCTGAGGGTGATTTGGAGTATTAGGTTGATGCAAAAATAATGGCCGTTTTGCGAATTTTCGCTTTAACGTACTATAACCTTGTCTAGCGTACTTGGGCTGTGTATCCCCCAAATTCTGGGTTTTTGACTACAAAACCAATTTATTTGATGATTTAGCGAGCATAGACCACATTGTCTGCCAATTCCTGGACTGTTCAGCTACCACTCTTCCTCAAAGATGCCTAAGATGCTCAACGTTGATGCCGAAGAGACATCAAAAACATACCTATTTTTGAGCTTACAATTTAAATTTCTGAAAGACTCTAGCGCCTGTAGGTAATCTGCGGGGTTACAGTACCCTATTTATACATTTCGCAAGGTTTTTGAGCTGTTTCTCAAGCGTTCGAACCCATTCAAAACACAGCGTGACATAGTTGTCGAAAATGGGATTTTCGCACTTTCAAATTTTTCGGTTGTAGTTGAATTTTTTATTTGACTTTTCAAAAACTGGAAATAAAATGGTAGCAGTTTGATAGAGCAGACATGAAGCTTCCGAATCCATACAAACACTATGCCGAATGCTTCGTGAAACAGCGAGGAAACATTGAAACAAAAAATGCGAACGAACTCATTACGCAACCTAATAAATGCATTTTTTGTCAGCTGGAATGAATCAGTGAATATATCGGTCAGATAGATTCCCAATATTTCACTGCTAAGAAGAAATAGAAAAAATTCAGATTCCCAATATTTCACTGCTAAGAAGAAATAGAAAAAATTCGACGGCCTAAATTGATTTCCCATGATGTCGCGGCTCGCGATGCAAGCCACTCCTCGAAACAGAAGGCCGGGAGCGCTGGCTATCGCGTTACTTGGCGCGTTTTCAAGATCGCGCCAAGACCTCTCCTGCTGGGCGCGTTGCCAAGTCACAGGGTATATAAGGGCGCGCAGGCCGCGGTCTACGCCTCTTTGATTTCCGTTCGTATTGATCGTTTTATGATTTCGTTCGTGCTGGCAGCACCTCCAACAGCTCCCGCAGATGATCATCGGTTTCGAGCGGTTGAGCCTTTGTTATCTTCTTGGTTTTGGAGACGCGCAGCTAAACATCACGGTTCGTCTTGCGCAGGAAGCACACTAGCGGGAGTGGAGAGGGGTCACACCGTCCCGGAAGGGCTAGGGGCTTGCGGTTGACCCAGCGGAGAGCCCGGAACTACTTGTTGAAGTCGATCACCATTAGCATCGGCAGCACGGGACGAGGCGGCTCGTCCCGTGTTTAGTTTTTCCTGGATTTGAAGTAGTATATTTAGTAATTTTAGTAGTTTTAGTAGTTTTCGTAGTATTAGTAGTTTATTCTTGTGTTTTGTAGATAAACGTAGTCTGAACTAGCCGTCTTTTCTTTCGTCAGCGTTACGCGCTATGTATCGTGTTGTTCATACTCGTAGCGGGTAGTCCTCGGCAGCGCCCGTCAAGGCGTCATGAACCTTGGTGGACGCGCAACATCGTAGGGGACAGCGGGAGTTGGGTGTAGCTGCGGCGAGCACTTTAGGCAAGGTGCTGATCACACCGAGCCGCCACATGGTGCATCGACGCCGAGCGCATGGTGGATGGCGGTTCTGCCGCCCCGCGTATGGAGATGGGTAGCCGCGCGCCCAGGTTGCGGCTAGGTAGGTAACATCAGCGGCTTAGGTAAGGTTTTAGGTAGGTTCTTTTGTGCTAAGTTATCCCATCCTCCATGCGTGCGTAACGAATCCTGTGTCTACCACGTTCAGCACCTAGTAGGAAGATCCAGGCAAGCAGGGAAGACGCGCCTTTCGTCTTCGTAGCCAGTAGTGGTCTACAGAGGCTAGCCAGGCTAATATCGTGGGCAGCGCGTGGGGTAGTGGTAAGGTGGCAGCTTGCCAACTAACCCCCGAGCTCAGCGCGTGGACTCACTCGATTCCTGGTCAGCCACCGCGCCAGAGAGGCTGTAGGAGTGACGGGCCGGCGTCGTCATTGGCGGGCTCGACCAAGGACCAGCAGCTGCAATAGTGTCGAGTTTCAACAAAGGATAAGGCAGGTAAGTGGAATAGGTTTTTTCAGGTTTCAAGGACACACGGATTTCGGATGCGCGGATTATGGTGAGGCACACACGTCGCCGTCCTTAACAGGAGAGTGAACCGGGGATAGGTAACTGGGTATTCGGGCTAGGTAAGGGGGTCTAGGATAGGTTAGCAAGGATTTGGCTTAGGTATAGGGCACAATATAGGTAAGGGGGCTTAGGTTAGGGACAAGGCGGCTCAGGTTAAGGGGGCAGGGTTTTTAGCTAGGTTTAGGAGGGTAACTGGGTTCGCTTTAGGTAGGTGAGGGGGTTTAGGATCGGGGGATGGGTTGGGTTAACAGGGCTAAGTTTGGTTTTTAGGTGGGTTAGGTAGGGGTATGTTTTAGTGGGGTTCAAGCTAGGATAGGTAGGTAAGGTATCTAGGTTAGGCCGCGCGGATAGGTAGGTAAGGTACTCACGTTAGGTAAAGGGCATAGGTAGGTAAGGCACTCATGTTATAGGTCAGGTATAAAGACGCGGCAAATAGGTAGGCAATTCATATTTCTTCAGTTTAGGTAAGGTATATTCTTTAGGTTTAGGTAGGCATTTGGCGGTTCACTGGCCCATGGGTTCTGCGAACCCCTCCAGGTCGCCAAGCTGGAGCCTCCTACAGTGTCTACACTGGCCTCCGGTCGGTTACTTGCTCTGTTAGTTCTGTTACACGCGTTTCACTTAGGTGCCGCGCTAGGCTCTTAGACGGACGCGTTGTCGTAACTGCTTGTCTTGCGCCCTCATTCTCCCTACTGCCGTTGGACTACCCCATTCTCTTTGCTTTGGCGCACGGTTTAGGCAGGGCCGGTTTTCTATATGTACTCACTTCACATTTATCTTGGGGGGTTGTAGTTGTAGTTTTTGCTCGCTTACCTTGTTGTATTTTTGATATTGCGTTTCTGCTTTTTTATGTTCCAGGTAATGTCGCAACTCGGTTCGCAAAAAGCTCAACTTACGAAGGCCGCTAACTCACTACGCAAGAAGATCGCGGAAGTCGATCAGGCCAACCTCGATCTTGTGGACTTTGCTTCGGAGGCGAGTAAAGATCCACATTTGGTTTTCAATCGTTTGAATTCTTTTTCTCTTTCATTTTCTTCTATTAGTCGTGCTGCCTCTGCCCTTCGTGGCCAGTTGGAGAAAGCCGAAGAGTTTGCTCGGCAGAATCCTGACGAGCGTGGAGAGTTCCCTTTCCTCTCCGACATCCATACTCATTGGGAAACCGGTGGGATGGATGATCTTCTAGAGGAAGCGGATGCTCTTCTTGTTCGCTTGGATTCGGCGATCAGACTTCTTCCTATTTTGGGAGGCCTTCAATCTTCTGTTCCATCTGTTGCTCCATCCTTGCCGCGCAATTCCCCGCCCCATACTACCCAAGATTCTGCGCCATCCTCTCAACACGCGCATCAGGCGGAAGTGGGACTGCGCAGCCATTCTCCGTCGTGTCATGGTCGTTCATCTGACCCAACAGCGCCTGTTGACCAGCGTCCCCCTGCGAGCCATACTGGCGCGCATCCTTCGGGTGGATTTGGCTTCCCCTCGGGTAACCCTCCCTCGAACCCCCCCCAACCTTTTGAATTCCTCCACGGGGCTTCCAAATTCTTTGCCAAATCCTCTTTCACATGACCTTCAAGTCTCATCCTTATCATCCCTCAACCCCTTTTTGCCCTTGGAGCAACCTGTAAAGTTGCCTTCTTACGAGATCCCAACCTTCAGCGGCGATATCGAGGCATTCTCCGAGTTTTGGGACATCTTTTCTACAGCCGTGCATAATAACAACACCGTGCCGGCAGCAGTCAAGTTTATGTACTTGAAGTCAGTCCTTAGAGGAGATGCTGCTCGGATTATCGCAGGCTTCAAACCAACGGCGAAGAACTACGACACTGCAGTACGCACTATTCTGAGTACGTACGATCGTCCTGAGATTCTGAGAAGCCGATTGTGGGACAAGTTGTCGCAGCAGTCACCGGCATCAGACTCTGCAATTTCGCAACGCGCTACACTTTGCGCGCTCCAAGCAACTTGGTACCAGATGAAGGAATTGAACGAGGACTCCAGTTCGATCGCTACGTTGAGAACAATCCGATCTAAGTTTCCCTGGCGTACGCGCGAGAAAGTTGGCGAACTGAAGGGCAAAAGTGACTCTATGTGGACAGTGGACGAGCTGTTGTCAGCTCTCAGCACGGTCATTGATAGACTGCAAGTGGTAGAAGACTCCGATCCAGCAGGTCATCGCGCTTATAACTCGGATTCCACAGTTCGTCAGCATTCTCCATCCCCGTACAGGTATCCCGGCACGAGTCAGCCGTACATGAGGTATCCATCGTATCAGCAACAACCAGCTTACCCACGTTACGCGCGTAGCTCGCGCTCACCATCACCAAGATACCGTGACGTCACTTATAGACCTCCAACTCCTCATTACCCGCGGCGCACATCTCGTAGCCCTGTTACACCCCAGTACACTACACCATGGGAGCCTCGTTGTGCCTTCTGTTTTCGTCATGGACATCCTTCGGAGTGTTGTATGACAGTACGCGACGTGCAACAGAGGAGAGAGCTCGTCAACCAGTATAGACTTTGTTGGCTGTGTCTCGAAGAAGGTCACACGTTCAACATCTGCAGAGCCCCAGCGTGCAGAAACTGTGGCAGATTACCATCCAGCTTTGTGTGCTACATTACCATCAACGCCCTATTCGTCCTACCCACCTGCGCAATTCCGTCAGCGCACTCCTTCACCTAGACGCGTACAGTTTGAGACGATAGCGCACCCTTCACCACCTCGCACCCAGAACGCGAGTCCGCGCACTTCTCCTTCGCGTCGACCTACATTCAAAGCGCCGTCTCCATCTAGGCGTCAGTCACGTCCCAATTCTAGACGCGCTACTCTTCCTCGAAGATCTTCAAGCGCGTTTCCCGCTGTGCAAACTTCCACCTGCACTCCAGTCGCGCATGATTCCATCCAGTCAGATGAGTTCACAGAGTTGCTTGACCAACATGAAGCTAGCGTAGGGCCACATGCACCTTCATCTTGTACGTCTGTGTGCCAAGCTGCTTCTACAACACAGGTTCCTCGTCTCATGGTGGTCCATGCTATAACCCGGAACCTCAAAACTAGTACGGATGAACTGCTTACTGTTTTTCTCGATAGCGGTTCGCAGTATAGTTTTATCTGTACCTCGTTGGCCTACCATCTCGGCCTGACTTTCAAGAATACAAGGACTGTCACGACTCTGACCTTCGGAGGACACCAGTTCACTGAAGACTCGTCAGAAGTCACACTCACGTTATGGGACCAGCTCGATCGTCCAATCCAACTTCAGCTTTGGACGCGCGATACCATCACAACGGTCCCGAAGACGAACAACTTGGATGATACGAACAACACCTATATGGACGATAGAGTCGAAGTCGACGTACTCATTGGAATAGATAACTACTGGCGCGTTGTGGACTTGCATAGGAATGAGAAGCTTCCATCAGGTCTCATTCTGTTCCACACTCGCTTCGGACCAGTTTCTATCAGGTCTTAGTTATCCAGTAGTATCGGAGATTACTAGTTCGGCAACGACTCTACTCAACGATGACGCGCCAGGAACGGAACAGCTTTTACGAAGTCTCCTCGGCCTAGACACACTCGGATTAGACGATTCAGATGTACCAGATGCCGACGTGATCAGGCAGTTCTACGACAATGTTAGGATAATCGACGGATCCATCTACGTCGCATTTCCGTGGAAATCCCAGCATCCTCCTTTGGCAGATAACAAAGCTCTCGCCTTCCGTCGCTTAGAGAGCCAGTATGAGAGACTCCATGCAATACCATCAGCGTGGAGCGAGTACTGCCACACCTTTGATCGTCAGTTACGATCAGGCGTGATCGAGGATGTTACGGATTTGCCCCCTACGAGCCCTAACACGTATTACATCCCACACCAGGCAGTCTATAAGGAGGATAGCCAGACCACCAAGCTTCGTATAGTCTTTGATGCCTCGAGCCATCAGAAAGGACATCCCAGTTTGAACGATTGTCTGCATCAAGGACCCTCCTTAATACCCGATCTTGTAGGAACCCTGTTGCGTAGCCGTCTACATTGTTATCTGATGATCGCCGACGTAGAGAAAGCCTTTCACCAGATCCACTTACACCAGGATCAGAGGGATTGCACAAGATTCCTCTGGTTGAGAGATGTCCACCAACTTCCGTCGACCGAGAATCTCCGGATCTTGCGTTTTACGCGCGTTCCTTTCGGCATCAACGCATCACCGTTTCTACTCAACATGTCTATCAGATATTTCCTCGAGAGGGATCCTGCTAACCGGCTTAAGGAAGAGATTCTTGCCAACACGTACGTTGATAACGTGCTGATCGGAGCGAATACCACCAAGGAGTGTCTTACGAAGCAGATGGAGTGCAAGGAAATCTTCAGTCGCATGCACATGAACCTACGGGAGTTCATGTCTAACAACCAGCAGACGATGCTTAGGATTCCAAAAGAGAATTGTATGACCTTACCTGGACGATTCGTGAAGCTCCTAGGGATCAAATGGGACCCCAAGCTCGATGTACTTCACGTGCCTATTGAGATCGCGCGACAAGAAGTGTCGAGCAAGCGTACCGCGCTTCAAGCGTATGCATCGATCTTCGATCCACTAGGACTTCTTACCCCACTTCTTATAAGACCTAAGATGTTTATACAGGACCTCTGGGAATCTGGTTATTCGTGGGACGATCCGTTAGACGAAAGTACTACCCAGAAATGGAATACCATTGTTCAGGAAATTAGCGGCTTTCAGTTGAGACTACATCGTTTTGTAGGATATCCATCTGCCAACGCGTACGACCTCGTCATCTGTTCAGACGCGTCGAAACGAGTGTATGCTGTAGCAGTCTATGTCGTGACGCGCACGTCCACCTATATTCCCAGTTCCACTCTACTCTTTGCTAAGGCAAAGTTAGCACCATCGGGCGCGATCACCATCCCGCGCATGGAACTCTTGGCGTGCCACATGGCTGCAAAAACAGTACGTTTCCTGAAAAGCCAGCTCAAGGTTCGCTTCAATTCCATCAGATTCCTGACTGATTCTCAGATAGTACTGTATTGGATTTATTCTAACAAGTTGCTCAAGACTTACGTCGCCAACCGTGTCAAGTACATCCGACAGGTTCTCGACGAGCTTAAGTCTGACAACATTGACTGTGGATTTTATTATCTGGCTACTGACGCTAACCCGGCTGACTGCGCCACCCGTGGACTCACAGCTGTAGAGCTCGAGAACCACATTTGGTGGAGTGGTCCATCGTTTATCACGACTTCGTTTGCTGACTGGCCGTGCAAGTCCTTCAACCCTTCTTCCAATCCACCTGCAGGAGGAGATTCAGAAGAATTACGGACGACCACAGCACTAGTAACTTCAGCCAATACCATCATGGCACCTTATCAGTCCTTTGTACCGTTTAGACGGACCAATTCCTATATTCGACTCGTCCGCATCACAGTCTACGTCCTGAAGTATGTAGCTAAGCTACGCCGTCTAGTAAGGACGCGCCATAGAGCTGATGACTCCGACGAGCATCCACTATTCGGCACAATAGACACAAGTCCCATTGTAACACCGGGTGACTTCTCAGCTGCTGAGTTGATCGTTATCCGCGAGCATTACCGCGAGGTTCCTCAGCAGTTACACGGCTTTCATCTGAAGAAACTCCGCACAAGGCAAGAAGGAGACGGTACGATACGCGTGGACTTACGTATGGCGAACGCAGAGACGAGCGGGACGGCAAAGAGCCCAATCCTCATACTCTCAGGTCATCCCCTTTGCGCCATGCTAATAGCTCACTACCATCAGAAGCTGTTCCACGCCGGTACTTCCCATTTGATCGCAGCCTTACGCGAGAGGTTCTACATTCCCAGGCTCAAACGTATGGTAAAATCAGCTATTGCTAAGTGTGTGACGTGCAAGCGGTACCAAGGCCATCTTTTCGCATATCCACGTTCACCAGATCTTCCACCGGAACGGGTCGTTCGAAGTCGCCCCTTTCAGAACATCGGACTCGACTATTTTGGCCCTATTTCAGTCCGTCTACATCAAGGCATCCTCCATAAGGTTTGGGTCTGTCTCTTCACGTGCATGGCTACGCGCGCGCTACACCTCGAAGTAGTCAAGGACAACTCAACCTTTCAATTTCTCCTAGCATTTAGAAGATTCATTGCGCGCAGAGGAGCTCCTGACACCGTCATAAGCGACAACGCGCCCACGTTCAAGCTAGGAAGGGAGATCATTACCAATAGCCTGAAGGAAGTAGCAGAAGATTCCCTAGTGGACGGATTCGTCGAAAGCCAGAACATCAATTGGACTTTTATTACACCATACTCGCCGTGGAAAGGTGGATTCTACGAGCGTTTGGTAGGATCAGTGAAGAGCTGTTTGAAGAAGACGGTTCGGCGAGAAACCTTCGACTTATGGCTTTTTGAGACGCTTATCCTCGAGATAGAGGCCGTTCTTAACACGAGACCCTTATTTCCGGCGAATTCGGCTAACTCGAACACGGACCTGGTGATAAGACCTATAGATCTGATAAATCCACAGTTTCGACTAGGTCGCCTGACGTACAGCATGCCTCAGAAGATCGAGACGTCGTCGCGCGATAACTACGAATCCCTGAAGACGCAGTACCGGCTGTTGCAGACTGATCTTGATTATTTCTGGGATATATGGCACAAGGAATACCTCGCCGCGCTCGCAGAACAACAAGCGACGCGCACCCAGAAGGGCTGCGGTACCAAAAGGTCGCCGCGCGTAGGAGACGTAGTACTAATAAAAGAACAGGATTTATCAAGATCTAGATGGCCGCTTGGCCTCATCCTGCAGTTACACACCTCACCCGACGGCAATGTAAGATCAGCCAGAATTAAGATTGGAAAGCGAAAGATAGTGGACCGCGCACTCAATCATCTACTGCCGTTAGAGATCAGTGCAGCAGACACAGAGGATCTCCAGACGAACGCTCAGGAGCGTAGAGCGACACGGATTCAATCATCAAGGACAGTGAAGGCAAAATGATAGTGCAATCATCATTCTACAAACGTATGTTGTTATTGTTAGTTTTAATTGTTATTTGTTGATTTCATTGTTGTTTATTGTTGCTTTGTTATCCTATTTGTTTTGTACGTATGCAGTATGATGTATTGCGCGAGGACGCGCCTATCATATTTTTACTTCAATCCAATGAATTTTGTGTCAAGAGTTCGATCTTCGAATAAACTAGGTGTCGGTTCACTTGATTGCTTACTGGACATGCTAATACCTTTATATGACTTTTTTACCCGATTATGACTTCTCTGTGCATAGCTTTTGCAGTGCCACAGCCACGGATTTGGATTCCCTCGGATCAGACTCTGACTTCGCCCAGCCCAGGTCAAGCACCTCTTACGCCGTATATACTGCCAGGTATTCAGCGCACGTGCGTGTTATTTCAAGCAGCCAAGGTTACGCATGTGTACTTTGTGCATTTTACATATCTTACTTTTTGTTGCGCATACGCGCCTTAGGTAGTAGAAAAGCTTGCTATCCTTTTTTTTGCGCGTATTTGCTAACCTTGTGCCTTGCGCAGTTTGCGTAGAGGACGCCCGCGCGTTAAAATCCTTGTCGTGGGAGGCTGGACTGAAGTCCATTTTTTAACATCTTCAGCCTGCGCGATTTTGTTTTTTATTGCCATCTATAAGTACCAGGTCCCCGATCGCGCATGGGAGGAAGCGCTCGCGCGCCTCGGTAACATCATTTCAGACGTGAGCGCAGGATTTTGGGACCTTCTAGGGTAGGTAGTGCGTCAACACCACTATGGATGCAGATTGTTTCGGTATGTACGGTCCGATTTTGTTTGATTTTGACCTCGTGAATAATGTGTGTTGCAGAATTGCATCATTTGGTTGAGCACACCTGGTTATGGATGGTTGTTCGAATGCGCATGTCCGATTATCAGCTCCATGGCACCAACAGCAAGTACTACCGCATCTACCTGCCCAGTCATCAATACATTAGTCTGTTTCACCTTCACTAACTGTGGACGTTCAGCTATTTTCACCATCCTTCTTAGCTGTATTTTATTTTATGTTATCATCCATAGTTTAGTTGGCGCGTCGTGCGCATTGGTGTAGAACTGTATCAAGTATTCGAGCGCGATAGCGCCCTTGTGAAGGTGTTGCATATTTGCACGGGCCGAGTTGTTCATTTCTTTTGTCGCGCGCCCCCACTGTGCTGCCGATGGCGACGTTTCTTTTTGGGCTATACTCGGTTAGGTGTTCTCCATTGTGGACTCCAGCGCTATCACGTAACCACCATCCGAACGTCCAAGTCCACTGTTTCGGGGGGGGGGGGGGAGTGTCGCGGCTCGCGATGCAAGCCACTCCTCGAAACAGAAGGCCGGGAGCGCTGGCTATCGCGTTACTTGGCGCGTTTTCAAGATCGCGCCAAGACCTCTCCTGCTGGGCGCGTTGCCAAGTCACAGGGTATATAAGGGCGCGCAGGCCGCGGTCTACGCCTCTTTGATTTCCGTTCGTATTGATCGTTTTATGATTTCGTTCGTGCTGGCAGCACCTCCAACAGCTCCCGCAGATGATCATCGGTTTCGAGCGGTTGAGCCTTTGTTATCTTCTTGGTTTTGGAGACGCGCAGCTAAACATCACGGTTCGTCTTGCGCAGGAAGCACACTAGCGGGAGTGGAGAGGGGTCACACCGTCCCGGAAGGGCTAGGGGCTTGCGGTTGACCCAGCGGAGAGCCCGGAACTACTTGTTGAAGTCGATCACCATTAGCATCGGCAGCACGGGACGAGGCGGCTCGTCCCGTGTTTAGTTTTTCCTGGATTTGAAGTAGTATATTTAGTAATTTTAGTAGTTTTAGTAGTTTTCGTAGTATTAGTAGTTTATTCTTGTGTTTTGTAGATAAACGTAGTCTGAACTAGCCGTCTTTTCTTTCGTCAGCGTTACGCGCTATGTATCGTGTTGTTCATACTCGTAGCGGGTAGTCCTCGGCAGCGCCCGTCAAGGCGTCATGAACCTTGGTGGACGCGCAACATCGTAGGGGACAGCGGGAGTTGGGTGTAGCTGCGGCGAGCACTTTAGGCAAGGTGCTGATCACACCGAGCCGCCACACATGATCTCAGCTTTCGAACCTATATAGCATGCCAGGGCTTTTTTGCTTCCCGACTCTAAAAACATTTGCTCCGGTGACCAATAAAAGCGAATACATTGGATGAGCGGTGCAGCGAGCTAATAGTAAATATCTCCACCACATTTTTGGAAACTCGGATATTTTGAAAATTGGCGAGCATCTTGGTTTAGCAACCTATATACCATTCGAAAGCTTAGGAAACAGGGATTCGAAGTAGGCCGTCGACTTTCTTCTAGCCCCACTCTACCAAGAGATACGTCACATTTTATCTAAAATTATTTCCATTTTTAACAGCAGATTTCTGCCCAACAAGATCTAACTACCACTGATTATCTATCTATGTTACAGAGCAAGTCTTTATTGTCCAGATAAAATCGCTTACATATTCCGGCCCAAAAAATCTAGGAATATTCGATAATGTTACCCGATTTTCCATGATCTCAGCTTTCGAATTGTATGTAGCTTGTTAGGGCATTTCGCTTTAAGGGTTCACTTACCCCCTTCACCCTACAAAAATGTGAGTAGCGGAGACCCCCTTCACCTGATGTGGGCCCGGCTCCCCCTATCGCACCTATGCTTCTACTCCTCCTCAGGATGTGTCGCGCATGATTGCGGTCCCGCGTGGAAGTGCCATGATAAACTCGGCACATATCTCCCCCCCCCCTCCCCCCTCCACCCCTCACTTGCCCTTGTTCTAGGATTTCAGTAATGTTGCATGTTCTGAAAAAGTAAGCGCAGTCGAGCCAATTGTGGTGGTTACCGCGTATCTTGCGCGATACTCCGTGACCTGTGCTCTTACATTGCTATTTCCATAGATAGCTCTTCATTTTCTTGTATTACCTTTTCTTTGGAGAAGGTTTAGAAAGTTTTTTTTCGCAGGTTGTACGACCACGGCTTTACTGACTGTTCAACTTTTGAGAGTCAGTGTATGGCGCAACGTTAGCGCGAAATCTCAAATTGTCTTACAGTTGACTCATTTGTGCTAGGATGCCTCGAAACAGTTTTCCTCTGCGTATGTACAAGAAAAGTTAACCTCTATTTCAAGTACGAACCTTTCGAATGTTTTTGCACGAAATCTGCATGCGGATTTTAAGCCTTCTAAAACGAAACTTTTTATGAAAAGGATCCGGCGAGTCCTAGCCGTTTCGCCGCAAGGTGCGCCAATTGTTTCAAAATGTACGGAGCGAGGACCAAAACTATCCCACTTTTTGTTACCGATGGGCACTGCCTGTGCGGGCAACTGGTACTGGCTTTGAAGTGTTGAGATGCTTTGTATGTGAACGATGTCGACAAAGACCCACCATACTGCTTCCAAGTTCCGTTTTCATAACAGAAGGAAATGACAGAAAACATTTAATCATGCATTACAAGTCAAAGGTGCAGCAATGTTTCCATTAAAGAAGTCAAGAAATTTAGTGGAGCCCAGATTTTGATGGGAATGATTCAGACTGCGAAGTACTGGTCACCAGTAAGTCACTGTAATTCACTCTTTCGACAAATCTTGTTAATTTTTCTACGCATCCTTTTCTTGCGTCTGCGCAATAATCTCTATATTGTTGGTATAGGTCGTCCGCGCTGCGCACGGAGAGCAACGCTGTTGCGTAGATTGAAGGCAGTTCACGACTGGAAGAAGCGCAGAGAAAAACAGGCGGCGAGAGTGCACGAGGAAAGAGGAGTGATGCGCAATACACACCTTGTGCACTCTCCGCGCCCTGCGCGGACGGCCTATATCAGTGCCGATTACAGACACTGAATAAACTATGAAAAGTTCGTTGCATGATCTATCTTTTGCAAAGTGTTGCAGTGAACTGGAACTAACAGTGTATATGTGCACTGACAAGTCTACCATTTTTGTACAGTTTTTAATCGAACAGTATAAAAGAGCAGATTGAATTCTCAGAAAGTCAAAGCCCAATAACCATGTATGGTGGTTCTGACAGTCTTTATCGCTTGACTGTACATTAACTGACATAATTCCCGAGAATTTGTTCGAAAGATATTCTGCTAGAATGGGATGGTCATCTACTACCATTCCATCTAGTCATGGTCATGATTTCTTCTTTGACAGTCATTACACAGTCTTTGACAACCTTTGACAGTTACTAATTTAGCGTTGTCAACGCCACGATGTTAATCAACCCGCTATCCGCAGCCTGCACCGCAAGAAGGTCACAATTCTTAGGATTGCTCCTCTTTTTTACTAGAAATGTAGATTGAATGAATCGACATTCCTACGCGCTTCACAGTATGAGATAGTCCAGGCCTAACAACACGAGAAGAGTCTAACACATTATAAAACCACTCGTATCGTCGACTCTAAAAATCGTGACGACGGTCTGCAGTGCGGCCAGTGCGCGCCGCACGGCACTGCCGCTTTATCGTAGGGCAATCTTGCTTCTCTGCAGTGTAGGCTCCCTGCGGTAGCCATGAAAGTTCCTGCAAGCAAAAAAGATGCAAAAAGAAAAAGAAAAACCACAAGAACTCACCTTCTCCACGTAATTTGGGCGAATCACTAGGTGGCAGTGCCGTGCGGCGCGCACTGGCCGCACTGCAGACCGTCGTCACGATTTTTAGAGTCGACGATACCTTCCTTCGCTCAAAGAAATAGACAATGCTTCTCATTTTAGAGCCACCTAAATTTCGGACTTTGCAATTCATGGCTAGAGTAACGGTGATTTGAAAAGGAGTGATGTAATTAATGAAGATTTGTTGCAATTTGCTATGGAAATTGATGAAAGTCCAGCGGTTTGGGGTTTCGCTAGTGCACATAACGTGGAAGATCACTGTACAATCTCCAAATATCACTAATACAGAAATACCGGTCAAACATATGAAGCTCAGCTTGCGACTTTTGCATGATATCATGATTAGACACTGGCCAATGCATGAAGGACGGTAACAAGCTACGTTGTAAGTCAGAATCATGTGGAGGACGTTTACGAATTTATAAATACGTAAAGTTTATCTTTGCTTGTTGAACAAAGAAATTGCTTCAAGCCCACTGTAGATTGATAAAGTGAAACAAATGTCATTATATTATAGCCTGCTGATCCTCACCCTATTTGTGTGGTGGAAGAGTTTCCAAACTCATCTTGGCTGTCATTTATGTGGCTGTAAGCAAGGCATTTTTGCACTGAGAAAAAGTTAGGTCCAAGAATACTTGAAGGCAGCATCCCAGCAAAATGATGCGGACATAAGGCTTCTAAAAAACCTCATTTTCGCCATTTTCGTGCGCTGCAAGGCTCGGACATGGTTCAGCATGATGGTAAGACTCCGAAGATGCTAAAAACCTGAAAGCAAAATTTTGCAGAGGTCTTTAGGGCACCCCGAACAAATTCTTAAGCAGGATTTGTTCGCGTTTTTGCCTTCAACCTAATCAGGGCACATCTCAAAAAAAGTAACTTTTTTTACCAAGAAACTGACAGCTTTGTTTTTTTCAAAATAAGTAGAATAGTTTTCTCCTGTAGGGAAATCATATTTAAGCCCACGTGTTTTTTTGTCGGAGAGTTTTATAATAGGTTGTGCAAAATTAATGAGGACTTCTTATTCTACCGCAACAAGAAGATATAAAAATGTTCCGAACATATCATTTAATAGAGAGCACGCGAGCTCTAAACGATGGCGTTTCAATAATTGCAGAAAGTTCGATCCACGTAAAATTTGAAGGAAGGTTTGAGCTGGTCTGCATATACAAAAATCAGAACTTTGTCCAAAAAATCGTGCAAACCTCCAACTTTGTCAGGCACATATTCCACATCAAATATTTGAATAGATTTTTGCCATTTTTCGGCATAATAGGCCAAAAATAAGATACATCACTTTTTTTGGGCTTACACTTCAAATTTGATATTTTTCATGATCATCGCTTGTTAGAGGCTGGAAATTTAATGTTATACTTCCAAAGGTACGTAGTACAAAATCGCTTTTGTTGAGCCCGGCATAGCTGATTAGAAAAACTTTTTTGAGCAAGCTGGGGATGTGTATTTTTATACGAAAATCAATATTTGATTACTTGAAATTTTCTAAATTTCTCTTCGTCCTAGGTAAGGAAGTTTCGACTATTCGAGCGACATTTTATAGAGTTTGCTTTGCTCTATTGAATGATATAGCTCACACAATTTTATTAGGTTGTAAAGAAAGTGCTGCCAATAGACGTTGAGCTAAATTGTTTCATGTATATCTTCATCATGAGTGGCTGTCAATTAGCATTTTGGTTTGGCCATGTGTACTACAACCCTAGACTACTGATTAGGTATGTCATAATTGCTCTTTTCGAGAAGCGCGCTGGCTGCGTTTCGAAACAAGTGGAGAGTTTGATTTTATGACTTCTGAATTCAGTAAGTTATTTTTTGCTTGCAAAAAGGCCCAGGTACTGGGGCAGGTAATAGTCCGATATCGCTCTATCTAGCCAATATACAGGGTATAAAACGGATTTCCAAATCAAGCTTTCGAAAGTTTTGCGCGTCCATAATCTGAAAAATGTGCCTTTTCGCAAACCTAAACCCAACGAAATTTTCTCCTTATTTGGGCATTTCATCCTAGTTGATCGTCATTTTTTCGAGCATAGGGTAGCTGGAACCATCGCACACTAAGAACACATATCAAACCATCCCCTTGCATTCGCATTCATTTTCGGTAATTATGAGAAGAATTGGCAGAACTTTCTTTATAACCTTACAAATCCTATCGCGGCAGGATAAGTATTGTTCATTACTTTCACCAACTCAATATAATTAAAGACTTGTCACTATGAACCAAGGAACTTATGTTCAATTATGGTGAAGTGCTGAACATGAAGCAGTATGATTGCTGTTTTTTCGAGGCTCGCAAGTAGACCAGCCATGATGTAGCGCAGAGGACATGACTTCTACTCGCCATCCACTTTGTGGTATACCCTTTCATACATAACTTTGAAGAGTGTGTTTGCTTTATGGCAACTCAAGCCTTAGTGGGCATATGTAGTGACTACTGTTTATTTTAATCTTTCCTTTTTCATAGTCTTTTCTTAACCTGATGGGATTCTGTCATCAAGCATGATTTTGGTAATTCTCGTTAGTTTGACATGCTGCACCACAGCAAGCAAACCTGGGTTCAATGTTCCTGCAGAAACTGAAAGGATCAAGGTAAATTAATTATAGTTGAGCGCGTGACTGGATTTGCCGCAATTTTCAATTTCTTGTCTTCAAAATATCGCCAGCTATTTTAATCAACACTCAAAGCTTATTTTGATTTACGAGACCATGCGAACTAGTGGTAGAAAATGTCGAGTATTTCCAGCAACAAGAGCAGGAGAGTATTGAAAGATTTTCGGTGCTACCGACTTTTCCATTTGACGATATTGACTATCCAGCTACAAGAGAATTCCTGCGAATTTTTGGGGCAAGTCCCTTTTTTCTATTATGTTGACTGTTTATTTACTCACTCAACGAACTTAGGACAACACTTTGACAGGACATGAGTGGAATAGTCGACTGCTAAATTGGGCCAAGAAAAATGGTGTTTACGTAAGCAGGAATTTTTGATCAGTGCCGTGAGAATGTTACTGAAGTTACAGATGCCTTTTCTTCATTTCAAGCGGGAAATGGAAAGAAGAAGACAAGCAAATGAGGAAAATTGCTTGAGGTCTACACACGCATTGCACCAGTTTTTCCGGAAGTATTACCATGTTGGAAATAACTATGTAAGGGTGCACAAAGCCACGCTCTCATGCATAACATATGTGTTCCAGGCTTATACTTGGGAGCAAGTAAACGATGTGAGGGAGGACCTTATAAAAGGACTGACGGCAAAACAATTGAGAATAGCAACTCTCATTGCAGAATCGTACACACCCCGCGACGTACAGCAGTTGACCAGTCATCGAAATCTTTTCCTGCAAGACGAAATCCCTGATTGTGACCCACAACGCGATTGCTGAGGAGTTCGATGCTGCATGGTCAAACAAGTTTCGAAAAAACTTTTTATGATGTGTTACGCTACGCCGCATATTCGCAATTCGCTAGAATACATGTATTCTGAATTAACGCAAATATTTCTTTGATTATACAGGGTGTCCCAAAAAAATGTTAACACTGTTTGATCGTTAGTAACTCCCTTGCTTTCAAGTCTTTCGCCGAGCTTTAGGTACCATTTTGTAGAGCGAGGATAAACTTAGATTTACAGTATCGAGCGAATCATCTAACTTTCCTCGTTACTGTAGAATTACGGTAGGAAATTTGACAGATTTCAGGCCATTGAAGCCCATTTTCTGCTTTGAAACAGAGCCAACAAGCCAAAATCTCTTGTACTATGGTAATGAAAGCCGCTGATTTCGGATATGAAATTTTCATTTCATTATGATACTTCTTTTCAAAGTTATCCTAGGTAAAGTGTAATAACTGACTTCCCAGCATGTGTCAGAAATGTGATTACACCTTCAAAAAAGCTGAAAACACTCGCAAAAAGTTGTGTAGTAAAATCAGCGTGCGCGAAAACCCTAGTACACGATTTTTCAGACTTTTTGAAAAAATTTTTGTCAGAGGGCATATTTCATGGCGTTTCCACATGCTGGAATTTCCTACCGTAATTCTACAGTAACGAGGAGCGTTAGATGATTCGCTCGATACTGTAAATCTAAGTTTATCCTCGCTCTACAAAATGATACCTGAAGCTCTGCGAAAGACTTGAAAGCAAGGGAGTTATTAACGATCAAACAGTGTTAACATTTTTTTGGGACACCCTGTATCATTTGACGATTACATCCAATCATTGCGTGTTTTTCCCATAGCTTGCTTTAGTAACTAGTTCCGATCCAATCAAGAAGCAAATCAACACACTTTTCAAGTGTGATAATTGCATGATGATGTGTAACATGAGTTTTGTAAAAATAAAAACTAGTGAAAGTTCATAGAAATAAGGAGTTTTTGCAAGTAGAACTCCTTTTCCTCAATTAACAAATTGTGGATCGCAATCTGATTTAGTGAACAAATTTTTTCTCAGAGTAAAGAAAAATCGAAAACGGGAGAAATGTAACTATAGACTTTCCTAACTTATTTGGATTTTAGGCATAGGACCTTTTCTTATCAGTACGTGTTTCACAGACTCAATAGCCTCATGCCGTTGTGATATCGCACATTGCAGGATATTCGTCTCTACGCTGAGTTGCATTTGCCTCGATAAAGTACATTATTTCCGCATCCATAATAGCCATCTAAAATTATGTCCGATACCTGTATGAGTTTGATGAGTTCGTAGGAGCTGGACACTTCCAATCAATGTGAACTTAAGTAAGGCGTCGAACTTACAAATTTTGATTCAATTTGCTTGGGGGCTGGAAGGCGGGGATTTGGGACCTAAACAAACCGCTCGCGCACGTGACGCAGTCTGCGACACTCCAAAGCCGTGCTCTCTGATCAATACCTAACCTTAATTAGGTCAAGAAGCCCCGATTTCCAGCCGCCAAGCCAGTTGGATCAAAGGGCACGTATTGAAAAAAGTCTTTATTTACATCTTCACATAAGACGTCGCTGTTATGCTTGGGAAAGTACCTGGCTCATACGACCAGAATAATTGACAGGTAAGCTCTATGAAGAAATGGTCGCTTTGGTGACCACATTTGACTGCCGTCTTATGAAGAGATCATTTGATTTTTGTAGATGTGGGAAGAAAGACACTGTGAACTGACGAATTCGCTTGCGGATTGGATCATTGAGATCTTTGACAAATATGATCATGATGAATCTGAAACGATTTTTGTATAATTGTCAAACACTTCAGAACAATTTCACCCGTCCAAAGTGTTCAGAGTCAACCACACGAAAGAAGAGCACAAAAATTGCCACCAATTATAAGGTAACAATTCAGACAATGCTTGAGCGAACAACATGTCGACCAAATATAAGCAATCTTGCAGAACTTTCTGAAGTTAATTTGCAGAATAATTTTAACCCATTATTCGAGAGATACCTGTACGAAGAGTACTCGATTTCGCTTCATTCTCTTTGTGCTTTCCGTGCTTGATAATACAGTGTTTGATTTCTGAAAGTGAATTAAAAATAAGATTAGCTTTCAAGAAAAGTACTTACAGTAAGCATGATCAACTTCACGAACGTGACAGTATTCAAAATGAACATAACAGCAGTCGATAAATAGACAATTAAGCCGATTAGTTCAAAAGCCTCAGTAGACTTTGGTTTGCCGTCTCCCTGCCAGATGAGTGTTTCCGCATCAAAAAGATATCCAATTTCGCCTGCAATAATTAAACATACTCAGAATGCTAACAAGAGAACGGATAGAAGTCGTGGCAAATTCAAGCCTGCATAGATGCTAATATGAAAAGTTGATTCCAAATTTGGCTGAATGAATTTGTGGGCATGCGCCGATAATTTGCGATGAAATCTTACATGCGAAAGGCAAATCTGGATATACAAACCCATGTTCGGCTTGATTCAGGGTCAAGCGCTAGCTTATTTTGCATAGCTCATAATCAAAAGTGAGCAAAAAAGGCAAAAGCGTCTTTGATTTTGCAATTTGCATTTACGATTTTTTGCAAGAAAACTGCTCATAACTTTGTCCACAAGGGCTATCAACAGACATGAGAGACAGACTTGCAGTTAGCGTTCTATGCTGCATCTAATGGTATGCAGCTTCTTTGGAGTAGTCACTTCAACACACTTTCTTGTAAGTACAAACCTATAATCGATTTTTAAATCCTGACATCTACATTTAAGGGCAACATAGACGATGCCATATATATATAGAGTATGTTTCAAAAACAGTGTTACTTTGTGTGCGGCTACGCATCTGCAATGTGAGAGCCTCATGTCCAATCTGCACTTAGTGAGGTCAGTTAACAAACGCGCACACTACTTTAAAACGAACTGCAACGGTTTACCGCGAAATCTTAAATGCGAATTCTGGGAATGATGCGGTTCTCAGGAAGTCTACACACAGGCAGGATGCTCCTAAGAATTTCGTCACGGTGCCACAAAAAGGTATTCCAATACAAGAAACAAAAACATAGCTTAAGTCTAACTGAAATACCCACATCACGCAAAGTTGTCTTCTGCATTCTAATTGCAGGTCTTAACGATCAAAGCATACAATGATTAGAGCATGTCTTTTTGCAAGTTCTTTGCTTAGCTTATTTTCCAAAACTAGTTTCTGTTGACGCGAAAATGGCAAATGGTCGAAATGGTTGCACTTGTTTATGAACATATATGGAAAAGCTAAAAAACTACATATGATAGTCTTCTTTCGAGTAACATCTTAGAGCTTGAGATAACAAATAAAGGAAGGCAAAAAAACGCATTCCAGAACATTATTTATCGAATGTTATATCGAATGTAGCTGCTATTTCAATGAAATGATACCTATCATTGAGCTTACCCAAGGAATAGATAACGGCAAGTGCGAAGGTTCCCATCCAACAGAGAGTTAGGAAAATCTGAAAAGCTAATTCATTTATAGTACAAAAGCTCTACCGGACTTATTGTAGAAATCTGTATTTTTTCTATCAGAACAATTCTGTAAGTTCTTGACATAGTTGAACTTCTTATATATATATCACTCAAGAAAGGAATTACACTACAATGGCATATTGTCCGTAATTGGCGGGTTACGGACACTGAGCTATTAGGTTGGTAAGAAAGTTCTCAGACATTTTCAAACTAAAATTTCTTAGGGCCGCATGCACTAACATCCCCGCAAGGAGGGGATCGCAGCTTAAAAAAAGCTTTATATTCCGAAAATCCAGATACCTGGATTTCACGTTGTGTACCTATCCGTAAGTATTCCTACTACCCTTCACTATGAACATGTTGAAGAGGAGCGTGAAGCTGTACGAACAGCGTTTTCTAGCTTTAGTGTAATCCCTGATGATCCCCGGCGCTTTTCTTTAAAGTCATTTTTCTTTCTCTGAAGTTAACGGAAAATCTCCAAAGTTGTACTGAACATCATACTGAACATCTAACACAACAGTGCTAAGCATGTTACTGATAAAAACAAATGATGTTTTAGAGTCATGAAATTCTCGATGATCCACAGGTCGAAATTTGGGGTTTACCGAAAAATTCGACTTTTCAAAAACTCGTTTGTTCTCATCAGCAACATGCTTAGCACTGTTGTGTTAGATGTTCAGTACAACTTTGGAAGGTTTTCGTTAACTTCGGAGAATGAATAATGACTTTAAAGAAAAGCGCCGGGGATCATCAGGGATTATACAAAAGCTTGGAAATGCGGTTCGTACAGCTTCTCGCTCCTGTTCAACATGTTTATAGTGAAAGGTAGTAGGAATACTTACGGATAGGTACACAATGTGAAATCCAGGTATCTCGAGTTTCGAAATATAAAGCTTTCTTTTAAGCTGCGATCCCCTCCCCAGCGGGGAGGTTAGTGCATGCGGCCCTTAGATGCCAATGCACCCACGAACGTGAAAACTTGTAGCTATACTCGCATGTAAGTGGCTTATAACGTGGAGGTGCGAGGTGCTTGGTGCTATTATGAGCGAAGTTTGCTACATTCTGATTCACTCATTTTTCTTGCTAATTAATGTCGAATTCCGTACAAACTTTGCATAGCAAGTGAGATGATGTCTACTATGGAGTATCTGCGATTGTCACAGCATGCATGGAAGGTGCAGATCTGAGCTCTGACAAAATTTAATGTCATCTAATTTTCGCCTCCATTTCAGAAAAATCTCTTGGTTATGCCTATGATTAGTAATATCTTGTAGAGCTTGCTTTCGTCTATCTAATAGTGTTCTGCATGCCCTATTTGGTGCTCGCATTAGAGCAAATTTTTGTTTTAAAGCGTCCGAGAACTTCCTTACCAACCTAATAGTAAACAAAATGCTTATTTGTCACAATTGTACATGACTCAATTGCGAAAGCTAGTGCTGGCATTGTCGAGTAGATGTAACGTTATTTCAAAAGTTCCCCTACTCTTTCCTAAAGAAAGAAAATCCTAAAACTTTTAGTCTCAATGCATTCATTTGATAGTCCAAAGGCAGAAAAAGTCGCAATTGCATGATTTTATTTCTCAAAGATTTGTTACGAAAAAATTGCGGTTTATAGACAGTAGGTTTGATAGCTCGACCTTCCGCATGCACGTATAGTAATATGGCTTATTATATATCTTGCAAGAATAAGTTTCCCTTTTCAATAACTTTGTGGTTTTCTCATATATCACGGATATGGAGACGGAGCGTAGTGGTAAGGCGTCGCGTGACCAAATCGGACACAGGTCCGATCACGCTCCTAAGCCAGCCAAGTCTTCTGCCCCCCGGGGCCTGTAAATTGGTATCAGGGTAATGTGGGAGGTTAAATGCAGTGACTTGGTAATCGGTTGGCCCGCAAGTCATTTTATTAGGCTCGCACGCAATCTGTAGCCTTTTCGACAATGAAATGGGGTGCGTTCGCGCATGCCAGCACTCAGAAAATCGCTGGAGGCAAGCGGGCACCGGAAAAATAGATTGCTGATTTCTCGCACCCCGCTCGCGGATTTTTTGCAAAGCAATTAGGACTTTTCGGAAGACCGCTTGCTGAGTCAGCGGATTTTTGAGAGACCGCCTGCTGAATTTTTTTCGCTCTTATCTTTTGCAGATATATTGCTGAATCTCTGAGGAATCGAGAACTCAGCAAGCGGTCTTCAGAAAAGTCCTGATTGCTTTCCAAAAAATCCGCGAGCGGGGTGCGAGAGATCAGCAATCTATTTTTCCGGTGCCCGCTTGCCCCCGGCGATTGCCTGAGCAGATGGTGAGCCGAATTCTTTATTTTTTATCCTTCAGATATCACGAATGAAAAGAGCAGGATGGCCTAAGATATGAGCTAGCTGCCTCGGATGAAACTAAGTTGTGTACTAACCCATTTCTGCCTCTAAATAGTGCCGGTCTAATGTCAGGTTTTCTCGCGATGCAGTGCAGTCATCTCTCGCGCTTTCCTGATTTCTTTAAAATTATAGATTGGTAGATTTTTTGAATTACTTCACAAAAAGTGCGCCTACGACTGGTCAAAAAGTCTAGGCAATAGTTATCAGGAAATATTGGATAAGTCTGGAGTTCTTGACGTTTTTTAGACTTGTCCTCAAATCATTCAAAACAGCTAGGGAAACAATTCAAAAATTCGTATATGTTTACTTAAGCCGATTACCAAGATTGTAGCTTTATTTAGTCAGGCTAATGTTTTGGTGCATTCACCTTCGTCGGAGCCTGGAAGGTCGTACACATCAGGGTTTGTTCTCCTGAACACCTCTTCAAAGCAAGGCTACGTCTGCACAGCCAGTAATAGTAGAGATTACAACAGGTGCCTTATATAGAAGAATCTAATCTCGGTATAAATCAAATCCGCAAAGGGACTGGTATGCGATCGGATCATCATTCATGGCAACGTCTTCTTCCTTGCGGTTCATTGCAGAAGCTTTGGATGTTATCATGCTTCTAGCATCTTACGAGGAATTATTTCGGGTTCGCGCGTTAAGATTATGACGGCTATATCAAATTGTTTATCCATGTGATTCTCTCTGCGATTGCACCTAGAGGGGTGTTCGATTTAGATTTTGTAACGCCATATAGGTGATCTTTGATTCTCGCACATAAGGCCTGCCAATCTCTCTTATGGGCAGTGGATCGGCAAAATCCAACAACTCAAATTTTAACGCGGTAGGTTCCTTATTGCTCAAGTGTAAAAACAGTGCAATCCCGGTTGCACAGCATGCTCTCCTTGCCGAGAAAATCGCTCTCAAACTTACACGAGCAGGCCATTCTTACACGCATCTAGGCGAGTTGGCAGTTACCTTCTCGCCATTGGAGGCTGCCCGCAGCAACGCTTTAATCATTGAGTCCTGCAACGATTTAGCGTCATCGGCCTCGCTCCACTCGTCCAATTTCAAAGGGAAGGGCATTAAAAAACGCTTATTTCCGCCGTTTTCAAGCTTTAAAAGTGGATTTTCGGGCAGCGTATTGAAAAACCCCAGATAAGCGCAAATTTGACTAGGTTGAAATTTGCCGAGCCACTGCTTTTGAGTATTCTTACCTGCAAGTTTGACAAATTATTTGCTAAACTATTCCTGCCTCCATGCAATCGCCTGGTTAACCAAATGGGCATACGGTACATCGCTATTCATGCATAGCCGATCGTAAGAGCGATTACAAATTACTTGTTTTTTAAGACTAGAAGACCTAATATCTACAATTCTGACGGAGTCGTTGAGGCCTGCATTCTAAACTTCTTCTTACCGCCTTGCTGAATTCTTCAGATATAAAAGTTCCACAAAAAGGTATTTTTGCTTCATTCCTGCTTGTGCGCGGTCTGTATTCTTGCCAGGTACGCTTTGATAAATGGTGTATGGGATAACCATTAGACTGCGCCTGTCTGGCAAGACTCAACGCTGTAGCCCGTTCTTGATCAGAAAAGTTTGACAAGTTGTCTGATAAACTACTCCTGCTTCCATGCAATCGCCTGGTTGACCAAAAATTCGACAAGTTATTTGATAAACTACTCCACTACTCGTTGCCATGAATAGTGATCTAGTCGCATATCACACTCCCTTTGCGGATTTGATCTACACCGAGATTAAATTAATCTATATAAGGCACTTGTACTATTACCTCTACTACTACTGACTGTCTATACGCTGTGTTTGGTGGCGGCTCGACCCCGATTCGAAGGGGTGAACATGAACGACGGTTTCCGTCACTTTAGCCTGGCCTGATGTTGAACTTAGCCTTGGATTGAACGAGGTGGTCGGGAAAACAAACGCTAATGTTTACGACTTTTCAGGCTCCGACGAAGGTGAAGGGACCGAAACTTTACTAAATAAAACGACTGAGTAAAGACTGCTACAATCTTGGTGATCGGCTCAAGTAAACATATACGAATATCTACATCATGCCAAGATTTATCAATAATGGAGCTTGAAGACTCTAAAAATTGTTCTATGCAGAATTTGTTCCTCTTTCCAGCAATTATCTTTTTGTTCGGATTACTTTGACATTCGCCTTAATCAATCTTCACAACTTTTGCTGATTTTTTGAATTTTCGTTTTGAACATTTGAAAATGCTTTAGTAATAGTTAGATATAGTAAGCAAAGTGTAATATAATAACTTTTGGCATTGATAGCTGGCTTTTTAATTTTTTTGAATTATCATTTTGATGGTATCAGATTTGGTGATTGTTCATCACGAACCTCGTAGAACATATGATGGACAGCTAGGGTATCTCGATGCAACTTCTTCTTTTTGCGTTTTTTCTTTCTGATTCGTAGACTTTTAGTTTCTCCCTCTTTCCAGCAATAATGTGCCTCGGGGAAAATTTGCCATAACTCCAGTTTTTTTTTCATGCGCCCCAGGCTACATCAAAAATTCAGAAATCAATTTCTAGAGGCAAGAACTCATTTGTTTGTTAAAATTAGTGTTCAATCATAATGGATTTTTGGATCCAATTTGCAAAGACTTCATAGTGTTTGAAACGTTTTTCTATTTCACGACTTCGCAAATGTGAAGATTTTTGAAAAACTTGTCTTCAAAAAATACTGGAAAGCCAGCTGCCGACGCCGAATCAGATTTGTAGCATTTTGTTTACTCTGCTGACTGTTCAAAACTTTTACAAAACTCCAAGACAAATTTCAAAGAATAGCTAATATTAAATGCATGGGTTGGAGATTGCGGCTATAATTCAAAAGAACATAAAAGAATTCGAACAAAAACAACACTGCTGAAAAGGGAAAGAAATTGTGCATAAAAAACGCTCAAAGTGTTTGTATTAGGTTGGTCCAAAAGTTCTGTCCCACCATTTTCAAAAAATCGTAACTTCTTCCTAACACAATGTTTTTGCAAGAGTAAAACCATATTGAAAACAGCACTTCATCTTTCTAAAAACATCTTGGCTGCTATCTACTATGCTCTGAAAGCAGAGATAAAACTGGGTAAACGAAATCACTTCAAGTTCGGAATTTTTAAGCAAGCCCGTTAAAAAATCTAGAACTGTGCCATAAAATCCAAAACAGCCAGTATCCTAGACTTTTTGAACCCCTCTTTCTAGCTGAGCAAAATTTGCGCTGATCGAGCTGTTTTCCGAAAAGTTATGACTTTTTGAAAAAATGTCAAAAAATCAATTTTCTTAAAAACTGATTTCTTGGCATTTTTTCTCGAAAATCATAACTTCTTTCAAAAAGCTCCATCAGCGCGAATTTTGCTCAGCTGGGAAGAGGGGATCAAAAAACCTAGGATACTGCCTGTTTTGGATTTTATGGCACACTTTTTGATTTTTTAACGGGCTTGCTTAAAAATTCCGAAATTAAAATGATTTCCTTTTTCTAATTTTATCTCTGCATTCAGAGCTTAGTGAACAGCAGCCAACGTAGTTTTACATATCGTTAATATATCGTTATTCTGATGATTTAATGATAGGACTAAAAGACGACACGAATTTTTGGACCCATCTGATAAAAATAAAAACTTAACCGGATAATGAAACACTAACTAAAAACAGACTTTTAGGAATATTTTTACTTAGTATTTTATAATAAATACAAGTTTGTAAAAGAAAGAGCAATAAATTTAGTACTGTATAAGCTGAGCACGTCAAAGATCAAAGGCTTGAGAGCCTAGGGCTGCTGTATTTTGGCCAAAGAAATGCAAAATTTGTCTTCTTCAGGTTTTACACAGTGGGCTTCCCGAATTCTTCTTAGACCGCTTGGTTTGAGAATTACTTTCTTGTTCATTTTTTGATAGCCGCGCTCCTTCCAAAAATTACACGTTCAGAGCATCCACTTTGAAGTATAGCAAGGCTAATGATGGGCAGGAGCGCCATAGGGTTGTTTTGAGCCAGTTCAGTAGAGTTGGAAAAAGGAGTTTACATAAACTCAGCAGAATAAAAAAAGGTGCTTAGAAATATTCGCCAAACTATTGGCTTAAACACAATTGTTTACAAATTTCTATACAAAGTAAAGTTTGACTAGAATCAACCAAATTTACCATGGTATTTCGAAGGGTACAGAATTTACTGTAAAGTTGTATTGAAAATGAGGCGATGAGGCGATTTACTGATGCGAGCACCTGCAAAATTAACTCATAATATGAGAAATGGAAAACCTTGCATCAATTACCTGGGTTATAACGCCACCCAAGTAAAGCATTCCACCTACTACGTTACCGAATATCATTCCAACAACAGGTGGCAAGAAATAAGCATGTCTGAAACGACTACGTTCCTTGTAGTATCTTTCCACCAAATACTTCATTTTTTTCTGAAATTTTGAAACTCACAGAAACGCTATGGGAGTGCACCATATTAGGAAGACAAAACAGATAACAAAATTGAACAGTGCTTTCGATGCACATAAAGTTAAAAATGAATTGCGAGATTGACGTCGACTTAACACATTCAGAAAAACGTAGGCATTGGCGGCGACTCCGAAAGGTGATACCTGGAAGAATAACAGCTATAGATGTTTCGAATTCTTTACCTTTTGCATTTTCTTACCGCTAACATTACAATTCCAGCAAAAGCATGAATATTAATGTCGCCAATGTTGTTGTGAATTTCAATGTCGTCAATATTGCTGTCGTTCATTTTTGCGAAAGCTCAATTATCTAAAATGTAAGTTGATTCCATATTTAGAATGTACTAGTGAACGAGCAATTAAACGTGCTAGATGGCATCCGCACGCTTCGGGACCACACTGCGGTTTCCCGCTTTTTGATAGTTTTTGAATGCAGCTTACGATTCTTTATATATTAGATTCTGGCGAAACACTCAGTGGAAATCAGGAATTGAATTCTAGTCCAGAGATCATGCCCGCGCCTTTTTCCTTCAAAAAACATGGATGCTGTTTTTCGTGTTCTGCATCTAATGCGCTGCTATGTGGAGTATCAAAAAAAGCCTTTAAAAGCAATGAGTCATAAGATTGCTGTTATTTGCTAATGATATGTAAGTTTGTCGATTTTACTATCATAGAACCATAAATGAAAAGCAGAGCTTTTTGTGTTAACTGGAAAAAAAAAACAAGCTCTACAGCTTCCACTTCAAGTTCAAGAATGAGTCTCAATCTATTGGAGGCTGAGATGCTTCGACATAAGAAATCAAAAACTTTCATATCATTCGTTTTTTAAGGAAAAATTCAAAGTAATATTAGATTTGTTCATACCCATCTCTTGTTAGCTAAACAAAAATTGTGCTGATTGAGAGTTTTTAGAAGTTATGGATTTATGGAGATACGATATACAGCAAATTTTTGCTTAATTAAGAAGAAAAGATACTACCATGTTACAACTTTTTAGATTTGTTGTAGTATTTCTAGTTTTGTGAACTTGTTTGAAATGACCAAAACTCGAGTGATCTTCTTTCTGCATTTTATTCGTGCAAAATTGAGTTTAGAAAAAGGTCTAAATTTTTTACAGAAAGTAAATGGTTTTCCTATCCTAAAAAGGTTATGCAGAGATTTAGATAGAATGGAGTCACAATTTGCTAAGGACGATGCGAACAAGCTTTTGAAACAACCTACTTGATTTTTGCGTAGCACTTTCTATTTGAGAAGTTATATGGAGTTGGAATAAAGGAGAAAATATTAAGAAAAGTTTTTGATTGATAAATGCAAAACAGATATCACTCATCAAATTTGGCAATAAAAGTTGATGAGATGGAAAAGTCAGTTGAGTAGGTACTATGTTACTGCACTTTCGATCACTCTATTCAAAGAATCTCCCCACATCTGCAAGAATTATCACTGGCATTGCATCTGAATAAAATGGCAAGAGTTTCCAATGATGAAAAGGGAATTGACGGTCCATGATTCATTCTTGCATAAAAAATGTTTACCAACACCTGATGACTTCACTAAACAAATGAATGCCTGGCACGTGCATTGCTGAGAAACTACTGAATCGGCGTAATCAACACCGTACTCCGAGCTCATCACATGAAAGGAACTCATTAATATATGGTGCGAGGTAAAGCATATAAGCTTGAACGCTCTCACCCAAAGCTGCTCTCCTTCCCACGCAAAGTTCAAAGCAGTCTCCTTGCAAAAAACTGGAAGATGAGAGGAGAATCTTCTTGTTTTGCTAAATTACTGAACAAGTTTGATTTTTCCTTTTTTTAACAGCCTACCATGTTTTGAGTGCTATTAAAACTCGGTTTATTGTCGAAATAAACAAAAAGTTGATAAAAAAATCATTAAAAGCGATCGAACCACTACGCGGTTATTGATATATGCCCTTGAGCACCTTCATACTATAGATATATGATCGTCTCCACGGTTCGTGAAAGGCGGGTTGCGGACTTTCCCTGATTTTAAGGATGAACTTGTCGAACCTCCACTTTATAGCATTGTTCTTTGCACTCTCTCGCTATCAAAAACACCACGCACTAAGTTGGCAAAACCCCGCCTCTACACGAATCGTGGAGTCGATGATACATTTTGGCATTGATAAAACAATCGCGATCAAAACATTTATTGAATTTGATCAAAATATCAACAGGAAAAATTAGTTTACATGACTTTCTTCGCAGACATGACTGACGCTGTCATGTAAAAGTTTGTTATCGGACAAGTTTAAATAGGATGACTCCGAGTTTTTCAAATTTTCCAATAACCTTTCTCTTTTTGAAATTAGCGCTCGCATTTTTCCGGCATTGAATAAAATTAAATATAAGCTACAAGACTGCGCAAACTACTTAATTTTTGACGACACAATAGAGAAACTATGAGCGTTTTTGAAGAATCGATTTTTAAGCAGAATTGAAGCCATGCACAACCTGAGTTGAACCCATAAAGACGGAGTTATAGGCGGCATTGCTAGAGATTGACTCATTACACTCATTAAAAAAGAAATAAAATTTGAAGACAAATTGAGATCGGGCGTCTTGAAATGTTGAACGAATCGAGAACACCAAATTTGGAAGGGCATCTGTCATAGAGTAAATTGCGAAACCTCAGCGCCTTTCGCACAGTAGGACAATTCGACATGCTGAACATTATAAATGTTCATTTGTTGCTAAGGCTAAAAATAACACCTCAAGCTTGCGAAGGAGGCTTCCTCATGCGGAATGAGTATCATTTTGTAGTCAGCATGTGTCAAATAACCCCCAGAGACCATACTCTTCGATAAGCAGATCCACTCAAGCTCGAAGTTCTGCTGTGCTGTATTGTACTGTATCTAACTGTTCTTCAGGACAGCGATGTTGTTTGTGGACGCGAGAAAACGAAAAGATTAATGTGATGGAAACACGTATTTCAATGGACGGCAGGATCACCACGATAAACCATATCACCAACAACCATACGAGCTACAGAAGGCAGCCTCCACCGTTGGAAAGGTACAAGAGAAGCAGCTCCAGTGTTATGGACATTTAGAAGTTGAGCAGACGCATGTCGCGATTGGCATTGTCTGCGGAAATACCCGAAGTAGGCCAAGAGGAGGAAGACCAAAGGTAAGACTGATAAACAGACTAAAAGCAGACACGGAAGAATTTAGGACAGAGGAAGCAAGCTGTAGACCGAAAAAGTATGGAGGAGACAAACTAAAGCGAGTTTTTTACTAATTGGTTTGCCCGTAGTTTCGATTTGCAGGTTATTGAAGGTGTTTTGTATCATTTGGAAAAGCATAGAAATATGCTGTAAGTTGTTAGTTTCGGGGTGATCGGCAGCCCAGCAATATGGGAACTCCGTCAGATGGTCTTCTGGGGTGGCGATCTTGCGTTGCATGGAAGTTCTATATTTCATATTTATCTTCATATTTTTTTATATTTTTATGAATGACCGAGAGTCTCCTTGGAAATTCAAGTCTGCTGCGTCCGAATTTTTGTAGATTACTTTATATTTCTGAAATGCGAAAACAGAAGAAGCAAGACTGAATCGCACGTAGAGCACTCTCAGAAGTACTCGCAATCTTATGTGTAACTGAGCTAAGGGAGAACCTTTCAGCGCACAGCGTACAATACTTAGCTGGCGGTTTTCACATGCAATCTTATATATAAAGCTGAATGTCTGTTTGTCTGTATGTCTGTATGTCTGTCTGTCTGTCTGTCTGTATGTCTGTCTGTCTGTCTGTACGTATGTTCCGAATAGAAAATTTCATTTCTGAACCGATCCGGACCAAACTTGGCACACATACACTACGGGCCCGGCGGGTGTCATAGGCTACTTTTCGTCATCGATCGATATCGATTTTATCGATTTTTATCGATTTTTTTGCTGAGTTCACCTACGGGGCTGGGAGTTGGCACAGGGGGGTAATCGAGCATGGGGATTCCGAATACAATATTGGTTTTCGGGATTATCGATTACTTTTATCGATTTTATCGATTTTTTGCAAAGTTTGCGCTAGGGGGCTGGGAGTTGGCACAGGGGGGTAATCGAGCATGCTGATCATCCCCAAGGGGGTGATCAGCATGCTCGATTACCCCCTGTGCCAAATTCCAGCCCCCTAGCTCAAATTTTCAAAAAATCGATAAAATCGATAAAAGTAATGGACGATCTTGAAAACTAATACTGTATTCGTAATCTGCATGCTCGATTACCCCCCTGTGCAAACTCCCAGCCCCGCAGGTCAAACTTTACAAAAAAATCGATAAAATCGATAAAAGTAATCGATAATTCTGAAAACTAATATTGTATTCGGAATCCCCATGCTCACTTCCCCCTGTGCCAACTCCTAGCCCTGTAGGTGAATTCTGCAAAAAAATCGATAAAAATCGGTAAAATCGACATCGATCGATAACGAAAAGTGGACTATGACACCCGCCGGGGCCCGAAGTGTATGTGTGCCAAGTTTGGTCCGGATACGGCGGAGCCGGGTAAGCCAGCTAGTCGTTCATAAAATCCTACAAGTGACGAACTTTGTGGCTTTGTATGCAAGAGTTATTGGTGAACTAGATGGCTTACCCGGCTCCGCCCGGCCCTGTCATTATTTTATTCGTGATCAGCATGCTCGATTACCCCCCTGTACCAACTCCCAGCCCCGTAGCTCAAATTTTGCAAAAAATCGATAAAATCGATATCGATCGATGACGAAAAGCAGCCTATGACACCCGCCGGGGCCCGAAGTGTATGCGTGCCAAGTTTGGTCCGGATCGGTTCAGAAATGGAATTTTCTATTCGGAACATACGTACAGACATACATACAGACAGACAGACAAACAGACATTCAGCTTTATATACAGGGTGTCCCAAAAGTAAGTATCGAACGTTTGATCGTTAATAACTCTCTTCCCAAGAAGTCTTTTGCCTTGCTTCAGGTACCGTTTTGTAGAGCTGGCTTCAACTTAGATTTGCACTATAGAACGAATCACTCATCTCTCTTCATTACTGTAGGATTACGGTAGAAACTTGAAACATATGGCGTTAATGTGAAAAAAGCTGCCGTTTCAAAATTTTTCAAAAAATCATGAAAACTTGTGTAATAGGGTTTTTATGGACGCTGAGTTCAATAATTAACTATTCACAAGATTACGAAGCTTTCCAAACCGTGCAATCCCACTTTTTAGGAACATTGAAAAAATGGCCGCTACTTCTTACCTGGCATAACTCTTCAATGAAGCATCATAATAAGTTGGGAACTTTACAGTTATAATCAGCAACTCTAATTAGCCTAGTGTAAAAGTTTTAAGGCTGTTTTGTTTCCTTTCTGGGGCAAAATATGGTCTTTCATTGCTTAAAACCCTCCTTGAAGTTTCTACCGTAATCCTACAGTAATGAAGAGAAATGAGTGATTCGCTCTATACTGCAAATCTAAGTTGAAGCCAGCTCTACAAAACGGTACCTGAAGCAAGGCAAAAGACTTCTTGGGAAGAGAGTTATTAACGATCAAACGTTCGATACTTACTTTTGGGACACCCTGTATAAGATGCCACTGTAAACTGTGCTTATAAGGAACAAGTCATGCAGAGTTCTGTCACCTAGGACTAAGAGCACGTCTCAAATATTGTTCTTCCTCACACCGGCTGACGGCCGAATATCATTGACTCCCGACATTACCATTTATGGTACCGGATTAGCGTGTGACGACGTCTACCCAGTTTTGGTATGGTCGTTTCGCACGGTGCAAATGTCTGAAAAAATATTGGTGTCATATTTTAAATATGGACTTTGGTCATGAAACTTGAGCATTGTCTTGTCATGAACGCGAGGAAGGCATTGTTGTTAAAACATTGGAATGGATCAAAGGCAGCGTCCCCCAGACTGGGGGGTATCTGGCTCTGGTAGTGATGTAATAGTAGACCCCTGACTGAGCTGACAGAAGTTTGCAGCGCGAAAGGAGGGAAGTCTCCAAATCGCCCCTCAAGTAGCCCTAATCTCACGGTAGGCTCAGGCGAGTGCGAGAGGCATGCAAGGTGCAAGAGACGCAGAGTCGTTGCGGGACCCTGCCCTCATGACTGCGTGCGTTATACGCACTCTGGCCTTGCAAATCGATATTATGTGTGGGCACCGTCCGGGCCTACCGTAAGATTCGGGCCACTTTCGGAGCAAATTTCAGGCTTAGTAGACCCCCTCTTTCGCTCCGAACTTCAGTCATCGCTTAGGTAGGGGTCTATTCTAACATCGCCACAAAAACCCGGCACTCATTTTTATGCCGGGACGTTGCCTAATATCCTAACACACTTGACTCACAGCAAATTTTATGAACATTCGTGTTTTCCACTCCTGCTACATGCTGTCTTTTGGGGCAAAAATTTCTACTTAAGCCATATTCTCGCACGTAAGTGATGTGCTTGCCAGGTACATTCGGATCGCTATAATTACGAGCTTTTCAGTATACCAATTGCATTGCAAGCCCCGTCCCTTTATCCAATGTCGCTTCAGATGCTCAAACAAAGAAAATTTTGAAATTGAAGTTTAGTAGCGAAAACCCAATCTCGACCAAATTTTGGATTTAGAGGTTCTCGAGGTTGCTTTTTTCAGCAGTTGGATTTGTTTCTTGCAAGGTCAAGATTTAGCACCAATAATCCCAACCGAGATCAAAATTCGGATTTAGCCGAAATTTCTTTGGAACAAGATAAAAATTCCGATTTACGGGTTTTCGAAAAAATATGAATGAACTATTGAAAAACGTAGCATGAGCTTGAGTTTGGTTCAAAATAATAATATGTCTTTCTCTATTGTTTTACATCATTAAGAGCTTCCTAGGTGACTATGAAATTTTCTTGGCATTGGAACAGCCTCAATGACCTCAGTGACCTGAGATATTTCAAAAAATACTTGGCTGGATCATTATCACTGCCGCACCTTGACATATTCTTACTGAATTTGGAAAGAAATAGAACGGAACTTTTATATATTTTTTATTTTTCTTTTATTTTGCATTTCATTTCTAATAAAAGAATTCGCTTCCTTGTCAAACTTTCTCCAAAAATGTGCAAAAAATCAAACTGCTATTGATATTGCACAAAAAATACATCATTATCGGAAAAGCGATAAAGCTTGAACTTCGGTCTTGTTTTGAGAAAGGAAAATGCGAAAACACCCCTAAATCCGAATTTTGATCTCGGTGGGGCATTATCACTGGACTTTGATGCAACAAATATGTTTCACCAAAAGAGCAACTTTGAAAACCTTTAAATCCGAAATTTCGTCTTGATTGAGCAAATTCGCTACTGAACTTTGATTTTGAAACTTTCTTTGAAATGCCGGTTTCAGCATCTGAAACGACGCTTTATAAGGAGACGGTACATGCAATGTTTTGATATCCTGAGAAGCTCGTAATTATAGCTAATCCGAATGTGCCTAGTAGCACAGATGTTTTAACTTTTCAAAGCTAATGTAGGATTTAGAATGTTAACAAAAGTCATGTTAGGAAACAAGGGGGGAGGGGAAATTATGTGTGAAAGAAAGAAAATTGATTTGTGTTCTCCTTAAACGAGGCCTCACAGCAACCTCAATCAACGGTAGCTTAACCCATGAGTACAAAGAAATAAATATAGTTGTAAACACCGAACACGAAATGAGTCATGAGTTTGATCAATTCAAGTTTGATATTCATCAATGAACCAAGTGGGTTTCAGAACCCAGTTGATAGACCCACGAGACCAGCACGAAGCTAGCGAATCGGGACTCACAAGAAAAGGAAGGCTGTTCGAAGCGGCCTTTTAAAATGAGATGTATACTGCCTTGTAGAGCTTTGAAGGCTGATTCCAAATCTACCTTTGCTATCTGCTGCGGGCTTCTGGGAGAGGAGTTAAGAAGGCTTCTGTGAGTAAAAATCTGAATGCAAGAGTAGGCTAAAATCAGTCGTAACATTTTTTACAGGGCTTAATTGGTAGTCGGGTCATTCGGTGCAACAGATATTCTTGATTCAATCATACCAATCCGCTGCTGCCTCATTTGAACATTGGGAAAAGGTTACGACTGATTTTAGCCTACTCTTGCATTCAGATTTTTACTCACAAAAACCTTCATAACTCCTCGCCCAGAAGCTCGCAGCAGATAACAAAGGTAGATTTGGAAAGCGTTCTAAGCTCTGCAAGGCAGTACACACCTCGTTTCAAAAGGCCACTTCGACCAACCTTCCTTCCCTTGTCAGTAGAGTTTTTTCTAAATACCGATCTTACTCCGCTGTACTAGGCTGCAGAACCTACTAGTACTCGTTGATAAGTACGACGACAGCTGTCTAGGAAACTCATGAATAAAACGTACCGCATATGTTGGCTTCCGGAATCCATGGATCGGCTTGGTAGCCATGAGCTAGCTTCCAAAGATCGCAAGCTCGAATTCGTGGCATAACGAGCTAAAATCTTGCAGGTTCCACAATCCAACCTTTTATCAATCAAGCAAAAATCGAAATCAGGTACAAATAAATCAGCCGTTTTCTTTCGATGTTATAAATTCTTCTTGAAGCAGCAAATGCTGTTTCCAATAGTACAATATATTAGAAAATTTGCCTATTTAGATTTTTGAGTTCTTTTGCGGAACTTTGAGAAAAGTTTTCGGCAAAACAGTGTTAATCAGGTTACTGTCTACTCTGTAAAAAATGAATAACGCTTGAATTCCTTCTTTGCACATAGAAGCACATAATTGGTTTCGAGCCAAAGGACTGCATTGAGCGTGCCAGTTTGCGCAAAAATTTGAATTATCTCTGCATCTTGTTTCGAAATGCACCTTGTAGCACGCTTGCTTGGCAATGACAGTACATTTTTTAAGGATTAAAATCGCTCTTTTCTCTTAAAATAGAGCAGGAAAGCAAAAGAAAAACTGAAAAAGACGCATCTACGTAAGCTACTCCAATAAAAGGTGTTCCAAAGGTGAAATCTATTTTCCGCAAGATTTCAGAATTAGGCTACTTTTCTCAATATTTTTGAATAATCGGAAGGTGGAAAAGTAAACTTTGGCATATTATACTGCATCGCCAATTAACAAACATGACTTGGGATTGGCTTCATGAGCACTTTTGCGCAGTTGAAAATGCTTCTAAGTATTTCATCGTTTCACCGTTTCATCCGATTACTTTCAGGATTTACACTCTTGAGAAGTCTGGGAGGGGAGTGCAATCAAGAACATATGATGATTCAGCATTTGCTACAGCTTCGAACTTGTAGTTAATTTTGCACAAAAGAACTTGCAATCACTTTCTATTAGCTGATAAGTGAGCCTCAAACGTGAGATGGCTGAAGTGATATCTCAAGAATGCACAAAGAATCAGGTGATGAGAAACAATGACGTATATCGCAAGAAAGTCAGAGTTAGATAATAGTCTTTTTTTGTGTTGAGGGCTGTACATCAGTATATGCAATCGCTTTTTTTTTGCTGATAAGTGAGCCCTCAAAACGTGATAAAACTGAAGTGACATTAACCAAAAAGCGCACAAAAACGAAGTGACAAGAAAGCAATGACGTTTCTGAATCGCAAAAGGCTAAAGTCAGTTGATCGTCTTTTATTTCTATTAAAAAATTTCGCGCTTATATGGTCTGCTAACACAAATAGACAAATGAGCAGCTCTGCAACTCAATAACTCTACTCCGTCATCGTTCAAGAATTTCAATGAAGAATCTTATATGCAGGTTTGGAGTAGCAATCCTACTCCTACCTATATAACGTTACATAGGAAAATCAGCAACGATAAATCAGCAACCTTACAAACAGATAAGAAATTGACATCTAAGTGTCGCTGTGCTAATTGAAATAGATTTAAATAATATTAGTTATAAAATTTCGGGAGAACCCTGACGTGATGTTGGGCATAAATATCCGATGCAGTTTGCATCACGGGTAGCGCTCCCCAGCGATGAAATGGTTCGCCCTAACCTAAGAGGAACTAGCCTCTTGAAGGAAACTGCATAAGAGTCCAGGATGGACCGCCTTTGACTCAATGGATTGCAGGTCCCTTAACAAAAATCTAATTCAAGCTAATCTTTGTTCAGTGTTGTCCTTGTTCAACGATAATAACACAGAAAATCGGCTAAGAGTGGTAAACAATAACACAAGTAATAACAATACTGGTTCTAGATGCAACAGAAGAAACTGTAACATATGTGATAAAATCAAATTCAACAACATTACGCATAGTTCTACAACAAATTACTACTTCAGAACTAACAAACCCAACATATGTAATTGTGAATCAAAGAATGTGATTTATATGATAACATGTCTTACGTGTAACTTACAATATGTCGGTGAGACCACACAAAAATTGAGATCAAGAATAAATCAACATAAGAGAAGTTTTCATAAATTCAACATCCATACGTTTATGGTGGATCATTTCAAAAATACTGGGCATGACCCGGAAAACATTAGTGTAGATGTACTGGATCATGTTACTGAAATGGACAATACAAAAAAACTCTTAAGAGACAAAGAGCTTAAGTGGATACAATATATGGTCACTGCATATCCATTTGGATTTAATGACCAAATAAAAGGGTTTGGCAATATTTCTGAGAATATTAATCCGCTAGAAAAAAGGGAACATCCTTACTTTAGATGTCCAGTCAGAAGAACAAGAAGGGGAAGAAAGAAAAGAAGATCCAGAAGAAAAAGTACATGCTATGACAGAACAGAAGTAGTAATAACAATGATAGATAATTTGTATAGTAATGCACTCTTCAGGTACTTCCGTACATTAAATAAAATGGATATAAATAGGCTTATCGAATACTCCTTTACGGCAGACTTTAATAAATTAACATTTGAACATAGATACAAGATATATTCATTGATAGCCACTCCATTTTGGGGAAGGACAAAGACTTTAATGAAAGACAAAGACCAAATAAATATCACATTACCATACTTGGGCAACATTATGGAACGACTGAAACTTACTAGATTAAGCAACAGTGCTAGCGTACATAGAATAATTACTGAACACATAAATACTAGGGACATCGATTTGAAAGATATTAGAGTAACAATCCGCTATAACTTACAAAAGCCTCTAGGGCTTGAAATTTGTAATTATAATAACTTTCTCAGAAAGTTAGATATTAACCTTATTAATTACATAGAGGATCAAGAGTGTGTATGCGACAAATATGTTGCGTATATTGATCCAACTCATAAGCATGTCTGCACAGGGAGTATCGATTTTATAGATGACGAAAGATTGAAGAGTGCATTGAGAAAAGGAACTAAATATAGAAGACTCTCTATATTTAATAAAGAAGATGTTCTAAGCACGATAAAAGACCTTGTATCCCAACTAGTGACAAAGTACATACATAAATTTAGAGCTAACTCTACAAACAAGGAACACTTAATACACAGCATGAACCGTTACTTTAAGAACAAGATTACACCGAAATTGTATAATATGTATAACATGGAAGAAATTGAAGACGACCAATACGATAAAAAAGCCTTAGAGCAATTACACAAACATTTTGTAATAACCCCAGTGGATAAAGCTAGTTCTAATTTTAGTTTTACCTGCAAAAAATTCTATATAAAAATGATGAAGAAAGAAATGGAACAAGCTAATAATGAAGGTAACACCTATGAAAGCACCAACTTTACAATTGAAGATATCCGAATGAAGCATGTAAGAATACTTAACAGTCTGAATATTAAACCTGAGGAAAGATTCCTCGAAATACCTAGAATTTATGGTATACCAAAGATGCATAAGAATCCAATCAAATTCAGATACATAACAGGAGCAAGAAAAAGTACACTGAAACCTCTTACAAATATTTTGCAGCTCATACTTGCACATACAAGAAAACATTTTGCTAATTATTGTAAGGTTATAAGACAGAGAACACAAATTAATTACTTCTGGGCGGTGGAAAATAGTACCCAGATAATAAGGGACTTAGCAAGAGCTAAGGGAAACTTGAACATTTATTCTGCGGATTTCTCAAGTCTTTTTACTAGTCTACCACATAACGTGGTAAAGTCTAATCTCAAGAAACTTTTAACCCAGTGTATGAGAGGCTTTAAATATATCAGAGTATGTAATAGAAACGTATCTTATGTCAATACGGTTACACTACACGGAAAATATTTTCAACTGGAGGATGTACTCTACATGATAGACTCCCTGCTAGACTCTAGTTACTTGAGTTTTGGAGGAGTCGTTTACCGACAAATTAAGGGTATACCACAGGGTGCTTCTTGTAGCCCACAAATGGCCGACCTAACATTGACATATATGGAATATGAATTTATGAAAAGGCTGGCAATTACATCAAACAATTTGAGATTCTCTTTTAAGTATACTTATAGATATATTGATGATATACTCCACGTATCTACAAATGAACAAGAATTTGAAAGAATTATTAAAGATATATATCATGATACACTTGAGATAGAAAAGACCAACAATAATTGCAAAATCACTAATTTCTTAGATTTACACATAAACACTTTTGACAATTTAGTAAAATTTAGTCTTTATAATAAAACAGACAGCTACAATTTCAAAGTTATTAGATATCCTCATTGGAACTCCAACATACCTAGGTACATACTAATAAATACATTATCATCTGAGATGCTTAGGCCCGTATGCACGTACATCCCCGCGGGGAGGGGATGTGCGCTTAACCATTGAAATGATCCCCGCTGGGGATCCCCTCCCCTCCCCGCGCGAACCCCCGTATGCACAACAACCAATATTGTACAAGGGATCCCCTGTGGGGAGGGGAAGTGAACCCTCTTATGCACAAGAGGGGATCAAGCGGGGAAATCACCTTGCTTTCAAATTTTCTATGAAAAACTCTTTCTTATTTCATATTTTGACTGCAACTCATCTTCATCTCCTCACTTTAATTAAATTAGGGTTGCGGAATGCGCGTATGCAGTGACTGCGCTCGGGGCGCTAAAAATGATTTTTTCTACTCTCATTATGTTCCTGCTTTCTTGGATGCTGCCCACTTTCGTTCATGCTGCTCCATTTCAGCGTAAAAATGTTGAACTATAGAAGTTGATGTGTCTCTGCAAGGGAATGGGTAGAAGACGTTATGCTGCCGAAAAGGGGGGGGGGGGTGCCGCGCGGACGCTCAAAGCAGTATTCTAACACATAACAGAAGCTGCAAATTGTGCCAGCTCTCCATAAACGCTGTAACTATCAGCTGCATATCGTCCTTTATCCCAGGGGAATGATCCCCAGCAGCCATCCCTGCTATGCACAAGGGGAACGCTGGGGAGGGGATCATTCCCCAGGGGATTTCTACTCAGAAATAGGCAAATATGCTACTTTCTGGATTTTTTCGAGGCAGCTTATGTTAAAAAAACAAGATAATGGCAACATGTCATGAAATATGAAAGTTACAGTGTGTTTACTCAGCCTATATAGTTAAAACTATTATGTTATATGAAAAATGCGCAAATTTCCTGAATGATCAAGAACTCCTACAAATAATCGAAATTGGCAGCTATTGTTGCTCGGATTTCTTCTCAAGAGGCGAATGTAGAAAAGAAAGACAAATTGCAAGCCACACGTCGCTGAGAGAAGAACCCGGCTTTCAAAGAAAATTCTCCATCAAAATGAACGAAATGCTTGGTAATGACTGAGCAGAACCAGAATATCCGCGTCTCTGGAATGATCTACACCATCGAACCCCTACTTCTTTGCAGGGGATGTCGATCCCCTCCCCCGCGTTATTGAGTTGAATTCGCGCATACGGGGTTCGAGTGGGGGAAGGGAAGGGATCCCCTCCCCCATTTGAACCCCGTATGCACTGGAGTTCGCTCGATCAATACCTCTGAAATCATTCACACCATCCCCGCTTAGGTGCAAGGGAGGGGATCGCTCCCCTCCCTTCTGTCATGGCGGGGTTCGGCGGAGGGGATCGTTCCCCTGGGGATCCAGTTCCCCTCCCCTCCCCAGCGGGGACGTACGTGCATACGGGCCTTAGAATATACAGAAACTGCTCTAGTTACTCGGACTTCAAAGATAGAATAATTGAGTTGGGTAGAACATCTTTTGATAATGGATGGGAGTGTGGGTACTTTATGAACATACTATGTCGGGCTATGATAGATAGACCTTTCATTTTACGCAAATACGGGTTTGTAACGGCGATACATCTTCCTCTGATGCACGAGCTACGTGCAGTGTGGACTAGTGCTAACGCGCCAGGATGACACTGTAAGATGAATTCAAATTCGACCTCATACACATCACAACATTAGTCTCAAGTCTCATTTGCCTGAGCGTGCCTGATTACTTTCCCAACTTCTACTTCTACTTCTAATATTTTTTTGACTTTTGACATCATAGGTATTCAAAAAGTATTAGCGAATTTTACGTCTTTTGAAGCTTTCTTGTGAACTACTGATGAGGGCCGACAAGAAAGCTACACATCCGGTATAGTTCTAAGGCCCGAAACCGGTTGTGTGTAAACACATATACATATATTTCTAATTTTGTATCTTGTCTTCTAGCTCAACTAGTACTTAAATATAATAACTTCCTTTGTTTCATATGATGATTCAGCATTTGCTACAGCTTCGAACTTGTAGTTAATTTTGCACAAAAGAACTTGCAATCACTTTCTATTAGCTGATAAGTGAGCCTCAAACGTGAGATGGCTGAAGTGATATCTCAAGAATGCACAAAGAATCAGGTGATGAGAAACAATGACGTATATCGCAAGAAAGTCAGAGTTAGATAATAGTCTTTTTTTGTGTTGAGGGCTGTACATCAGTATATGCAATCGTTTTTTTTTGCTGATAAGTGAGCCCTCAAAACGTGATAAAACTGAAGTGACATTAACCAAAAAGCGCACAAAAACGAAGTGACAAGAAAGCAATGACGTTTCTGAATCGCAAAAGGCTAAAGTCAGTTGATCGTCTTTTATTTCTATTAAAAAATTTCGCGCTTATATGGTCTGCTAACACAAATAGACAAATGAGCAGCTCTGCAACTCAATAACTCTACTCCGTCATCGTTCAAGAATTTCAATGAAGAATCTTATATGCAGGTTTGGAGTAGCAATCCTACTCCTACCTATATAACGTTACATAGGAAAATCAGCAACGACATCAAATAACCGTCTTCAGTAGTTTTGTGCTGTTTTAGTTGAAAAAATATAGCACTAAAGTGTTACAAAAGTTATTTTTTAGTCAAAGTTCCTTTATTGAATCACAACTTAACTCTTTCTACTTTCGTCCTAGCTACTTCTTCGTTTTTAGTCGATAGCATTTTCTTTGATACTCCACAAACTTTGCCTGCATCCGTCGATCAAATGACTTCGAAACTGTGGCATTTGGGCGGAGCCGCAATTGTTTGCATCCGTTATCTGTGAGGGGTTACGGTATTGGAAGGACAGAGCCACAGTGCAATATAAAAGAATCTTTATAATAAAACCACCACCAGTGTTTGCCAACATTGGCGATTACACCTAAAACTCACTGCTCTCATAATACCTAGCCCTTAATGGATCTCAGAACATTGCCATTTTTCCGTCTCTTTCTAAAATTTTCTCTGTTTTCCAGAAACTCGTTGAAGTCATTAGTTGGTACTGAGGATCTAGGCCCTGTTAATTATTTTTTAGAAAAAATGTGGTCTTCTCAAATTTGTCGATAAACTTCAGCTCACGAACTGTGGTTCATCGAAGATTTTAATAGCTTGAGATTTCGCTCAATTATACTATAGGCATGTTTAGCAGAGCATAATATTCATAGGAATAACTTTGAAAAAGAGAAGTGATCACACAATATTCTAGGCCTGTTTCGAAATGTTATCATCCATTATCTGTAAATAGCAAAGTATAAGAACCTTTGAAAAATAGATGGACAACGAGGACTAGAGATGTCCACGGCACCGAGACATGGCGTCACTCCTCAGATTCTTCCCCCCCCCCCCTCCCCTTCCTCGGGGTTGTATGCGTATACTAAAGGCAGTGGCTCGGCAAAACCAAACATACCAAAATTTTGATACGGAAGGGTTGCTTGCGTCCCAAACATGGGAACAGAGCAGTTCAGAGAGTACAGCATGCTCCGCCTAGAAAAGCGCCCCTAAACCCGTACGCAGCCATTCTTACACGCCCTCGGACGAGGTTGAGATCCCCTTCCGACCGTCAGGGGCGGCATGCCGCAATGCTATAAACATGATGGTCCCAACGAGTCTACATCTCTAACTATGACGTGACGCGTTACACTCGTCCAAATTCAAGATGTTGGAGCTTGAAAAATGCTGGTTTTCACCGTTTGCGTGCTCTTCAAAGTGTATTCTCGGAATCAGCGCGTCGAAATACCCCAGGTAAACTAAAGAACTTCAAGTTGAGGATTTACCGAGCCACTGCCTTTGAGTCAGATTCACTGCATTTTGAAAGCGTACACACTCATCTGCTACATCCACAGGGGCTCTCACAGGTGGCTTATGAGCAAGCTAAAAATGCTCGAAACTCTGTATCCGATCGCATTGTAAGCATAACCGCTCACAGAATGTGCAAAATCTCGTCCCAACCTACGCGGAATTCCCGAATTCGCGACATTCACGAAAATTTTGCACATTCTGTGAGCTCTAGAATAGAGTATATAGCACTTTTACTGAGAAAGTGCTGTTGCCTTCTACACAAAAATATCATCTATGAGCCAAATACAGGGAATTCATGTTATCGAGAACTTTTCCTGCCATTCAAACAATTCAACGATGCGATTCTGCACGCGTATATGCATTATGAGTAAAACGGTGCCATCTTTGTGCTCAGTATAACAGCTGTCGTAAAATACTTTCAATAATAGTCAATATCGAAGAAGGACGCAAAGACGCTATGAACGCTTCAACTCTTATCTAGTGGGAAATTCATAGCAAATGAGAGTTCAAATGGATGTACAAATTAACTAGATAGACTTGATGCGTTCGCAAAAGTCATAATGCATACGAGTCGTTGCTGCGTGTTCAACTGTATCTGCCGCATTTTATTCGTAAAGCTCTGAGATCAGTGGCGGCTTTTCTTCTCTGATGGCTATTTCCAGAATAAAAACATTAAAACCCGCACTACTTACGACTCTCACTAGCATAAACTTTTTGAATGAAACATACTTCGATAATGTGTCAAGAAAGTGAAGCCGAGTAATCATTGAACAAAACTTTTCGTCCCCTTTCGAAGTTATGCAAAAAGTCTTCGCTAAGAGTTGAGCAGTGGTTTTGGTTCTGGTTTGGCTATATTATAGAAGAAGTTTCTTACTTTTTGAAGCATTTGCATGAGATTGTCAATATGATCTCAGTGCAAAGCATTCGAAAAGGTGCTGTACTCTTTGTCCTCATGGCTCTATAAACTTTGCCATATCGACCTTCAAGTACTACTGGCACGGCCCTTTGCGGCGAATTGTGTCGAAACCGTACCGTAAGTGCTGCAGCAGAGGGCGAAGGTTTGAACGTAAAAAATAGAATTCTTCAATCTTTTTTAACCAACTTCTTGGTAATCGTTCTTTTTATTCCCATATTCATTCCTATTTTTTCTTTAAAAAAGCTGCAAGTTTGTACTGGTATCAATGAGTATAGGCGATTCATTCACGCAAAGACTGCGTACGTATCGGCGTCTTTCTGATCAAGCGCTCCTTCGTTTCTCTTATCATCTGCTGTCTCTCCCAGGCACGAGCTATTTTGCTCGGGCGCAACGGAGCCCAGTCTTTGCGTGTTATGAATCGCCGAAACGTGCTTTTTAGGTTCTCTCCTTCGGAGCACTTTCCTCTGCTCTAGGCCTGGAGCCTCATTTATTGAAAATTATAACGAGCCAAAAGCGAACGCACAAAACTAGGCTCCCGAAAACAGTATCTCAATATCCCATGCGGAGATTTGATTTGAATCACTTCTTCAAAGGTGTCTGTATTAGACATAAGCATAAGAAGCAGGGGCAACGACAAATCTTCCAAAATCCTCATCGCTAGCTTCAGAAAACATCGCTTGCTTGTCTTCCTTTATCTTCCTGACACTTTTGATGATGACCTAAAAGAGTCAAGTATCGCTTGCATATTGAACTCGCAATTATTAGGTTGAACCGAAAGTTCTGCCGTTTCATATTCAAAAATTTGTAAGTTCACGTTATTTCAACGGATTTGCTTGCTTGTAATTTTATTAGAAAGACTAGGTCTTCCGCGTTCAATCGCTGCTTTGTAGTGCTTCTGTTTCACACTGAGTGCAGAGATAAAAATGGAAAACTAAGACCATGTAAACTTTGACCATTTTAAGTTAAGTCACCAAAAATCTGGAATGCTGCAGAGAAATCTGAACTTGTCAGTACATATGGTTTTGGCCTACTCTTTGCATTTGTGAAAAGTTTGTGCTGTTTGGATGTCTCTGTGAGAAGTTATGATTTTCGCGAAAATTGACAAATTTATTAATTTTGGCGTTTTCCATAGTAAACTCGATATTCATAACCTCTCACAGAGACGCCCAAACAGCACAAACTTTTCACAGATGCAAAGGGTAGGCCAAAAACATATGTACTGACGATTTCACTTGGTGACCTAACTTAAAATGGCCAAAGTTTACATGGTCTTAGTTTTCCATTTTTGTCTCTGCACTCAGTGAAACTGAAGCTCCACAAAGCAGCCATTAAAAGCAAAAGATCTAATCTTTCTAATAAAATTGCAAGCAAACAAATCCGTTGAAATCTCGCGAAGTTATAAATTTTCGAAAATGAAACGACAGAACTTTTAGTTCAACCTAATATAAGAATTAGAGGTACCTAGAACGCTTCAATGAAGTTTCTGATCCTGATCTTCGCAACTCCACTGGCAGAGGCTTTTACAAAGCCAATAAGCAATGAGCTAACTTTCAGGTATGTGTTACATCTCTAGAGTAAGTAGTCGAGATCATCGACCTTTTAGAAGCTCAGACCAATGTTCTTGCTCCTGCCCAAAATGTACTAATACAGGTGAGCGGTATTCTTGAGTGGACTCGAAATTTTTCATCAAGTGAATGAATATCGAATAAATTCGAAATTCAAAAATTCTTGTGAATGAATCTCGGGTAAAATCGGAAAATCAAAAATATCGAATGAATGAATATCGATTATATTTGAACACTGAGAGTCGAATTTCGAATAAATATTCTAATAAGTTATCGAATAACTAGAGCAACCATCTGAATCTTGCTGACATATTCGGCTAAAGTCGATCCATTCATAATCCGCACTCTCATATCCCCTATACCAACTCCTAGCTCAAGATTTCAAAAATCAGTGAAATTGATAAAGTAGATTTTTTTTCTCGAATTTCTCGAACTCTTTCCTAGACGGGCGGTACAAACTGTCGTCCTCTAAGTGGTGTCTGGTTATGGCCATGTCTAGATCACGTGAGATAACTACGAAGTCGCCTACCTAATCGCTCACCGCTCTAATCTCTCCACGAGAGCAGAAATCACGCAGCTCCTGTAAACCAAGTCTTTGTGCGCGCGTAGATTGCTAGTGGGATGTTTTTGAGATAGGCGCTGCAAAACGGCGCAAACCGAGTAAGCGAATTGTCTGAACTTGCAATCCACGGAAGGGACAGGCTCCTGAGGCTTAAACAGCAAACTAGTGAAGAGCGGCACCGGTAAACTCCTATCGCCGACGTCTTGTCGCAACAACTGTTTTTTTGCTGATTTGGTGCCAATAGCAGTCCGAACTAACTCATTGATCGAAAAAGCATCAATCAAAATCCATACCTATTTTTACAAGCAGTCGGAGGAACAGCAACTCTTTTATACAGTTTTAAGGTCACACGATTGATTCACCATTTAAAAGATTTCAAAACTTTCGTGTCAACCTACGTAATATCTGTCCCAGCAGATAAGAGCATTTTCAACAAAAATATATTTAAACGTTGATATAAACAAAGTTCTTCTCAAGGCGCACAAATATCTGTATTTGTTGGGAAATGAGCACTGACTCTCCTATCAACTTTTCATGCTTCAAGCCTCAATGTTATAAGGTGTAACGCAGAGGTGAACATGCTGATTTTAGAATTGAAAACAAGAAAATGGTTTGCAATAGTGGATTTCAATGAAAAGCTCTGTCATAAATAATCAATATAGGTAAACCGAAGCAGGGGAGCTGGTATACAATAAAAAGTATGTTTTAGCATTTTTCGACCTTATAAGTTTTTACGGCAGAGACTCAGGCAGTCGATGGGATACCTCCGGAGGGCAAAATGGGGGTGGCCGAGGTCTCTTCAGCGGGGGGTTCGCCACTCGTTCTCCGGAGCCCTCCTATTTTGTGCCCCGGATGTCCCCCGCGGCACGCTGCAACTAGCCCCAACTAAGCTTGAAACCCCAATTATGCCCCTAAACGCTACCCAAATTAGCTCAACACCGCCCTGGGGAGTCCATAAGCAACACGATGGTTGCGTCCATTTCATCTATCTTCCATGATCTTATGGTTCCATTTGTTGAATCGATTATGGGCACTACCTAATGATATAAGAACTTAGAACAACATAAATGCCAACGCGCTAAAGAGCAACACGAAAAAAAAGAACGGTAAAGAACACGGAAAAACAACAGCAAGTCAAACGAGAGCCGAACACCAAAAGTGATTGAGAGCATCCGCATGAGAACCCAAAACATGTAACGCGAAAAGAAGGAAGATAGAACAACATAACGCCGACACGCCGAGGAGCAACACGAAGAAGAAAAAGAAAAACGAGCAAAAAAGAACGACAAGAAAAGAGCAAGTTTAAAAGCGAGGACAGCGTAATTTCGAAAATGCTGAGCTGTGTATCAGCGTCAGCGTCTCAAATGGCTGCATACCTAAGCGCTCAGGAGGTGCTGCGCGCTTAAAGCTCTCCGGGGTTCTCCCAAATTTTGGGACACCTCTCGAGCACAGATTGGCGCGTTCTTCGGTGGACTCGCTTTTACCTCCTAGTGACGCCATAATGACGTCATCACAAGTGGCCCGCTCCTTGCCCCACCCCCTCAATGGTTAGGATCGCCTTTTAAGGTGCTCCAGATCTGGTCCGCTCCCCGGAGGTTTCCCATCGGCTGTCTGAGGAAAAGAATCCTAAGTAAAGTGCATTTGCAAAGAATTGTTATCATTTATCCTCGACACCGGAAATTTTTAAAAGGTCAGTTAGTTATAAAAATTTCCGTTTTGTCATGCAGCTTCGGAACTCTATAGCGTCTAAAGTAAAATTGATATTCTTAGGCTACGATTTTTTTTGTGAGCGGTAGCTTCAAACCTTTACTATTACATACTCACTACATACAATTTTTTATTTATAGCTGAATCTGTAAAAAAATCACTATTTTAAATTCCAAGTTCCGTTTTTGAGCAAGTTTAAAATAATAATCTTAAAATAATCTTAAAATCTATGGCGAATCACAATCAAGACTGTGACCTGCTGCTTGGGAATTCCCATAGCCAAAAATGTAAAAATTTGTAAGCGTTTGCGCGCGGAGGTCATTTCTTGGATTGTAGACTTGAATTTGATCTACGGTCATGCAAATGTATGAAAATACCAAAATCGCATGTGTTACTCTCAAATTTCAGCGTTTTTTTGAACCGTGATTCTTTTGAAAGTTTGACGAAAATGTCTGCATTTTGGCCCTCCTGCACCTTTCGTCATAAAAGAGATAATTTTCAAGCAGGCAGAGTCAGCCATCCAATTCCTTAATCAATTTTTTTCTAATGGTACCATACATTTGTGCACAAACTTAGACATTTCTACAGAGTTAAACACGTGCGATATTTTGCCAACCTAATACCATCTACTAACGTTGTTTGATAGCCATGAAATCACTTGCATTTTTACCATTTGAATGCTATGCATTCCACAACCATGGTAATCGTTCATATCTCCTTAATTCCACACAAAATTTGAACCTTAGCAGTAAGACTACAAATAGTATTGCACGCTGATTAGTACTGAAAAGAGTGCTTATCAAGCACATCTAGTTTTTAGCTCAATTTCCGGCCGATGCTACGAACATACATAACATCATCGAAGCGTTGAATATCCTCTTTATAAATGTGTGTATACCTCACGTATCAGCATGCACCAAATTGCTCATGAATGACACGCAATCGTGTCCTGCCCCTAATTGAAGAAACTGTGTAGCCATATATAGCTATTTGAAGCCATGCACTACAAGATTCTCATTAGTTAATTATTTAGCACATCCTGGATACTGTGAGAGTGGTTGGACTTACTACAACGAGACCGATGCTTGTTATAAGGTATGTATGTTAACTTTGGAATAGAAAAAATAAGATGCGTCGTCTAATTGTAACCATTAATTCTTACGACCTGCTCAAACTCATCTCATTCAGTGACTGAAGTGATCACATACGGGAAATGTGTAATATTTAGGCCCCACCTGGTTCAAATATTTTCTTTCATTTTTCCATAATAGCTTTTATTTGAGAGGGCAGACGATTTACTCGCTACTTAATGCAGGTAAATTGGTAAACGGTAAGAAGTACAACATGTACAATAAATTTACCGTAGTCAATTGTATTGTACAATGTACAATTCTGTACAATTGACTGCGGTAGATTTATTTTGATTTTCAACTTCTCTTCGCGAATGTGCATGATATAGGGTTGTCGGTTTTTTCATCGCTCACTGAGACCCACAGAACGCCAATCCATGGGCGGTCTAGGTATTGGTCATTAGGTCATTTGAACCAGATTTTTATTGTCTCTATTATAGCTCTATTTGTTCTCTGATCTACCTTGTTTTGCGGTGTTATCGCTATGGCTTCTTGGGCAGTACAATAGTAACACCAAATCTTCCCTGAATAAAAAAATTTTCTCCTGCTATTTTCAAGAGCGCCAGTAATTGTTATGTAGAGCAAATCTCTGGCTACATTGTGCTCATTTTGAATTACATGGGCCACGTTTATCAAATCCTTGATATCTATTTATTTTTATCCTTTATCTATCTATCTATCTATCTATCTATCTATTTATCTATCTCCTTTTTTATCCTTTATCTATTTTTTTTATCCTTAATATCCTTGATATCTATATCTATACCGGTGCTTTTTGATTATGTCTACCACGCAAGATTACCGAAAATCCCAAAAAGCTGATTTTTCAAAGTAAATTAAACTTGAGATTTTGAACAGATTATGTTTATTGGCAATCAAGGTTTAATTCGCAAAAACTTCAAAAGCTTTTTTTGCTGCAGTTGCTTGTTGCATGACTTTGCCAAAAATCGAGACCTCCGAAAAAATAATTTTGCAAAGCTAAAAACACAGGCTAGGAGAATCTAAAAATTCCACTGTATAGTCCGAGAATTGTTATATTTGTGCCATACTTAACTCTTTCCGAAATTTTGGAAATTTTCAAGAATTAGCCTAGCTCTGAGCAGATAAAAATGACGGGTGAAGAATTGTGGCAACTATCAAAAAAAAACATACAAGACTGTGGCTAGGAAATGTGACCGTAAGAAAGAGAATGAAAAGCTGCATAGAATGCATGTTAAAGCTCATTCAGGTCTTTATTGTGCATGGTTTTATATTAGTTTGAAAAAAGTGACAAAACTTTCGGGACAACCTAATTGTTTGAAAAAATTCCCAAATACATCAACCACAGGACGTGTTTAAGACATCGAACGAGTTACTCACTGATCATCGAGTAAGATTTCATAGTTGTTATTTTGCAAGAAATTTGTCTGATGTGAGATTTTATTCAATTGAATCTTAAGTTTTATGAGAGATTCAGAGCCCAGACTAAAAAGATCGAATATGAAACCATTGTAAATCTCTTGATTAAACTGAGCCAACTTTCAAATCAAACAAATAAAACAACTATCGATTCTTACTCGTTGACAAATGAATGAGTCGTTCGATCACTAACTTTTTCGACTTAAATTAAGAGACGCGCTACCTCACAAATTCTATGGAGTCCAAGCGAGATCGGTTAGGTGAGTTACGGACCTGGATTCTGAGTGAGCCGGCACTTGCATCAGGAGCCCACGTTTGCGCATCATGGGGCGGGCGCCTGCGTCTGACTGGTTTACGACCCGTACGAGAACACTTACCCCAGACAGGAGAATAATCCAAACCGCCCTGGACATGTTTTGTCCATCCTTGCTTCTCAGCTATATCCATGGTTTTTGATTTCACTCGGCAGTGAATGCTTCGCCTTTTCATGGCTCTCCACAACGTTAATTCCGCGCGATTCGCAAGTCGCTAACCCAGAAAAGTTGGCCACAATTAACGCTTTCTCCTTTTTCAGCTAGTATGTGATCAATGAATTTCCTCTCTTGGTCTCTTGTGCCTGTCTTTTGTGTAGCCTTTGGATTGTTTCATACCGCCTACTGATCGCACCGACCGCGCTGAGCGCACTGATCTCACTGACAGCAGCAGCCAGCATGAGAACGCAACAGTGAATTCGATGCAATGCTCTGCGCGTTACTTTTTTTTCTAAAAAAGGGTCTAATCATTATTTTTGTAGATGAGTTACACATCTGTTAAAGAAAACCAAGCTCGAGCTTGATAGAAAAGTGCGCATGCGGTCTTTGACTCCCAATCCCAAAGTGATTTGTCGCTTGCTGCTTTAAGTTATGATAATGAATGTAAGAGGATATGAAGGTGTCGGGCTAATTGACACATGATTCTGTGTGGAACTAAAACACTACAAGTTAAAAAGGTTGCCACAACCTTGCCAAATGAACCAACCAACAACCACCACACGAACGACACTCGTTTATTGCCGATTACCTCAAACTTGAGTAATTAAACCCTCATTCTGCTTGAAATATACACACACATAAACAACGAAGCATCAACATGAAAAAGTGACGAAATCACTAACAAATGGTTGGAACTATGATGACGATAAGTCAAACCAAAATAATATCTTGGTCATGTGAATTTGGACTACTTGCAAGAAATGTACAAGAGGGGATTAGGAAACATATGATAGGAGTGTTGAACGTGCCATCCTACAAGGAATGAGCGGATAGTAAGGCAACACAAGCAATGAGTGTAAGTGATGGAAAATGCATGAGTAATAATGACTAAGTATCAGTGGCGTACCCAGGATTTCGGCTCGGGGGGGGGGGGCGCGACAAAATTTTTTTTTCAAAGAAGGTGCGTGGCGTCAGCCACGCACTCCGAAAATTTTTTTGGGGTGCTTCTCAAAACTTTTGCGGGTCCCCGACCCCTAAAATCTAGAAAAAGGGGGCGTGGCGTCAGCCACGCCCCCGAAAAATTTTTTTTTACAAAGCTAATTTGAATTTTTAAAAATTTTTAAAAATTATTTTAATTATTTACAAAAATAAACAAGTCACTTGCACATTTTTATAACCCACATAGGTAACTTTCAAAAATTTCGCGACCCATTCTCGGGGGGGGCGCGCGCCCCCCCCCCTCCCGCCCCCCCCTCGGTACGCCACTGCTAAGTATATATAGACGTTCGCTTGCTGGTTCCATCGTTCCTTCTGCAGCTGCAATCGTTTTTGTCGGTGGACCGAGATCTTTTTGTCGAAGGGAATGTCGCATCTGGCATCGTGGACTCATTCCTTGGCGTTCCGCAACTAGCCTTTTATTTAGCAAGCATTGCGATCCGTGAACGTCTCAACTGGTACTGAGGGGTCATCGTATGCAACTCTCATGCACTATCTTGCTCAATTGCATCGCGATTCGCGATACAAGTCGTGGCCCATGAATGTTTGAGAATAAACTTCGAATATGCAAACGTTAGCAACTTTTATCAAAGACACAAGTCATTAACGGGAGAAGAATTACTAAGTCAGGGTGTACAGAGTTTCTGCATTTCAGAATGTCGCTGGACTGGGCCAAACTGGGCCAAACTTGACACACGTACACTTCGAGGTGGGACGGTGTCGTAGGCTGCTTTTCGTTATCGATTCATATCGATTATATCGATTTTTTTGCAAAGTTTGTGCTACGAGGATGGGAATAAGTACAAGGGTGGCTAAGTGAGCATGCTGATCTTGAATACAATATTAGTTTTTGGGATTCTCGACCACTTTTATAGAAATTTTCTGCAAAGTTTGACCTACGGGGCTGAGAGCTGGTCCAGGGAGGTGAGCGGGTATGCTGATCACGAATCAATATTAGTTTTGGAACTTCCAGTACCTATCAACTTTATCATTTTTTTGCAAAGTTTGACCCACGGGGCTGGAACTTGTACGTGGGGAGGGGAGGGAGGGGGAATTAAGTGAGCTTGCTGATTTCGAATACTATATTAGCTTCTGAGATTATCGGCTATGTTATCAATTTCATTAATTTTTTGAAAGTTTAGCTACGGAGCCGGGACTTGGCACAGGGGGATAATTGAGCTTGCCGATTACGAATTAAGTAATAGTTCTTAAAATGAACAGCTGCAATTATTTTGCTTTGCCGTACAGGTTGTTAATGGTGATACAATTTTGTTGCCTGACGTTTCGGCAGGACGCCGTCTTCAGAAGCTGAAAAGTCACAAATACGTTTTCAGCCGCCAAATATCTCCTCCCATTTGCCACTCGATTCGTCTCAGGCAAAAATAGAGAGTTTGGGAGGAGGTGTCAACCCACCAAGCGTATCACCGTTAGCTCGTAGTTACTTAAGATGAATCGACTGTTGTGATTGAGTGCGAGCGCAAATGAGCACCGAGATTGAGTGCAAATGAGCACCGAGATGACACAGTGCTGCTTAACTACGAGTCAACAGTCTTATAGTTCGCAAAACGATAGATACGGTAGTAGGTCACTCGCAATTGACAATTTTTCATTCTTGCCGTTTAGATTCGGATCCTGGGCAAGAATGTAGGCTGATGTTCGTAGGCTAATTTTGCACCTGACATCAACAGCACAGCCATGTTCTACCATTCTACATATGCTTTCCTAGTGGATTTATCATGCTTTTCCTCTTTTTGCTGGCTAAATGTTTGTTGACCCGTACACCTAATGGTCGGCCGGTTTCACCTATATAGATGGCAGAGCACTTCGTGCATTCAATTTCATGAATGGCGGCGGCTGAGAACGTATATTATTGTGACTGACACCTTTTCAGCCTCTGAAGACGGCGTCCTGACGAAACGTCAGGCAATAAAATTGTATCATCAAACCTGTACGGCAAAGCAAAATAATTGCAGCTGTTCATTCAGAAAAACATGCCCAGGTTCAAAGAACCTTCAAGAGTTCTTGAGATTATCGATTACCTTTATGGATTCTAAGTATTTCTTGCGAACTTTGAGCTGCAGGGCTAGGGGTTGGCATAGAGGGAAAGGGGTAAATGAATATCTTATCTTGTTAAGACATATGATAAATGTCTACCCTATCACTGCACAATCTTTTCCTGTGCCCACGCTACATGCCAAATTTCTATCCCCGTTTTGTTTTCAAAACAGCATGTCACCTACTTCCCCCTCCCCCTCCCCCCGCCAACTCCCAGCCGCGTAGCTCAAACTTTGCAAAAAAATCAATAAAACCGATAAAGGTGATCGATCAATCTAAAAAGTAATATTGTAATTGCAATCAGCATGCTCACTTACCCCCCTGCGTCAAATTCCAGCCTCGTAGCTCAGACGTGGAAAGGAATTCATAGAAATCGATGAAATCGATATTGATCGATAACAAAAACTAGCCTATGACACGCTCCCTGCCCGAAGTGTATGTGTGCCATGGTCCAAATCGGTTTAAAAATAAAATTTTCTATTCCGCACATACACACAGACATACAAACAACATTCAACTTTATTTATAAGGTTAGGTATAAATTATTATTGATCTTTCCGAAAGTGATTTCGCTTTTCCCACGAGTGTAGCAACCGCAAACAAAGGTCCCTCAAAGATTCTGCGCGCATTTGAGATTTTCGTCTTACAAGGTGGTTTTTATACCAATTCAATTAACAAGCTTTCAAAAAACGATCGAATCTACGACCTATAGTTTCTGACATAATGAAGTCTCTAATTATACGGATTTTCGTATCGACAACTTGAGTACAAACAACAAATGGATGAAGCAAACTAAGGATAAAAAATTAGGATAAAAAGGATAAAATTTTTTTTCTTCTTCATGACTATTCATAGTTTTTTTGATAATTTTGGGTTTATGCTAATTTAACAAAGTAAATGTTATGTTAGCGTCCTTATTCGGTCAAGTCAAACTTCGCAGAACATCATGTACTGTCCGATGCAGTTTTTTTTTCGTCTGAGAGGCGTTTTTTTTTAATTGTGAAGTTTTCAGCGATAGAATTATCATAATTCTTGATATTGAAGCTGCCCTGGGGTATCCGTATGCAAAATCTGATTTTTCAACGCGATAAGCGCTCAGCTGTTACGTATATTCAAAGTTTGATAATATCCGATTTTTGAAAGTTGTGTCTTCGTCCAACATAAATCTGCGGATCTTTCAAGCATATACACTCCACACGACACGTTCATATATGTATAGGCTGCTGCATGACGAAGGCGCAATATCTGCGGGCGCGAACGCGGCTCTATTAGCCGCAGAGCGCATGAGGTGCGGGATCCACAACGGTGAGGATACGCGCGCGTCGCGTTCGCGCCCGCTCAGCTAATATCACCATTGCGCCTTCGTCATGCAGCAGCCTTTAGTTTCTGTATTTGTTCCCATTGAAAAAGGTAAAACTTCTAAGCTTCTGAAAAAGCGATGTTAAGCTGTCCCCCACATAAATAATGTATAACAAGCCTCTAACAGCAACAGCAGCTTCCTACAAGCTCTACTTCTTGAGAATTATTGATTTTAACACAAAAGACTTCACGAAATGCTGAATTTGATATATCCAAAGACCAACGCTTAGGAAGCAAAACATTTACGATTGCATTGCTAATGGTTTGTTGTATACATTCGCTCATGTGGGAACAGCACCGCATCGCTTTTCTAGAAATTTGCAAATTTTAGTTTTCTCGGCCTATCGCTTGTAAAGAATCACAGCAACGATATATGAACGTTTTGCATGGAGTATATATCGAGTAGAAGGTTTTGCAAGTTTTTTTTGAACGAAGGTATAAATTTTCTGAACTTTCCGGGACCCAAAAATTCTTCGATTGGCTCCTAAGTTAAAGTACATTAGCTGGTACGAACGCTTGCAAGCCCTTTTATGGAGCTTGCTTTGCTCTGTTGAATGGTAACCTGCATACTGATTGAAACCAAGAAGTGTATGACTTATTGCGCGAGAAATTCAATTTTGAAACACCTAATATACAGGGTTTCCCAGAATTATGTACTCACAGTTTGATTTCTTGGCGCTATATCATTGTCTGTGTATTGCAAGCAAGTCGTTTCTTCACCAGTTAGTAAATTTTTTACATCTAAATGTTGCACTGTAGAAAAATTGCTTCGCATTCTTCGTACTTTAATAAAATGCTTCCTTATTTTTACGATAAAGCAAGTATAACTTTCCCGAGGTTCCGCCTCTGACTCTTTACCAACTTGTTGCTCTTTTCCTCAGAACCAGCAGAACGATAACCAGCATACCCATGTGTCACTCGTTTCGAGCTGCCAAGCTCTGCTTGAAACGTGATTGTTCATTGTCCCTACTTTCTGAGGGAATTTGCGCGCGCCTTATAAGCTTAACTTGAAAGCGTTCATAATGTCCGCAGATATAACATTCCTGGTTCGATCGTTTATCAACTGACTTGTAGAATTTGCTCAATTCGGACTTTAACAATGCCGAGAAAGTATGTATCACTACGGGAGGACATCTGACTTCGATCCATAGCGAAGAGGAAAATTTTTTTATAGCTGGTAAATTCATTGTTCAATGAGAATGCGGATCGCTATGTTTTGTGATTCAGAGTTAGCAAGGTCGGGTATAAGTCATACCGATTGCTGTGGCTGGGCGACTTGGATAGGTCTCAAAAGATACAACGGAAGTTGGGCATGGACTGATGGCACGACGGTTGACTTTGTGAAATGGGGACCTGGAGAACCAAATAACTGGGAGAATTCACAAGACTGTGTATTCGTAAGTTTCAATTCTTTTTAATTAAAATTTTGATGGTCTCTACATTGCACTCCTTCTACATCAAGCCTTAGGGCAAAATTATCCAGGTTTTCACAACTGCATAAAAATCTTATATATATATATAGCTGAATGTCTGCTTGTTTGTCCGTTTGTGTGTGTATGTGTGTGTGTGTCTGTGCGTATGCTCCGAATAGGAATTTTTATTTCTGAACCGATTCGGACCAAACTTGGCACACATATAGGCTGTACCAACAGCAATATCATTCAGCATCGGTCTCGCGCTAGTGTGCATAGCGATGACGCACTGTCGCATGCGACGTGCTTTAACGCGTAGCAGAGTTCGCGCGCATCATGCCGCGCTGTAGCTGCTTGCCGCATGCGCGATGTCGCATAACCGATGCTGAATGATACAGCCTATACACTTCGGGGCGGAGCGGGTGTCACAGGCTACTTTTCGTCATCAATCGATATCGATTTTATCGATTTTTTAAAAGTTGCAGCCACGGGCTGGGAGTTGGCACAGGGGGTAAGTGAGCATGCTGATTAAGAATATATTATTGACAGGGCCGGGCGGAGACAGTTCGACCAAATTGGTCGTTAAACAAAAGATATAAATAGAGTTTGAAAAAGAGTGGTAGAACAGAAGCAAGAGAGGAATGGAGAAGAAAAACTGTCGTTTTGACAGTTCGACTCAGTTGGTCGTTCAATAGAGAATGTGAGGAGTAAGGATAATTTATATTAATTGTAATGTTATAGTTGTATTAGATTTGTGAATTGTATTCAAAGAATGTGAATTGTAATAGTAAAGGAAGTTTGAAGAGATGAAAGGATTGTAATGCAATACTATTGATTTGATATATTAGGTTGGCACGAAATTTCTTGCGCAATTCAAACAAAATTCAATAACTTTTCAAAGACTGAACATAAATTCACAATCTTGTATGCTAAAAATATCAGAAGTCTCACGCTCTATGATGGAGGTTCAAGCACAACATTCCATGAGCTAGCCATCGAAAACGAAGCTCTCAAACATGGGGCCTCAAATTTTGCAATTTTGAGTTTGGTGGCAGAAAATCGCAGAGGGCCGCTAGCTAGCCGAAAAAAATCTGTAGAATTTATTTGCACAGCAAAAGTCCATACGCTATTTTAGCAGGCTTTGATTTCGCATGGAAATGCGAAAACAAAAAATTTGCGAAATTTCTCATTTCACAGGACAAATCGCCTTATCGCTCTAATTTTCCCTCAAAAAAACAGTTTGCAACCAGAAATTAGACAGTGCCTATTTAGGGCCTTGCGACGCTTTTTCGATTGTAAAAAAGTGTTTTCGCCGTAAAACTGCGGACATGAGGGGATCTTTTCCGCAAAATGACATATTTCACGAATTTTTTGTTTTTGCATCACCGTGCAAGATCAAAGCCTTCCAAAGTAACATATAGATTTTTGTTGTGTAAGAAAATTCTACAGGTTTTTTTGGCTAGCTAGCGGCATTCTGCGAATTCTGGCACCAAACTCAAAATCGCAAAATTTGAAGTCCCATATTCGAGAGTTTCGTTCTTGATATCCAGCTCACAAAATCTTATGCTTAAACTACCATCATGAAGCGCAAGGCTTCTGATATTTTTAGCATACAAGATTGTGAATTTAGGTTTAGTCTTTGAAAAGTTATTGAATTTTGTTTGAATTACGCAAGAACTTTCGTGCCAACCTAATATAAACCACCAATTAGGTTTTGAAGTAATAATAGAATAAAGTCAATTCAGTGTCCGGACCAAACTTGGCACACATACACTCGGGGCCGGGCGGGAGTCATAGGCTATTTTTTGTCGTCGATCGATATCGATTTTATCAATTTTTTGAAAAGTTCCAGCTACGGGGCTGGGAGTTGGCGCAGGGGGAAGTGAACATGCTGATTAGAATATATCATTGACAGGGCCGGGCGGAGCCGGGTTTGCCAGCTAATATGTAGTAAAATCAATCACTTCTAAGGAAAAAATAAATAAATTTCCCTTAGCAAAACCTTTGCGTTTAGTAGAGTGGATAATCGATATAATGTCTGCGGTGCGAGGCTGGTGCATGAAGAAAATGCTATACTTGTGATGCCCACGATGCATATGACTATGAGGTGCTTATTTTCAACTTACAGACCATTGCCATTGTTTTACGTGCAAGTATTGTCGGTCTACAGAAACTATATAACAACATCATTAACCTTTGAGATGACTGTTTTGCCCAACAGAGTCTTTGGTAGAAGGTAATGCTTTTCGGCCACACAACGACTTCCATTCGTTACCTAGAAACATGTGTCGGTTTTTATTTTGGTCAATTAATTGGGGAACGTCGTTTTTTTCCAAAGAAAAAGCGGAATTCTAGCAGCTTTTTAGCAAGAACTCAATCACACTGCTGTTTATAATTAGATCTATGCTAACACTTATAAAGTTCAGTTTGGTTGCATCATGTGCCAACTTGGTAGGACCTAGCCTAGAGGTTTGCCGAGCGCTCTGTGCTCGCGACACATTCGACGCATCCTAGCCTCAACTGAACTTAGAACTAGGTTTGGAGCTACTCAACAAATAGTCGACTATCTATTCTGAAAATGTTGATGAAGCATAGCTATAGCTACACTAAAAAAGGAACAGCTTTTTACCTCGAGATGAGAACATCTTGCACGAGTTTTGCACTGCACTGCACTATACGACCAACAATTTGGCCACCTTGTAAAAGCTCATCTTCAAATTTATTTCAGGTGGCCGCCGATTTTTATGCAGACCAGAAGAAAGCAGCAGGTCATCAAAAATGGTCCGACTACGGGTGCACTGTTTCTATGAGGTCGTATGTATGCAAGAAGAACGCTTTGCATTAGATGCAAAAAATTTATTACTGTGGTCAAAAGTCTTAATTGGATTTCGCGAATTTCCATAAATTTTTCTGACTCAAGACTTAAGCACTAGGAAGCTACAGGAGATTTCAGCTACGAGTTATTGTTTAAACTTTTGTAAGTGTAAAAAACTCGTGAAGGCGGGAAGCTGACCAAGAAAATAAGTGAAATATCTGCTATGCAGGGCAGGCTTTACAGGATGGCCCCCTTGAATTGACACGTGTGTCGCTCTAGCTTGCCACGCGGGACTTTGAGGACGTGCGCGAGTCGGTTCGAGTGTTACCTCAAACTTGGGTAATTAAACCTTTATTAAGACTAACAAATAACAAATAATGCGCAAAGGTGCTAAACTAAATCCTACAACTATTCTAAGTACAATTACATGATAACTGATTATAAGAAAGATGGTTTTTTAATTAGTTACTCCGTTTCGTCCCTTTCCTTAGACGGAGTTTTAAGATCTAGACCCTCTCCGGGACTCTTCAGTAAGGAGAGAGGGTCTAGTTTCATTTTCCAAAGAAATTATTTTGAAAAATTGTAAAACTCAACTTATAATCCGATTGTCGTCCGATTCTTCTTTTCTGTCGTGTGATCTTCTGTGTTGCAAAATAAGAATGGACTTGTCTTGACTTGTTTATTTTCATTGTATTATCATTTGTGTTGAATATATCATTTATACTTCGTTTCATATATATTGGTTGATATATCGGTTCAACAATTCATGTTTGTATTTTATAATATATTTTTTCGACTCAGTTTCTTAAATTCATCATTAAATATATTGTATTTATATAGTATGAATGGATTTCTATTCAAGCATTTGAAAATTGATGATGATATTATACTTATGTCATATTTATTTTTAAGTAGTATATCTCTGAGTTGTGAGATTTTTTGCAGAAAATCGTTCAAGTATGTACATGTTCTTGCTATTCTGAGAGTTTCTGTATATATGGTTGCCTTTTTAATGTTGAACGAGATACTAGATGTAGAATGTATGGATCTTCTAACGTTAAAATTGAAATAGTCAGTTTTATTATATAATTTTGTAATCAATTTATTGTTTATTATTTCAATATTTAGGTCGAGATAGTTACAGCTGTAGGTGTTCAAGTGTGTAGCTTCTATTTGAAGTTTATGTTCGTAAATTTTTTTGACTAACTTGTGTATAGTATTTTCTTCTAAGTTATGAATAAGTAAAAGATCATCCATATATCTATAAGGTATTATTTGGAAATTGTTTGTGATATTTTTTATAGAATACCTATATTCGTACCAAGAAAGTGTAAGATCTGCTAATAGTGGGCTGAAGTTACCACCTTGAGGACCAACTTTTTGTTTCAATGTATAAATGCTAAAGCGACAGAAACTATTATCTAGAATATAGTCTACTAAATATAGTAAATCTACTAAAGTATAAGACCTGGATTTTGTGCTCAAATGTGTCGTATCGCTGCTATAATAAATTCTATTGTTTCCGCTGATTATAATGTATTTTTCATTTGCATTGTTGAAACATAGTTCTAAAAGTTCTTTTATATTGGATTTAATAATGTCATGGGGTAGACTTGTAAACATATTTGTAAAATCAGCAGAGAAAATCTTCATGTTTTTCATGTTAATATTTGTTAGATTTTCGCTGATGTTAATGTTATCTATAGTCCAGTATCCGTTAAAATTGTGATTTCTATTTTTTATAGCTTGCAAGTATTTTTTGAAATGACTTTTAATGAATGTGAAAATCATTTTTAATTCGATAGCTAGTGGTTTTATACTGCTATGTGTAGCACCAGTTATGAATCTGAATTTGGTAGGTGTTTTGTGTAATTTTGGAACTGCATATATGAGAGGAATATTGTTAACTTTTTCGAAATGTAATTTATTGCTATTGCAAAAAATTTTGTGTCTGTTGATGATTTCTGTATTATTTTCCATTGTGTATATGTCATACGTTGAATTTTGTAAAAATTGTAAATTTGGTCCTTTTAAATTAATGCCTAGTTCATTCATTAACTTTTGTATATAAAATTTGATACATATCAGACCAAAATTATTGCTGGCTTTATCTAATGGACATATCACGAAATTATTTCTTAGTTCTTTGAAGTATTTGGAATTGAAATCATAACTATGTTTGTTTTCTAATCTTGATTTGTAAAGAAGTGGTTTTAATTTATGTAGAAATTTTTTTGAGAGGTATTCTTTTATGTTGATGAGTTTCTCATTGCTTATTTTGTATTTTTTGATATATGTGTTCATAATCATTTCTACAGTTGCCTGTATCCATTCAAGTACTTCTCTTTTGTTGGTGCTTTGTTGTAATCTATATTTAGTGCCTTTACTCATTATTGATTTCAGACGCTTATCTTTGATTATATCCAGATTTCCAGTAATTATATGTCCGTGGTTGCTGTCAATAAATTTTTCTTTATCAGGTTCCTTGCAATTGCATTTTTCTGACAGAATTTGTTTTAATTTATCTTCGTCAAGTTTATTAAGGATAGAGTTGTAGTTAAAGATTTTTTGTGATATTGGCTCTTTATACAAGTATACCAGTCTGCAGGGGTTGTATTTTACATTAGGGTTTTCTAAAATGTTCTTTATATAAGTGCTATTAATGATTTTATTCAAATTAACTTGATCTAATATTTGGTGAATGTATTCAACTTTAACATTTATAAATTTAGAATTTGATTTTTCTTTTTTGTCATTGTGGAACATATACTTACACAGAATACTCAATGTAATTGATTTTTTATTTTGTTCTATTTTGTTTAGAAATTCGGAATCAAAGGATGCTATGATTATTTGTTTTATAAAGTTTTTCTTTAAAGAATGAATATATTTGAAAATGTCATGATGGGTGATTGTATGGTTGATAGTATTAACGAAGATGTCTATTGTTTCTTTGTTTTTATTCTTATTTCTATTTTTGCTGCGTATTCTGTCTTTGATGATTTTTAAGCTGTAGTAAGGATGGGTGTCTTTATGTAGGAGAGGATTATTGATATCAGATATGTTTCCATAACCTTTTATGTTATCATTCAATCCGAATGGGTATGCAGTATTGAGTAATTTGATCCAAAACAATTCTTTATTCATCAATATAGTTTTATTTTCGTTATTTTGAAGGCTGTCTAGTATTTTAATGGTTATTTTTTTTGTTGCAACATGTTTTGAAATGATTGTATAGAAAGTTGTCTATGTCATTCTTTTTCGAATGATAGATGTGTTCTTTTATTCTATATTTAAGTTTACGTGTTGTCATTCCCACATATTGCTTATTGCATTCTTCACATGTGACACAGTAAATTACGTTGCTGTCTTCGCAGCAACTATTTTTCTTACAATAAGTGTGAATTTTCAATCCTGTTGAAGTACTTATTATAAATGGACTATGATCCATTAACTTGCAAACAACACATGTGGAGCAACATGCAGTTGTCATGTGATTATTTCCGAAATTATCTAATGTGTATTTATTGTTTATCCTACTTTTATGAAATTGTGTAAACATAAAATAATTATCATCATCGCAAGACACAGTTTTTTTAGACCACTTGACTAACTCTCCAGTCGGCAGGTCCTTACCCTGGAGAGTTTGGGAGATAATGATTCGGCAGGGCTGCTGCCAGGGTTTATGACAGACCCTATTAGTGTTTGATGAATTTTTTGAAACTTAGTTTACTTTTGAATAAACGGGACCTACGGAGTCGCAGGAGGGGTATCCCCCACGTCCCACCGTCAACCGCTGGTATTACCCATCGTAGAGTCCCCCTATTTTTATAAACAAGAGGTATGGCCCTCTTCTCAAAGAATGTCTACGAATTTACAGTAAACTATAACCTTACGATATAAAATAAAAAATAAACTTACCTATGTTATTGGTATTAAAAATAATATAATATTAAATATAATTGACTTTATTGTGAAAGTTGTATATTGATAAAATTGGATATTTTGAATTTAGTGTAGATAACTATTATGAAAATATATTTATAAACTAAGTGTAATAATCAATTAATGGGGAATATAATAAATAACAATTAAAATTAATATTAAAATTAGCAAAAATATTGATTGTTTTTATGATATTATGTTGTAAGATAAACAATCTAAGTGAATTTTTGATAAAGTGTTATTATAAGATAAAAATAGCTGCAGTTGCTTTATCTTTTCTGAAAAAAAGTGGATAAGTTTATTATCAAATAAAGTTGTTGATAATAGAAGAATCATATGAATATTGTCTGTTGATAGTGTGAATCGATTTGTAGAAAAGAAGAAAGATGAAACTGTCTATTCGACAGTGCGACCCGATTGGTCGAAAAGGAAGAATATGAAGCTGTCAATTCGACAGCGCGACCCAATTGGTCGAAAAGGAAGAATATGAAGTATGAAGCTGTCAATTCGACAGCGCGACCCGATTGGTCGAAAAGGGAAGAGTGTGATGCTGTCAATTTGACAGTGAGAATAGTCGAAAAGATATGAAACTATTGATAGCTGTACGAGAAATGATAATGAAATAGGGAATTAAAGCTGGAATAAGTGATGTGTAGAAGCTATTCAATCTTAAGAACGAAAATAGATTGAATGTTGTATATAGTCGACTCCAAAGATAACTTTCATGAATTTGAAAGTTCAAAGTGGATAATTGACAATTGATAGTGACTTATTTTATTTGGTTGACTTCGAATACTAAAGTCAGAAGCAGAACAGATTATTATTGTAAGAGAATAATTGTTCTTGATGCTTGAGATTGTTTCAGAAGCATTTATATAGGTGATAAAAATGTTATTTCTCATTCTAACTACTGATTCCACCAGTTAGTGTTCAAGGTGTATTTAAAATGAATATTGTTTCGTTTCTCAAACTTGGTGGCTTGTTTCATTTTATTCATTTTTGTATGCTATGATGGTCGATATTATACCACAGGATTATTATATTGTCGTTCTGTCGTGTCGACTGAAAGAATGGTGAGTTTTACAGCGTTAGTAGGCAGTTTGTACAACGACATTGTATGAAAAAAGCAAATTAGGCAAGTTGCGAAGGCGTAATTGGATAAAGCTTGAAAGGAATAGATGGATTTATAGGCAAGAACGTGCTAGTATTTTAAAGGATGAGTAATATTACTGTTTCATTGTGATGATATGAAAAAATTTTATCTATACTTTGTGATTAAGCGAAGAACTTTCGATACGAAGTTGATATATTTACATACTAATATGTATTGTTGTAACCCCAGAAAGCTGGGTAATAGCAACTGATGGAATCGGGAAAAACCTCGAGTAGCCATCATAAGCTATCCTTACTAATTATAAGAAAGATGGTTTTTTAATTAGTTACTCCGTTTCGTCCCTTTCCTTAGACGGAGTTTTAAGATCTAGACCCTCTCCGGGACTCTTCAGTAAGGAGAGAGGGTCTAGTTTCATTTTCCAAAGAAATTATTTTGAAAAATTGTAAAACTCAACTTATAATCCGATTGTCGTCCGATTCTTCTTTTCTGTCGTGTGATCTTCTGTGTTGCAAAATAAGAATGGACTTGTCTTGACTTGTTTATTTTCATTGTATTATCATTTGTGTTGAATATATCATTTATACTTCGTTTCATATATATTGGTTGATATATCGGTTCAACAATTCATGTTTGTATTTTATAATATATTTTTTCGACTCAGTTTCTTAAATTCATCATTAAATATATTGTATTTATATAGTATGAATGGATTTCTATTCAAGCATTTGAAAATTGATGATGATATTATACTTATGTCATATTTATTTTTAAGTAGTATATCTCTGAGTTGTGAGATTTTTTGCAGAAAATCGTTCAAGTATGTACATTACTGTGTTACTGTGTTACTGTGACTGTGACTGTGACTACCTACAGACGGTGTAGTGCGGAGAACCTATCGTGCAATGAGTCGTGCAGAGAAAAGGCTAAACTAATACAAAGCAAAAAGGAACAGTGAGCCATTTCTAACTGCTAGCTTATATACAGCAAACACATAAACATATACATCAAATACATAAACATAATACAAAGAATGTCTGTGAAGCAAAGAGATAAAGCCTTGTTCTCATAACAACTATCACACACATTAGCTATCTGTGATTCTGTGATTCTGTGATTCTGTGATTGGCGTTGATTCTCCGCATTCCTGTGAAGATACTGACTCACGAGTCAGTATACCCCTAACATCCTCGCAAAGTTTAATCCACTCGAATAAGTCAGAATTTATCTCTATTGTACAATTCTCACAGACCTAATTTGCTTACATGTAAATTTTCCACAACAGACACTTTTACAGTCATCAATTTTTTTCCACTATCATGCAAAAAAAAGGTGTTAAGTACAGAGTGTCTTGAAAAGAGGTAAACGCTGTTTGATTGTTGACAACTCTTCTGCTTTCATGTCTTTCGCAGAGCTTAAGGTTCCATTCTGCAGAGAGAGACTCTGCTTAGAATTAAAGTATGGAAGGAATCATTAATCGCTCTTCATTACTGTGGGATTACGATACGAATTTTCCGCATAAAGCGCCACTGTGGAATGGGCTTTTTGATTTTAAAAAATCGAAAAATGTGGACGTTTGTCTAGCAAGGTTTTCAAGTATTTTTACTACACAACTTTTCACCAGTTCTTGGGCTCTTTTAATGATTAATCACACTTCTGACGAACATTGGGAAAGCAGTTGTTACCCTAAATCTGAAATAACTTATGAAAGAAGCACTACAGTGACGGCAGAAGTTTTATAAAATTAGCAGCTCTTGGACCAGCCCTGTAAAAGAGTTTTTGAGTTGTTTGATTTTCTTTCTGAAGCAAAATTGCTTTCAATTTCTTATACAACTTCTAAGTTCCTACCATATTGAACGATAATGAGGAGTGATTGATGGTTCGCCCCATATGTACTGCAAATCTAAGTTGTACCTCGGTTTACAGAATTTTACCTGAGTAAGGGAGTTATCAACGATCGAACAGTGTTCACATCTTTTTGGGACAACTCGTACAAAAAATTGCATTTTCAGGCTGAATCAAAATTTCTCGGAAACTAGCGTGTACAGCTGAAATACACAGCTAAACTTCCAAGAGTTTATAGCAAAGCACCTATCTACAGGAAGCCCATATGCATCAAGTATAACAAAATTCGCTTTCTCGTCTAGCCAAAAAATTCAAGCTATTGTGCATGCCAATGTCTGATGCAGAGAGCGTGTGCGTGAGCATGAAATGTGATTTTTCAACGGAGACTCACTCAATTTTGTTCACTCTGCCGCGATATCATCTCAACACGGTGCAACATTATTTTTCCGAACAACCTATCAAGTGGTTGAAGCTAATCTTGCTGGAAGTCTTGAAGTTGAAAGCAATTACGCTTACAATTAAAGATTTCGAATATGGTACAAAATTCAGCACTTCGAATTATGGCGGTGTTGAAGCAAGTTGATTCTGAATTTTAAAATGGAGTTCAGAGGATGCTAGTGTATTCAAATAGAGGTGTTCAAATTCCTTTTTCTGTATTTGCTTTTAGTGGTGAGGGGACGCATATTGTATTAGGTAGATGAAAAATGAGTGCGTGTTCTCCATACCAACGCACCAGCGTAGAAAAAATTGAGAAAAAATTGTTCATCAGAGCAAAGAAATTTCTGCAAGATGGCCTTGAAGCAACTGCACAGATCGACTTGCTTGAAATGTGGAGCTGTCAAAAAAGTTGATTATTAAATAACCGAACGTCCGCACAAAATTTCCTAGAAACTTACAACTTGCTGAATCACCTCCTAATTTTGAGGGAAACAATAGAGAATCAGGACAACTGTCAGGAAGAAAAGCGCAGCTGAATAGTAAGCCTTGACTTAAGCTGCTTATCTATCTTGTAATCATTACCCTTTACTTCGACATTTGAATAAAAGCGTACTACTGTCAAAGCAGCATAATTCAAATTCTTGTTTGTTCTCGCGGTATTCCCTAGCAGTGAACCGTACTATATGATGAAAACATTCCAAAATGGTGCTAATTATCCAACTGGTAGCATTAGACATGTTTCTTACAAAAGATGAAGTATCAGAGTAACTATGGGAGTTACTGCATCAAGTAATTCAGATAGTAATGCTTTCAAAGTTACCCATTCTTTCGATACTGCAAGAAACTACCCGATCACACCAGCAGTCTGCTGTTGTTGGAGTAAAACGTTCAGATAATGTATAGAATGAAGCTGCATGTATTCAGGCACCAATAAGAAGCTGCCATACTTTTCGACAGAAGGAATTTGGATAAATCAAGAAAGTTTTTAATAAAGCAATACAATTTTTTATGGGTGTAAGGATTTGACCTGCTTTTTTTCTATGAAAATCTACTACATAATAAGTTTCTGACACTTCAGTAATCTTTAGAATGCAGGGAGTTCCGCCGATCTGGGGCCGACGACAGCACCTCTGTGAAAAAAAGGCAGAAAAGTTTCCTTTTTCCATGGCCGCATTCAGGTGTTCATTGCTTCTCTATATGTATACATTCCCAAAATTGTGAAGTCTCGCGCACTGTCCACAAAGCTCGCGATAATTTTTTTCTCTTGAGAAAGAATATTAAGATTTGGTCTTCTCTCTGCCACTCAAGGCGCTTACCAGAGGCCTCACTCGAGGTTCAACCCATGCAAGCGGTATGAAAGACAAAAGAAGCGCTTGAAAACAACGACCGGAAACGGAACTGGTCTTCATGAGACCAGTGGGTTGTCGACAATGAGTTGAACTTACCGCATGTTGGCTAGCTCACAAAAGGCCGCCTCGGTGTCGTAAGCTACATCTAAATTTGCAAAATCGTGCCATTATTCATAAGGCAGCTAAAATTTGTAGATTCTAAAACACACTTGCTTGTCTTACCATAGCACTAAGCAAAATTCGAAATAGGCTACAAAAAGAATCAGCCAGTTTGTTGGACGTCATGAATTCTTGAAGCGGCTACTGGCAGTAGTATTTGAAATTTTTGCTAAAGCTGTGAAGAACGTTTCAGCAGGAAGGCTTATTAGGCTATCAACTGCCCCTCAAAAATTGCGCAATGATTGAACTAAAAGAGTTGTTTTTGGCCATTATGAAACTTTACAATCTCAGATTAGAACTTCCTTCGCTGTAATCGACAGCGAAGAAAGTTTCAAAATTTTCATTTTTTTGCTGGCTCTCAACCTATAACGACTGCACAAACCTGATCTCCGGATTCCTCTGATAGGAGAAAATAGGCGTGCAAGTTGCTCAGCCATTCTTACGTCGTTTATGCATTCGACGCCCCCTCTAGCGGAATCTTCTTAAGCTTGGACGCGTTTTCACACGGTAAGCATCACTACACCCATTCTGTTTAACCTGTTAACGGCTGCTCTGGACAAGGATAACACCATTGGCTCTCGCTCACTTTTCACAAAAAAATTTAAAAAGCAGATTTGACGAAAGCACGTCTTCTGAGCACCATATCAGCGCCCCGAAAAAGTTTACAAGACAAAAAAAAAATTCGAGAATTTGCATGGATGCCGTCTTCAAACGACTTGAGCATCACAAAAGGAGCCACTTGTCTGCGGAGGCGGCCCGGAGTCAACATTTTCGTTCCTCAGTTCCTTTTTACACATAAAAGAGTTTTTGATCGGTTTGTGCCTCGCATTTATGCAACTTTGAATGATTACAACGAACGTGTTATGCTTGAGGATTTTTCAGCTCAAAATTTTTCGAAAATCTTGCTCTCAAGTGCATTAGCACAATTTCTCCGCAAAGACTGTGCACTTTCTCAGGAATCGTTGTTTTTGGTGGATTAGAGCAAGGAAAACAAAGAAAAGTTGAGACTTGCCCCCTGCTTTCAAAACGCAAGATTTCGATATGAAGTCGCATCTACGAAAACGGAAGCATAATATGAAGGTGTATTCTCCATCGAACCAGTACTTTGAAAAGGTGTAAAAAGGTTGATTGATTCTACTTGTCCTTGTCCTTATCCTCGTATTCACTGGTATCACATACGATTTGGGCTTGCCTTTGGCAGCACTGTTTGAGTGAAGAAGCTTCGATTGTGCCATTTCACCGTTTTATTCACTAGCATTCAACCCCATAAAAAAATTCGGATTGGGATTGCATTCAAAACAAGCGAGTCTAGAGCCATGCCATTTCTACACCTTGAGTCTCGTACTATTGCTGCATAAAAAGACTTGTCGTCTTACCTTGTTTCGTTGGTATATTTTTACATTTCTTCAAGAAAAAAATTTCGCTTTTCTTCTGTGGATCTAGTGCAGGAAAGTATACCTAATACTCCAAAAAAAAAGGTGTTCAAAAGTTGCATTGATTTCAATTCATTTTTTCACAAGATTGCAAAATCATGCTAACTTTTCTTCATTATCTTGAATCACAAGTGAGATAGTAAATTTTGCATTTACACTGTCGCCAATTATCAGACTTGACTTGAAATTTGTTTCATGAGCACTTTTGCGCCGATAAAGAAGCTTTCAAGTATGTCATCGGTTTACCGTTTTATCCAGTGACTTTCGGGCATTACACCTATAAGAATTCTGGAAGCGAGAGTGCAGTCAAGAATCTATGATGATTCAGCATTTGCTACGGCTTCGGATTGATTATTCTGCTTCACAACAGAACTGAAAGTTGACTTTTAATAAGCTAATAAGCGATCCCCGAAACGTGAGAAGGCTGTAGTGACATTAACCGAAAAGCGCTCAAAAACAAAATGATAAGAAAGCAATGACGTTTCTAAATTGCAGTGCAATCAACACAGAAGAAGCAGTTCAGCAAAGGTATTAATATAACGTTACGTGGAAAAATCGAGATTGAACGCAATTTAGTTTTGTCGTGTTTTAGCTAAAAAATTTGAAATGAGCGCAGATTACAAAGAATGCTCGTGTGGCCTAAATACTTCCAGTGTGCCGCAAATTGTCTCGCCTTGCTTTCTGGTCAGTTCTTTTTTGGTAGTCGATGCTGTTTTCTCTCATAGTTATTCCATGTAATAGCGCTGTGTGCACCGTTAGTCTCTTTCTCCATCAAAGTAGTACTCAAAAAAGGATAAGTTGCGTTAATTCTACTTACCTTTAGTCTAGCCCACATACAGAGTGATGGCCTAGGATCACACTTGGATTGGGCTTGCGTTTAGCAGCACTATAAGTAAAGAATCTTTGATAGTGCCATTGTTCCACCGTTCTATTCAGTAACATTCAACCTGCACACGGAAAAGAAATTTAGGGATTGCAGTCAAAACAAGCGAGCTTATAAACCCAAACTTTCAACGAATTCAATCTTGTACTTATTTGGCTGCACAGTAAGACCTGCTTATTGTCTGTTTCGCTGATAAGTGAGCCCTCGAAACGTGATAAAACTGAAATGACATCAACCAAAAAGCACACAAAGTGATAAGAAAGCGTTTTGACGTCTTTAAATCGCAAAAGGCTAAAGTCAGTTGATCGTCCTTTATTTCTGCCAAAAACAACTTTGCGCTTATATGGTTGTTAACAAACAAATAAACAATTGAACAGCTTGGCAACTCAATAACTCTACCCGTCTTCGTTTGCGCTTCTCAGTGAAGAAGCTCACGTGCAGGTTTTAAGCCACTAATTATAGTCAAACGATTATATACAAACAACTACTTTGCCTATCTCGAAGGAGCATTCCTACTAACGTCCTATACAATGTTACACGGGAAAATCAACAACGACATCAAACAACAGCCTCCAATAGTTCTGTGCTGTTTTAGTTGAAAAATATAGCACAAACGTATTACAAAAATTGTTTTTTATGAGTCAAAGTTCCTTCATTGCGTCACCAATCTGACTCTCCCTACCTTCAATTTAGTTACTTCTTTGTTATTGGTCGATACCATTTTCTTTGATACTCCAGATACAGTTCGCTTCGCCTGCATCCTTCGATCAAAACTTCGAACCTGTGGCATTTAGGCGGAGCCGCAAATGTTTGCATCCGTTATCTGTGAGGGGGTTACGGTGGAAGGACAGAGCCACAGTGCAATATAAAAGAATCAATGACAGTACATTTTTCTTTAAAAAAATTTCGCTTCTTTCTCCGAAAAGAGCAGGAAAGCAAAAGAAAAAGACTGAAAAAAGACGCATCTACATAAGCTACTCCAATAAAATTTGTTCTAAAGTACGTAAAATCTACTTTTTTTCCGCAAGATTTCAGATTTAAGCTACTTTTCTCAATATTTTTGAATAATCGGAAGGTGAAAAAGTAAACTTTGGCATATTATACTTAGGGCTCGGCACGAGGTGGCTAGTTGAAAATGCAAAAAACGAAGTCCCCCTCGACTTCGCCACAAAATTACGACATCCCCCTTGACACGCTAACGAACAAATCAAACATGAAAACAAAAAGAATGAAACAGAATACAAGACAGACAATAAATGGGCAAAAAGAACTAGTAATTGTTTGTATTCTCCGGGTTGGCGGCATGCTGTGTCCGCCGCGCAAAACCGCGAGCTTGGAGCAGCTTTGCCGCTTCCATCCAGATAATTTGGAGGGCTATAACTAGGCGGGGAGGAGAAGGTTTGGGGAGGTACAAGAGCTGTTTTGTAGAGTATTAGATGTAGATCAATTTTATGTAAAAAATTGGGAAAAATTATGTAAAGAGTAGGAATTATATGACTTTGTTTGCGCTAAGCCACCTCAGGTGGCTATCCAGGTGGCTTGAAAGCCACCTAACCCCGAAAAAAGTCTGCCATGCCCATAGTTCACATAATTTTTTCATAATTTTTCATACATAGTCCCAACTCCCCATTGCCCATCTACACCCCTATTTTGGTGCCATTTCATCTTCACTTCACTGTAAACAAACCCTTTGTTTATTTGCTGGCGGCATGCCGGTAGCGTGCCGGCAGCAGATCGAAAGACAGTAATATGCTCTTCCGCAGAAACGATATCCCCTTTGCTTTTTCCCCCAAAAACGATAACCAGCTTGCTTTGCAAGCCACCTGTGCCGAGCCCTGATCATACTGCATCGCCAATTAACAAACATGACTTGGGATTGACTTCATGAGCACTTTTGCGCAGTTGAAAATGCTTCTAATTGTAAGTATTTCATCGTTTCACCGTTTCATCCGATGACTTTCAGGATTTACACTCATAAGAAGTTTGGGAGGGGAGTGCAATCAAGAACATATGATTCAGCATTGCTACAGCTTCGAACTTGTAGTTAATCTTTTGCACAAAAGAACTTGCAATCACTTTCTATTAGCTGATAAGTGAGCCTCAAACGTGAGAAGGCTGAAGTGATATCTAAAGAATGCGCAAAGAATCAGGTGATGAGAAACAATGACGTATATCGCAAGAAAGTCAGAGTTAGATAATAGTATTTTTGTTGAGGGCTGTACATCAGAATATGCAATCGTTTTCTTTTTTGCTGATAAGTGAGCCCTCAAAACGTGATAAAACTGAAGTGACATTAACCAAAAAGCGCACAAAAACGAAGTGATAAGAAAGCAATGACGTTTCTGAATCGCAAAAGGCTAAAGTCAGTTGATCGTCTTTTATTTCTGTTAAAAAATTTCGCGCTTATGTGGTCCGCCAACAAACAAATAGACAAATGAGCAGTTCTGCAACTCAATAACTCTACCCGTCATCGTTCAAGAATTTCAATAAAGAATCTTATATGCAGGTTTGGAGTAGCAATCCTACTCGTGCCTATATAACGTTACCTAGGAAAATCAGCAGCGACATCAAATAACAGTCTTCAATAGTTTTGTGCTGTTTTAGTTGAAAAAATATAGCACAAAAGTGTTACAAAAGTTATTTTTTAGTCAAAGTTCCTTTACTGAATCACAACTTAACTCTTCCTACTCTTGTCCTAGTTACTTCATTGTTTTTAGTCGATAGCATTTTCTTTGACACGCCACAAACTTTGCCTGCATCCTTCGATCAAATGACTTCGAAACTGTGGCATTTGGGTGGAGCCGCAACTGTCTGCATCCGTTATCTGTGAGGGGATTACGGTATTGGGAGGACAGAGCCACAGTGCAATATAAAAGAATCCTTATAATAAAACCACCACCAGTGTTGCCAACACTGGCGATTACACCTAGAACTTACTGCTCTCATAATACTGCATATGCAGGTACATTACTCGCTGAGGAAGGGAGGGGAGCTGAGAGCAGACGTGTCATATCTTTTGTTCAGAATATCCGTATTCTTTTTCTCTTTATTCTGGTAAAGGTCTTCACGTCTTTGATGTGTGGATTCATCGTATTGAAATTCACTATGCCTTGGATCTCAGAACATTGCCATATCTCCATCTCTGTCTGAAATCTTCTCTGTTTTCCAGAAACTCGATGAAGTCATGAATAAGTACTGAGGATCTAGGCCCTATTAACTATGTTTTAGGAAAAACGTGGTCTTTTTAAATTTTCGAAACTTCAGCTCACGAACTATGGTTCATCGAAGATTTCAATAGCCTGAGATTTCGCTCAATAATAACATAGGCATGTTTAGCAGAGCATTACATATCGTACATTCAAAAATGTTTTCATCAAGTTTATAGGAAATTAGATAACTTCGAAAATGAGAAGTGGTCGCAAAATATTCTCGCCTTTTTCGAAATGTTATCATGCATTATATGTAAATAGGAAAGTATAAGAATCTTCAAAAGATAGACGGACGAAGAGGAATAGAGATGTCCACAGCACCGAAACATGGCGTCCCTCCTCAGATTCCCCCCCCCCCCTTCCTCGGGGTTGTACAGTCTGCCCCAATCCTAACCAGGCCAAAATCGGCATGGCGGGAGTCCGCGCCGCAAGGGTTTCGCGCCACATCTGCGGCTAGCTAGTCTGCTCTCTCCTCGATCTCTTCACTCTCTGCGACAGCGCGCGTATGTAGCGCAATCCCCTAGCGCTGCGAGCGCGCAAATTCAGCCGACGGTTCGGCCTGATCCCGATTGGGGCAGACTGTACGCGTATATCCGCCATTAAGGCCCGTATGCACGTACATCCCAGCGGGGAGGGGATGTGCGTTTAACCATTGAAATGATCCCCGCTGAAGCTCTCCTCCCTTCCCCACGCGAACCCCCGTATGCAGAAAGACAATACCGAAGAGGGAATCCCTGGGAGTAGGGGAGAGAGCCCCCTTATGCAGAAGGGGAAATCAAGCGGGGAATTCATTTTGCTTCCGCTTTTTTTTTGCAGTAATTATTCCTTTTTTTCTATCTTTTGATAGCTACTCGCCTTCAATGCGTCTCGGCGATATTTAGTCGTTGCGGAATGTCCTCTGCCGTGATTGCGGTCGGCGCACTAAAATATTTCCTCCATTATATTCCAGTTGTTTTCATGAATGCTGCTCATTCTCGCTCATGCTGCCCATTTCAGCGTAAAGATGTTCAATAATAGAAGTCAAGGTGTATCTGCAGTGAATGAGTAGAAGACGCTATGCTGCCGAAAAAAAAAGGGGGGGGGGGGGTACTGCGAACATTCAAACCAGCATTTCTACACATAACTGAAGCTGCAAATCGTGCCAGCTTTCCATAAACGCTGTAGCTATCAGCTGCATATCGTCCTGTACCCCAGCGGAATGATCCCCAGCGGCCATCCCTGCTATGCACAAGGGAAACGATGGGGAGGGGATCACTCTCCAGGGGATCACTACTCAGATTTAGGCAAATCTGCTATTTTTTAGATTATTTCAAGGCAGCTTACGTTAAATGAACAAGGTAAGAGCAATATATCATGTAATACATTAGTTACAATGTATTTGATCAGCCTATCTGGCTAAAACTACTATGTCATTTGAAAAATGCGCAAATTTCTTGAATAATCAAGAACTCCTACAAATATTCGAAAATGGCAGCTATTATTGCTTGGGTTTCTTTACAAGGAGGGGAATTTAGAAGAGAGACAAGATTGCAAGCTACAGGTCGCTGAAAGGGGAAAACTTATATTAGAAAATATGAAAATGTTGAAAATTCTTACTTCTTACCCCTGGTGCTTGCGCGTGACTAAGCGGCGTACGCAGTGGTTACATTTCACATTTCCGCGAAACATTCTAGAACAGTTCAGCACGCTCTAGCTGTGCCAAAACTGTAACGAGATTTGTTGATTAGGAACTGAACCTCAATGCACCGCTTCATGATTGCCAACCCCAATGTGGCTTTCTTGTCTTTCTGATATATTGCTTAACGACTTTATAGATCTGAATATTTTACGAGTTACACATGCATCGATGAAAAAAGTATTCAGAATGCTTTCAATGGAGTTCCTGGCAAGCTGGCTTTTGGCAATTTCACTTACGGAAGCTTTCGTAAAGCCGATAAGCAATGAGCTGATCTTCAGGTAAGTGTTAAGCCACAAATAAGTTTTCGAAACTATCTATTCAGAGGCTCAGACCAACCTCCTTGCTCCTGCCCAAAACTTGCGAATACAGGTGAGAGGCATATTATTAGGTCGTAGCATGAGTTTTGTGAGACTTTTCACATCTTTTCAAAAAGTCTAAAAACTTTAGCACACTCTTATTTTTCGCGCATCTAAGCAAAGGATAAAGGGCTGTCTATTAGCATCAATTTCACTTTCACAGATATGAGTTAGAATAAATATAAAGGTCTCTAATAACGCAAGCTGGGAATTTGTCAAAAATAAGAAAAATTTGGAAATTCAAAATTTGGACTTTTCATATGTGAAGTATAATTGAAAAACGGCTATCGTTCACTTAATCTTGAGATAAGGAAAAATTTTTTTGGAAAAGTTAGAATCTTTTTGTCAAGTGTAACTAGACTACAAGTGTGGTAACCAGCGCTAATTACGGGTGTGACCAAAACCTCTTGCCGTAAAAGTTCTACCAAAATTCACTTGCAACAGGCAACATCTGGATTTTTTGGAAGCTGAAATATGCTAACTGATGGAAGTCACGTGTAGACATATTTATCCACGAAATTGCTCTTGTGACTTTCTAAGCGCCATTCGAAATACATACAACCAAACGAAGCCACACGATGTGGAAACATAACATTTGGCGGTTGCAACAACTAGCTTACATTAGGATCTTCCACAGAAGCCATTAGGCTAAGCTTTGTTAGTAGAAGACTTTGCCTCAGAAATGTTCGTAACCGGGGTCAAGCAAAGGGTGTGGCACACGATCGCTGATTACGACCCCCCCCCCCCCCGATTTCTGTCTTAATAAAACGTACCCCCCCCCCTGAAATATACACTTAAAATAGCATTACTTGAGGGCCCTGCCAACATAATGGGCAACATATCCATAATTAGCATGTCAAATAACCCCTGTAGACAAAGTGTAAGCGATGTAAGCGAATTCTGAAGATTAAGATACTAGGCTACCTAAGTGAAATGGTCAAATTCCAACATGATTAACTTTGTTTCAAAGTGAATTGGCTATCCGTTTTTGCGCTCAAAACAAAGCACTACTCCTTCTTTGTCCACCTTAGGAATCCCGCTTTAGAAGACCTCAAACTGTGGAATTAGAAGCCAACCAAAATCTCGTTTTTCCCATTTTTCGCTTTTGGTCGCTGTGCTTTCACCAAATATTACTCAGAGCTAAGAAGACGAATCAGACTTAAAACAGTCCTATGGAATCTACAAGGTTTAGGCTATCGATTTATATAAATACTGTCCGCTAAAATTGTTTTTTTTGATATAGTTAATGGGGTGCGGCACACCCCCTGTGAAGCTGCGGCCGCCTGATTCAAAACTGTGCCAGCATGATACTGGCGCACTGTTCGTAGTGCATCATTCATTAATTAAATAAATGAGTAAAAATTACTCGACAGGAACATTTTCATCAGAAACGCGTCTACAAACACAAATATCAGCAGTTTTATGAGTCAGTATGCCGAACCCAGGTTAGTACGGTGGTATCTTTTATTCGACCTTACGTTTCGACACAGTCAGTCGTCCTTTGATGTCACCTCACTATACACTAATATTCAGAATGATGCCGCACTACAAGCACTGTCTGAAATGCTGGATTCTCATTATAATGACATGGTAACTTTCGGATTGAGCAGAACGTCCATACTGGTTCTCATCAAAGAATGCTTGAAATGTAACATCTTCAAGTGGTCCGGGAATTACTATTCCCAGATTCGTGGACTGACGATGGGTCAACGCTTAGCCCCAGTCCTAGCCATTTGCTTTATGAGCAAAATTGAGGAACCCGTATTGGCACGCTTTCCGTTGATATACTCGTTACGTCGATGATTGCTGTATCATAACGTCGACACAGTCCGAAATGGACGAATGCTTCATACTTTTGAACCAGCAATCACAGTATATCAAGCTTACGCGCGAAACTCCGAAGGATGGATGGCTTTCTTTCCTGAATACCCAAGTACGCCTATCTGATAACACCATCCGTATAAAGTGGTACCGGAAAGAAAGTTCCAAGAACATCATACTGCATGCCAATTCAGCACACCCGACAGCAGTAAAACGGGCTGTTGTTCGCAACATGTTCCGACTGCCATGAACGTTTGTACAGGGCAACAAGAACGCCTTGAATCTAAGTTACTGGCTTCACAAATTGCGCGCAATAATGGCTACATGCTGCAAGCTTCCACCAATTGTAACACCTCGAAGTTTGCGAGCAATAATGGTCACTCGCGCAAAAAGGACAGTAAGATACCCCTGTGCATACCGTTCATTTCTGACGCAGTCAGCTCTGCAATCAAACGATGTGTGGTACGAGCACAATTACAAGATGAAGTCATAGTGGTAAACGTCCCGAATGACAACATCAAAAAACAGTTAGTAAGGAATAGATTATATGACGTCGAATGTCTTTCGGAAGACTGTATAGTTTGCCCGTACGGTAAGATAGGCGATTGCGCGAAAATAGGGGTTGTGTACCAACTGGAGTGTCTAAGCTGTGGGGCCTTATATATTGGAGAAACGGGTAGAATGTTGCGGGTAAGAATTAAGGAGCACTTATTGAATAAAAGGCGAGGTAATGCATTATCACCGTTGGGAAAACATAGAATAGAAGCACACGATGGCGGTGAATTTGATGTGAAATGCACAATCCTATCATACGAGGCAGAAATTGTAGGACGAAAAAGTATGGAAGCAGCATGGATTTCCGTCAGAAATCCAAGCATGAATGACAGAAATGAATGCTTATCAATAGCGACCGAACTCTTGCCATATCTGTCGATATGTGAGTTACAGCCTGCACATATATAAAGAATGATCCACTGAGCAGCTCTCAGTGTCGTCCGTGTCATTTGTGCGGCAACTGACTTCTCACTAACACCGCGGTGGATCAAAGGTCAGTTTCTTCATCGGCGTGTGCCTCAGTACGTTGCGCGCGGGACGAAGTCTAGGCTCACTGATGTTTGGCAATGGCGTTTGGCGGTCTTGTTTCAAAGATTCAACTGCAATCTACTTCAGACCTCCGAAGACGACGACTGTGTCGAAACGTAAGGTCGAATAAAAGATACCACCGTACTAACCTGGGTTCGGCATACTGACTCATAAAACTACTACATCAGAATGCCCAGGTTCAGAGAAGAGAGAACTTGGAACTTACAAATATCAGCATCTTTTTTGAGAAATAATGAATGCTTTCACCAATCTTTCGGACTTTGAACCTTAAAGCTGTAAGGAGCATACAAAGGTAACGTGATGATAAGGTTTAAAGAGAAGAAAGTGTTTTGCAAGAATGAGTTAGAGTCACAGGCTCCAATCAATATAAAGCGAAGCATTGTTTGCCGACTGGTATATAACAAAAAATGTATTATCACGTCAATTACCAGCATTTATCAATTTTATATTTTGTACGTTAAGGAAGTTCTGAGTGAGTTTGCGAAGAAATATTGTAAATACCGTCGTTCTCGATATTTTCTAAAATACAATCTGCTGACGGTACAATAGCCATGAATCCACATGAGTTATCAATGAAATGCTAGGGCAAAACCAAAACATATGTCATCGCTCGAACCTCCATACTTTCAAAAAGCTATACTATTAGCAAAACTATGAGCATTGCTGCATGCTGGTTAATTGCAAAGACTAGTGAAGCACATCTAATTTCTTGGTTCAATCTTCTCGAGACTATGATTATACATTGCCAAAAGGCTGCGTTCATCCCGAAGTTCGGGAACAGTTCAAGCACAGCGCTCGAACTGAGCGTTGTGCTAGAACTGTTCCCGGACTTCGGGATCAGTATGAATGCAGCCAAAGCCTTATATTCTTTTTCAAAATGTTTAAGTCACGTATTAATGCACCGAGTTGCTCACGAATGGCATACAAACCATGTCTCTGCTCCTAATGAGAAATCGCATGTAGCCCTATATAACTGTTTGAAGTCATCTACAAGATTCTCGTTTATTTTTTTTAGCACATCCTGGATATTGTGAAAGTGGATGGACTTACTACAACGAGACGGATTCTTGCTATAAGGTATGCATGACGACTTTGTGACAGAATAGATCAAGGTATCGTCTATTTGAAAGCATCTGTTGGTACGATCATGCTCAAACTTGACTCGTTCAGCGCCTGAAGTAAATACATAAGACAGGAAAAGTTTAATAATTACACACTACCTGATACAAATATTTCTGTGATTTTTATATAAACCATCTATCATAGATGGCAGACAAATTACTAGCTACTTGATGCAAGTAATCGGTGGACGGAAAACGGTAAAAAGACAATGCAGTTTATGCGGCAGAACCATTCTAAGTTTTGACTTCTGTTCCCGAAAGCTCTATACATAGTTCAAAAGTGTTCATAAATTAGATACAATTTTTTTATGTCGTAAAAGGGTTTTTTGATTACAGACTTTATTTGCTTCATGTTTCGGCAACAGGCCAACCTCGGTCACTTTGATCTAATTCCCTTGTACAAACACCCTCTTCTACTTCTTATTCAATTCGTCCTTTGCGGAAATAGTTGAAAGAAGAAGACTTTTTGTGTGTCACCATTATAACAGTCTAACTGCTGGATTGATGCGAGTTGAGAATGTGCAGTCTTCATAATACGAGTCTGCTGATATACGCGCAGACAATCCATAGATTACAAAAGGACAGATATGGCATCAGATCACATCGATGGATAGCATCATTCTTGCTATTACGTTTTGGACCACCAGCAAATATGATGGACGCCTCCAATGCTTTCCACGCCGATATTTGAGGCCCGTAAGCTATGATGCTTTATGTCATAATCCATGCCGTTATGCTCTTTTTCTTCAATGCTTTCTTAATGGACTCACTAGACTTTGGCATTTTTTGCTAAGTGTGCATTCACACGTACACTTAGAGGACGGCTGGCCTCACCGATACATTAGGAGTGCTGAAATATTTGCTAGGAAATACAACCCTTTGTTTTCACCATGTCCAATTTCGCTAATTTTCATAATTCTCATGTGAGATTTTTGGGGGAATTTTATTATTCAGCCAGGACAAACCTTTTGCCAACTGAAACATTTTTTTTGGTTCTGTGGCTTGCATCTCAGTATTTTTGGAATGTATTTTTTGAAGAGACCATGTGTCACATTTTGCCTATTCTATCCTCGTAAAATGGTGAACAGCTCAGAATTTATACAACTTTTTCTCGTCTTTTCAAAACTGTTCTGTCCTTCCTGGCGAGGCATGCGAAACTTACGGCAGAAATCGAAGTAATTCCACGAATGCTGACATGCTCTGAAATTCTTATTTGAAGCAAAAATCGCTCGTTTACCTTGTGAGGTAGTGCCAATGGTAATCGAGTTTTAAACTCATAAATCCGAAGATGCCGCGTTTGCTTCAATAATAAGTCACACAACTTTTCCAAAACTCTACCTTTTGGAAAACTAAATGGCAAAATTTTGAAAAAGTAGCTGAAAAAGAAGAAAGATTGCATTACTTGGCAAAGGTTTGCCCTGTGCCGCCATCGGAGTTTGCTCAAAAGTCTCACACAAATTCTGAAAAATAGGGAAGTTAGGTATTGTAAAAATGACGGGTTGTAATTTTTAGCGATTATTTCTTCAGCATTCTCCTAACGAATCACAACGGGAATAAGCGGCTAGAAGGTAACAAAGTCGGTATCGGATACGACTTGAAGTGTTTGTTTTCCTTTATTGCACGAGGTTTGCAGGTCATTTCAGAAACGACAAAAATTTCGGACCGACCTAATAGACGGCAGAACATTTACATTCTTTTGGTAAAATACACCAGATTTCGCTCAACTTCCGGAATTTCCGTAAGGGCTAGCTACGCTGTTTTGCGAGATACAACTAGTACCACAAAATTTGCTGTAGACTAGCTGCTATTTGATGTTATTTCGCGGAATGGACAAATAGCATTGTTCTCGAGCTACGTTTGTAATAGGTTTTGTATTATAGCCGTTACAAACCTCTCAGAGCTAAAGGCAACCACGGATGCATATTATGTATACTCTGCTTTTTCTGCACTTTCGCTGATATTCTGTTTGTTCCTCTGGGCCGCCCCTCATGGCCGTTCGATACAATGATTTCGGCAAATTTCTAACCTTTCGCTTTCACCGCTGCGGATTTTCGCTGCAGCATTAAATATTCTCAATGATGGCACTTTGAAGGCAGTGTCAAGGCAAAAAGTTAATTTTGAGATTTCGTGCTTACCCGAACCTATTCGCAATGCTGAATCCAAAAATCCACAGTGGAGAGCGCGAAAACGGGCTCAAAGGCAAAAGGGAAATCAGCCAGGGGGAAAAGAAGTCTTTTTCCGCTGTGTTTCCAGTTTTTAGCTTCCGGGGCGATCTTTTCGGTTCCGATTTCAAGTCACGCATTCGCACTTGGCTTGTGGAGATGTCAGCTGACGGAATGGGCAAAATTTCCGGAAAATGGGAGCGTGAATTTACAGTAGAAAAGATCCGCCCAGTGCTGATTCCTCTTCTCCGTTAGAGCCCTTTTTGCCGTTTCTAAGATTCAGCATTTAGCAATTATGCCCTCAAAAACTCAATCTCAAAATTGACTTTTTTCCCGGACACTACCTTTAACAGCGGATAGATGTGCTAATTGCCTGTGTCTCGTAGTATAAACACTGCTCATTCTCACTCGCGGTCAATCGAGTTTTCCAGCAGTGACACTGCTACATTAGTGACGCACAAGTGGGTGAATCTGTCCTTCCAAGATATTTACTTCTACAATGGGTGAATGAAAAACAAGTAGAAGTGGTTTACTGGAAAGAGCGTAGATCAAGGTTACTTTCAGGCCGCCGATGACGGCCTGTTGCCCAAACGTAAAGCAAATAATAATTGTGTCTCATAAAAACCTGTAATGATTTATTAGAGTAATTTTTCTTACAAAAATCTCCAATATTTGATCAACTATAAGACGCGTTTGAGACATTCAGAGGATCAATGTGCATTTTTTCGAAAACGAAACTCACTTTGCCAGCAGCCGAAAAGTTTGCGCGCAACAGCGGCACTGAGAAAAAACGCTCCTTTTGATCATAATTGCAGAGCAGATGAAGTACAGAAGATTTGACAGTTAACGTAGTGCTCTTGCGAATTCAACACTCGGGTGGAGTGCCTTGAAACGAGAGTTGAAATATGTACTGTACGTGCACTAAATGACAAATTGGTCGCCAACAAGCATAACGATATTTGTGTACAAATGTTGTGGGCACGCTAGCTGAACGAAAGGGCTTTAAAAATCTCTGTTTTATCTCTACTCGAATGGTTCTTCTGCTTACATATGATCGTATAGAGACACTGGAAGTGACTGAGCTAAGAAGGGAGGTATTGCCTTTTTGTACGAATGTTTTATGCTCTGTGGACGCAAAGAACGCAGTCAAATCCATCATCACGATTTCATGAATGTCTTCTGCGCAGCTCCTGGTAAACCTTCGGCCAAAATGATGAAGCGTAATATAAGGCTGAAAATTGAAGGACGAAAGTTTTCAAAAGATTCCCTCAACGTTGTTATTAGGGATAGATGTAGTAAACATCTAAAGATAAGTAGCACCTGTGATTTGTGCACAACGTGGGTCTCGTCCTTTAGCAGCACACGAAATCAAAATTTCGCAGTATCTCGGAGTTTAGTAGCGGTTTTTGTGCTGCTGGGATGAATATATTATTTGAGGTTTGAGAAAAATTAAAATTATTATTAAATTATTAAAAATTATTTGAGGTTTAAGACAAAGTTGCTTTCCTTTCAATATATTCAATGGTTCACATGAAGTGTGGCGCAACATACCATAACCTCACAAGGACTGAATGAAAACAGAAGCTTCTGCTCGCTTGATAGACAAGCTAAAAATAGCTGAAACATGCTGAAAACTCTGAACAGCTTCCTTAATGCTTGCCCTCGGCCAAGAAAGTACCACAACTCTTTCAAGTTTGCTTATGATGTTTTCAGAATCTCGAAAAATTGCGATTTTTGTCGCCATTGCGACTGCGTTCAATAAACCTTCAAACTTGATCATCTTTAATTAGGCACCAAAGCCAGGAATGGCTACACGGACAGAAGGTTGTGGAGAAGAAGACTATCATCAAAACATGGAACGAAATAGATCAAAAAATTGATTATTCGCTACCCGCCAAACTTCAAGTGAGCCACATATGACGAGCAATGTTTGGACTTTCGACTCGCCCATTCTAAAACATACGAATTCTCTTCCTGGACTATCTGTGAGCAAAAAGTCCACTCTTTCAGACCTATGTCATTATTTTTGCTAGAAGAAGATGTCGTGAGAGCGTAGGAAGAAATTCCGCCAAAAAACCATTGCGCGCATTTTGAAAATTTCTCCGAGAAGGATAAGTTTTATCACCCAGCCGGACAAATATCTTGAAAGTAATCTGAAAGAACTTGTACGGATTTTGTCTATCAGATGAAAACTAAAGCTCTTCTTTGAGTGCTAACAAGGTTACGAAAAATTTTGTTTGTCACATTTTGTGTGGATCGCCCTGTTTTCTAGCAAATCACTGCAAATTTGCAAAAAATTGAAATTTGAAAAAATTGGTTGAGTTAGTAAAATTTGGCTAAATTAATCCGACCAACTTATGATAAGTAGTGAATACCCACGCTGTGGATGACTTTAGAGCACTTAATAATATTTTTGCACCATTACTTTCCATCAGTGGCGTACCCAGGATTTCCGCTTGGGGGGGGGCGACAAAAAAATTTTTTTGAATGAGGGTGCGTGGCGTTAGCCACGCACTCCGAAAAAATTTTAGGGGTACTTCTTAAGATTTTTGCGTTTTCAAAAATTTCGCGACCCATTGGGGGGGAAGGGGCCACTCGTGTGAAGACTTGCTTGAGCCTCAATGTTTTTTGTGTAGCTACTTAAGGCCCGTATGCACAAACATCCTTGCGGCGAGGGGAGCGGCGTCCTGAACGGGTCGCGTGCGGACGTCGCTGCGGTTTTTTTTTTGTATTATTGGGAATGTCGCTCCCCTTGCCGCAGAGATGTTTATGCATACAGGCCTAAGAGAACTTTTGCGCGCTTTCTTCTATTATGTGACTGAAAATTGAGGTTTATTTGCACTGCAGCTGCGGCTCAAAAAACTTGTAAGATCAAATTGGATAAGAAACAAGTAATAGGTATACTAATTTATCCACAGAAAGATAAATCTTGAGGTGATGAGATTTTGATTGCTCATGAACTGTCATTGCAGAATTATTTCTTGGCAGACTTTAGTACTGCCGAAAGCGTATGTATCACCGTTGGAGGACATTTAACTTCAATCCACAGCTACAAAGAAAACCATTTCGTAGCCGGTAGAGTCGTTTGGTTTATTATGAATGAGAATCATTATGTTATATTAATCAGAGCTGACAAAGTCGGGTACGAAACAAACTACATGTTGTGCAGGAGCGAGTTGGATAGGTCTTGTACATTTGAACGGAAACTGGACTTGGACTGACGGGACAAAGGTTGACTTTGTGAATTGGGAACCGGGACAACCAAATAACGATGCGAAGAAGAATAATGTACAACGTTGCGTATTTGTAAGTTTTACTGTTTTTCGTATAAAAATCGCAGTGTTCTCTATAATGATACTTCTAACGTGATAACACGGGCAGATGATGTTACTCAAGTTATTTCTTCATTCTTGAAGCAAATGTGCTTTTTGTTTGATGACTCCTCAAAGCAAAGTTTTCGAATGATAAATGGCAATTTTGGCAACATCTTCGTCCCCCCATACGGTAATCACAGTGGCGTGAGTGAAGAGAAAATGTATACGGTTTATGAACGAATGTTCAACAAAACTGTTCAAAGTGCATAAAAGTAAGCTCCCTGTCAAGACACTACAATAAGGCGCACGCTTATTATATGGTGTGTATGTTACATGTTTAGTGGCATTGAGAGAATTGAGGCTAAAGTGCAGGCTTCATGGTAGATGTTCAAAATCGCTTTGAAAAGTCATAAAACCGAAAATAAAGAACTAGTCGCACAGAGCAAAATTGTTTCCTGCATATGCTGATTTTTGTGTGAAGTAATCTCTTTATGGGAGAAAGAGACAAAAATAAACACTTTACGAACTTATGAAGCGACCCAATTATGCAGACGAACTGCCACGTTTGTAATGCCCACAATGTGCGCCCATAATGGAGAAGACTCCTTTTCAATTTTTTTGCAATGTTGTGTATATATATTTTATAACTTTTCAACTTATGAGCATCGTTACGCGCACTTTGCCGACAGAGGACACCATGTTAGCTATTCTACTAGACTCCATATTAATTGACTGCTCCGTTCTATAAAAAAGTGTATAGGTCGAAGTTTAACATGCTTTTTAGTGTAACGCTTTCTTTCGTTACATGTACGGAAAACGAGTGAAGACAACTTTTATCGTCGGTTTATTTGGAAGCTCTTTTTTTTGGCAAAGGGAGATCTATGCTAATAGATATAAACATCAGACTATTAATCAAACTCCAAGCTCGATTGAATCTAATTAATCTAATCAACAATCTTGGTTACCGGCTAAAAAACGTATACAAAAAACTAAACTGTCGGTTGTATTGTTAGAAATTATAGGTTTAACATTATAATCTTACCCTCTGTACCAATGTTGAAAATGGTACTTGTAAGATTATGATGCCAATCTCAAACCGTTGTCAGAACGTCACGAAAATTCTTACATTTTGTATCTTGATAGGTTTGGATTTTCTTAAAAAAGAGAGGAATAATGACAACGAAACACTTTTGAAAAAAATTGCTTATTGGGAGATTCCAAGAAAATCGACGAAAAGTTGAGTAGTGCTGTCGCAAAAATCATAAACCAACTGAATGACCTTTATTAGATTATTCTTCTGATAGAACTAATTCAATATTTGCTGACGGATATACGGTTCGGAATTTAGTGCAATTTTTTCAAGAAACCTAATACATAAAAAAACTGAAGCTTGAGTGGTTATCTACTTTCTTTCTAACTTCGGAATCTTTCCTTGTCAGAAAACCACCTGATGCTGCGACAGAATCTATGATGTCCTTTCATGAAAAATTGCATGCGATGTTCTGATATTAGGTTGGCTGGAAAGTTCTCGGACGTTTTCAGACGAGACTGCGATTTCTCGAAACCTATCGCGTGTACATCCGATATAAATACCATTCGATAGAGCAAAGCAAGCTCTACAAGATGGTATGCAAAAGTTCACACCAACTTCGACCCACTGTAAGTTTGCATCCAAAATCTGAGTCATACTGAAGGCTCGAGCAATTTAGAAAAATTCATATCTTCGTTTAAAAATCCTACGTATCTCCAACTTGCTCATATTAATTGCACATCATATCAGACACTCATATGTACCGCTTTTGGATTTTTTCCTTATTCAGAAACCGAAAAAACGAAAATTTTCGTGTTCAAACGAGCTATGATTTTTTTACTCATGTAATTGCATGCTACAAGCCCTTAGGAGTATAATAAATTTTCAGCATCCTACAAGCCCTAGTTTTCGAGAAAAATTGATTTTAGCATCGAACACCCGCCCGAGGATAGCTAAAATTGGTAATTTTCGGAAACTAAGGCCTGTAGAAAGCTGAAAATTTATGGTTATATTCCAAGGGCTTGTAATAAACCAATGCCATGAGTGGGAACTGCGTAGCTTCGATTTGCATAAGCGTAAGAACTTTCACTTTTTCGAATTCTAGTTGAAAAAAAAGGAACGGCACATATGAGTGTCTGATGCAATGCAATTTGAGTGAGCAAGTTGGAGATCCGTAAGATATTTACGAAGTTGTGAATTTTTCCCAATTTTTCGAGCCTTCGGTTCAACTCAGATTCTGGATGCAAACTTACGGTGGGTCGAAGCTAATGCGAACTTTCGCATACCATCTTGTAGGGCTTGCTTTACTCTATTAAATGGTACCTCTATCGGATGTACAGGCATTCGGTTTCGACAGCAGATCTAGTCTAAAAGTCCGAGAACTTTCGTGCCAACCTAATAAAAGAGGTTAAATCTCCAAAAAATGGTGATACAAATTTTTGTTAGCTAACACTTCGTTGATCGCTTCCTTATCAAAAATGGTAGATTCTTCGCTATGGAATGAGACCAAAAGTTGCATCATAAAACTTATGCCATGAATTTATCTTGATTTATTAAGTCACATTTTTGGATGAACCAAGCTAGTACCACACGTCGTAGGAGTGATCAGATAGTAGCGGAGCAGCCGCTGACTATCAACAGTGACTATGCGGAATGGCTGCTGACGATAGTCCTGATTTATCGAAGCAACACCAAAATTGAGCGTTCAAGCCCTTTTATGAACGTTGTGGGTGTGCGTAACCTAAATTCTCACTCCTGGTAAATAACAATTCATACAGCATGAAGGATTGCCTATTTGAAAGAAGGAGCATCCAAATAGACTTTGAGCACAGTGAAAAGGGTGACCTGGCGATTAGAATGTAAGTGAACAATAATGTTTGTCAACGACAAGCTAGTAGATACTGAACATACAAGATTATTCTACATTAATAAAGGTCGTAAATTACGTAATTAATTTACGACACATTCACCTTTCAAGTGTTAGGTTGGCGCAAAAGTTCTCGGACATTGCATTTAGACAAAGTTTTTGATTCGTGCACGTTTACTTGTTTGTTTTTGATGTGTTCACTAATTGAAGCACGCTGCACATCGTTGGATAAAGCAATCCTTACAAGTTTATGGTAAGCACAAGCATTATTAATGAGTTTTCTTTAAATTCAGTCGGGAATTTCAAATCATAGGATTTTAACCTAACCCAAATCTCCAACTTATATGAACGTTATCATACTCCCACATGCACCACTTTATCTATGTGGGGATGTTCGTTACATTGTTAGTGCTTTATAGAAACGTCGTTGAACCAATTGAGCTGAAACTTCGCACATGTATGTTATCGACCCCGGCGGTTGCTTAGGGCTACTTTTCGCGGCGGTTCACTGGGTCCTTCTGTCGATTTATTGTTTACGTACTTTTTTGAAAATAAAACTTTACCATGTTCTAACCGCATTTTCCCATGATCATGTAAAAAAGGGGAGTGAAACTCACTCTAGCCTTGGGATCCCGAAGATGCGGCGAAATGAAGTTTACAGGTAAGTCATCTATATGAAAGGGGAATGATCTCTTTTCAGTACTATGCTGGGACCAAAACAGCATATACTCAGACAATCAAAGGCTCTCAGCCGCCCCCACCAAAAGCACCGTTACCTTATCGCCGCCACTTTCGCTTCTCGCTGAAAAACTTTGCTACTGGCAGCGAGCGGTCTGCCATAAAGTCTTCAGTGCGGAGCGAATGTGGCGGCGATAAGGCATGGCCGCCACTTTAACAGTAGACCGGGCTAAACTGAGAAAGTCGGCTAGTGTATATACTTAAAACTTACGTGCGTTTGTCCGAAATTTGAGTTTCAAAACAGAAACGAGGCAGTTGAAATGTGGATGGCATCCCACGATACCTATGCTTCTCCCACTTGCTTATATATCAGCTGCAGGCGAAAGAGAGTGTGTACAGCTGCAAAGTTTTGAGGATGTACGTGCTTTAGCTGTCGAGAAGCAGATAGTCTGAAATGTCCGAGTCTTTCGAGGCAGCCTATACTTGAAGAAAAAAGCTTGTGTGAGAATTTGAGGTTATAAGCATTTGCTTGAATTCGGGCTCTTGCGATGATGACGCAGTAAAGTAGAAATTCCTCAACTAAAGCCAGCAATAGCTAATTTGTCCTTCCAGGACAAATGCTAACTTAACTTATGGGTATTCGCTCTTTGACTTTCAGCCCCGCGCTGCTCCTCTTTAACGGCTTTCTTTGCCAGCTCAGAGCGCTATTCTGTAATGCTATGGTTGTAAATTGTTGTATCCACCAATCCTTTTTTTGACAAGAAACTGAAGTCGCTTTCGTCGCTTTTCGCCTTTCTTCTAGCTGCTTTTACGGAATTGGAATAGCGACAGTTTAGTAGAGGAAAAAAGTTGATAACATGCCAAATTTTTGCTTAAGACACTACCGGCGCCTCCGAAAAGCATGTTCGCTGTTGAGAACAAAGTAATCTGAGCGAAGCTCTTCCCAGTTTTCTGCTTTTTTTATACATCTATGATCCAATAATTTCCGTTCAATCTCGAATCTCATCTTAAAATTATTTCAGATGTACCCTGATGCCTATGCAGACATCGCCAAGGAATCATGGTTTCAGGCATGGAACGACTATTACTGCAGTACTGTTTTGAGATCGTATGTATGCAAGAAAGCGGCCTTGCACTAGATGGAAGAGATAAACGTGCTTTTGTTCGTTGTGATAAACAATCGAAAAACTGGAAGTTTGCTGGGCAAAAAGCATGGCCAAGCCACACTTAGTGCGGCACTTCTAAAGCCAAAAGTATTGGTATTTCTTGACGATTAAGAATTCTAAAGGGAATTTTAGTTCGTTTTATTAGAAATTTGCAAAGCAAAAACGAAGCTGCTCGAAAATTGATTATTTAGAGGCTTTGGAGCAGAAAGCGATTACTCCTCGTGACCAAAGGTTTGAGGCATTAGAGGTGTAGGAGCGAGTCGGGCCTGCCGTGCTATAAGGGAAAAAGGGAGTACTATATTTTAAAGCCAATCCAAATAACAGAATCGCTAGGAATGTAAGAATTTGAGGAGTCCGACAACGTGTCTTGATTTGCAACTAAGCCGCGCAGCTAGCTTATATTAGCTGCCTGAACCTAACGTTTCAAGCTAAGGAAAACGCTGAGACTGACAGGAAAACTTTCAAGAAGAAAACCAGACCGCTAGGCCAAATCGAAGCTTTAACTCAAAGCACAAATAGTGCTCAAATATATGTATGACTATTCTCAATCGTTGCCGGTAGCATTTTGAGACTTTGCTTTGTATTAAATATTCGATGTGATTTTACAATAATGAGAGTCTTCATTGCCAGCTAATGATGACCATTTACGGCAATAAATAACCCAAGATCGAAATATTCGTTCTAGAATTGCTTGAATTACTCTTCACTTGAAGCAGGATCGCACGTCCAACATTTTTTCGAACCTCACTCCTTGGCTTTGCATGCACTAATGCATCGGCTTGCCTATCGAAAATCACTCAAACTTTTAGATGGGATGGCTCGATTTCAATGTTTTTCCTGATTTCTCACTAAGGAAAAATGTTTAAGAAGATTGTCACAAAAAATGTATGATTTTCTTGGAGATTTTCCTCTCGCAGCATGGTTTCCTACCGTCTTGCTGCACTACCAAGTCATTCCTTGATTCTATTAAGTTGACGGATAATTTCTGTTACACTTTTATTTTTATTTTCTGAAAATCTAAGAAACATCTGAAAATTCTTGTGTTTAAGGAGTGTTGACGGGATGCAAATGACGGGATCACAGGACACTTCATTGAATGCTGCGGTTTTTTTAAGCTTAAACAGTGTACTTGCATCTTACAACAGTCTAAACCTCTACACGTGAGCACATAAAGCCGGTTTCCTACTTATTTGTGCAGTGCCTTGAATTATGAAAAATTGTCCACAAGAATTCTTCTCGGATCACCTCAAATAGCTACCGACTTTTTCGCTAGGATTAGAAATGCCAAATCGGCCAATGTGAGACTTTGCGTCCAGTTCTTAGCCAGTGTTCCTCTTCGCTGCCCTCGCGCGCACCTCTGTGGACGAACCGGTTGAGAGAGGACTATACATCGTCTATTGCATGGTATTCAATGTTCCACCATTATGTACACCCATCAATTGTTTGGTAGCATTTTGGTCAATGCTGCCGTTCTTTTTTTTTTTGCTGTTACTGTGCATTTTCGATAAACAAACAAATTTTACTTTGTCGTTTTTCATAGACATTTAGGCCACCCAAAATCTTTAAGCAGATTCATGTTTCGCTCACAATTGTTTGTTTCAAAAGATTTCTGAAAATACGGACAAAAAGGGCTATTTTATAGTGTTCAAAATTTTCCACAAGTTTTAAAGCAAGCTTTGTTTCTCGAATTAATTCGGTTCGAGTCCTATGTCAATTGAGTCCCAGCAGTTCATTTTAGTAATAAAGTTGTAGGAAATTTGTAGAGTACCGAAAGTCTAAAAAAGATAAACCAGCACGTTTGTTTTTTGTCAGATTAAGCGAAATGTTCCAGGAGGAGCGTTCTTTCAACTAAAATCTCCTGTAAAATGAAGAAGCTTAAAGAATAATAAAGGATAAATAGTTCTTCTACAATAAGATTATCCAAGTAACCACTTTGAGTACTGTTCCAAAAAGCTCAAGTCCATATTCGAGAAATGCATTCAAATAGTTCTTTGAAAATAAAGTTCAAATAAATACACTGAATTTCGTGGAAGGTAGAGCTACGAAAAATGTTGAATAAAGTTGCAGTCTAGTCTAGCAGTATGCTGAATAGCATTACTTCTTTTGAAGCAAATAAAGACCTTCTTAATTCCTGCGTCAAGCTAAAATTTGAAACTTTCCATACAAGAGAGTGTCAAAAATTTTTGAATGCTACATAAAATGTGCGATATCCGCCAGACGTACACATACAGCCCTTCAAGGAATTCTTATGAGAAGAGATTGGTTTTTATGAAGCATATCCAATCTATTCATCTCTGGGCTTTTCGCACATCAATCTTGAGGATGCAATCGCATAGCTGCTTATGGTTTTGCTATATTACTGCTTCACTGTGTTGCAACAAATGCTCAGTACAGGTTTTACTATTTATAGGCAAATGCTGCAAAAGTAATGAATGAAATGTACAAAGATAGTAGAACTGTGTTCTTCCAACTAGTAGCAGTTCTCAACTCGGCCTTCAACCGCCGACATTATTGAAGTGATGGGTTGGGTGGGTCTGAATGTCAACTGCTTTTGGGCCTTTAGGTGCTCGCTGTAAAACTTAAAATGCTGAATGGAAAAAAAGGAAAATAGTAGGCGGAGATTGCGATAACCTACATCTTTTATTTTGCTGTGAACTTAGTTATTGTGCACGCACATAACTGACAAAGTCTGTGGATCCATATCTTAATATATAGCTTTGGTAGAGAGTTACTTAGACAATTCACGGGAACTTCCGCAGTACAGAGGAAAATGCAGCGGTTCCGCAAGATTTTGTTCACCGTTGGAAAGGTGGAAACATTGAAAGTGGGAACTTCCGCAGAATTTTCACGTCAGACTGGTTGAAAAAGGGAATTTTCGCGGGGCTTTCTACAGTTAGCGCTGCGAAACTTTCGAAAAATGCCAGCGGTTCCGCAGCACTTTGACATGCCATTACTTCGCAGGCTTTCAAATGTGTTGTCTCTTACGATGTTGCCTCGCCAACATCTAAAGTGCATCTTGAACATGTCATCCGTAGTGCAGAGAATAATAAGTGAGTCTCGCAGTCAATCGAGTAAGGTTCAAAAATCTCGCTTGGGTGTTCTCTTTTGCCGTTTTGGTTCCCATTCTTCGGAACTTCCGCAGGTGACCCGGCGGAACTTTCCTAAACGTTCTGCGGAAGTTCCGGTCAGTTGTCTGCAATTAATACGAGTAAGTAAAATGAATGGATTTGTACAAGCATTTTCAGAGGAAAAGTTGACTAGCGTATATTGTCACTGTTTTACAATTCTCACGCTTTAATTTCGATCAAAATATGACACTCTGCTTTTGGACACGAATATTTTAAAAACAAAATACATTCGCTTATTTTGAGGTACGTTTTGGAAACATTGGTGGATTTTATACGCCCAAGTTTTTAGATTACCTGCTCGAACTGCAGTTGCGCCATGCTCCCGCCCCCCCCCCCCCTCACCCGCAGAACTGAAAGTGCACCGTGATTTTTTTGCAGTAGAAAACCCTTATTCTGGTATGTGGTACCAGCCTTCATTTTACTTGCTGTATATCTCTGTTTCTGCAAACTCTATGCAAATAAAACAATAATCGTGTTTAATGAACAGTTTAGCCGTAATTTCGAAGAGCCTCATAATTAAGAGTACAAAATTTGATTGTAAAATTTGCATGTTTTGTTTTCTGAGAGAATTTTTGATTTGAATTTGCAGACTCAAATTGTAGATTTGTATGACTTATGTGCTTTACTTTGCTGCTTTTTGGGCTGAGCGTAAAAAATAATGCTGAAATACTTCTGCGAAAATAGGGCACACTTTGCGTGTTCATTGACTTTGCGAAAGTAGCTACAGCATGAAAACTTGAATTTCCGTTTTTTTCGTGCATTTGAAAAACTTGCGCAGAAAGTTGCCGCCGGTTGAATTATTGAGACGCTATTCAATAAAACTAGCTGGACTAACGCAAATAACTGGCTTCTCTGAATTTTCATCATTTCATCGAAGTAACATCTCTGCATCTAATATTGTTTAGTAAATTTTGTTTCCTGTATATTGAAAGAAAATTACCTTTCATAGCCGTCGTACATCTCCACAAATTTTCCCGTATAAATAAACAGAAAGATCCCCGTTTCACAACCATTATATCTCTATTTCCTTCTCGTCACAGTTCAGAAATCTGCAGAGACGTTCGGTCGAGTGGATTGCGGATGGTTTTGTCCATTCCAGGCTCTGAAGAAAATCTGCCGAAACGTCAGCCAATAAATAGTGGTTATCAATCTCGAGTGCGGCAAAACTCCAATTCATGACAGTCTATAAAGGTTTTTCCTTTTCAAAAACTCGCTAAGTTTCCTTTTATTTCTGCAAGTTCCCCAGCAAGCCAGAAAACACTCCGTTTCATAACCGTTATTTATCTATTAAATTGTCGCAGAAGTAAACCATATTTCTAAATAATTAAAACTGTTTTTTGTGGCAGACTTGTAGTACCATTCGATAGAGCGAAGCAAGCTCTACAAAATGACCGCAAAAGATCCGTCTACGCCGTAATCCAGGTAAAGTTTAGCAAAAATCATAAAAAATTTATTACCTGAAAATTCGATTTTTGCGAAGAATAATTTTACGAACTCAAACTTGGTCATTATACAGTAGACACATAGTAATACTCAAATATGCCTTCACTGGATTTTTTCCAAGCTTAGAAAGCGACAAAAAGAATAGTCTGGAAATGGCAAACTCCGCCCCCAGCCCCTCCCACATATCTCATTGTGTACTACAAGCCTTACCAAATATAATCTAAAAACTTCACCCCTGTATGTGGTCTTATAATCAAGAAGTACCAAGTTTTACATGAAAAACCCATGAAAAAGTGGCATTTTGGCATTTTCGGACCATCTTTGTTTCTCAATTTTGAGCTGCGGAAAAAATCAATCAAAAACATTTCCCGGTACTACTATGTGTCTACTATATGTGGACCAAGTTGGAAGTTCGTAAAAATTTTCTGGAAGGAGATCCGATTTTAGGAATAGCTAAAAAAATTTGAGTTTTGGATCCGCATTTTACCTGGATCGCGACTTAAATGGTTCTTTGGTAATCATTTTGTAGAGCTTGCTTCGCTCTATCGAATGGTTCCCCAAGTTTGCCAGGAAAACAAAAACAGTTTGATTTATATAAAAATACGATTTGCTTCTGAGACAACTTAGTACAAGCTTCCCCATATTCTAAATTCAAAAAAAAAAAGATTCACCGTTTCACAGCTCTTATATCTCCACCTCACTAAAATTAGGACAATGAGAAAGTATTCTCGTTGACTTTTATGAGCAGAAACATATTCACAAACCAGAAGCAAATTGTTACTCCGCGGCACCTATAGTCAATAGGGCAAAAGGAGAATTTCTTAAATATGATTTTCAATCGATATTTGCAGCAATTGTTGAGTCGTGAAACCGGAAACTTGAAAAATTCGCACTCGCATTTTAAACTTTGCACTAGAGTATTACGCTGGTAGCGTCCGGCACAAAGTCCGTAAATCTCCTGCAAATCTGGTTAGTTCCGGGTGTTTTCCATTTTCGCTTCTGTCATGAATTTTTTTCCCAATTTTTCTGTACGAAAAAAATGATGGACGGCCATTTTTTGGCATGGTTGGACCTATGTCATCCCTGACAAGTTAAAAATCCTTCCATATCTGCTAGTTGTTAATCTCAACCCATAAGAATCGCTGACCCATTTGACGACCTTCGCCTCTCTTTCTGCATTGCGCATCGATTTCTCTCTCTGGTCGATCGCGACGACGACCGACGCAGTATTGACAGTGCAACTCACCGTCGAAAGACGATCGAGCACACACAAATCACATCCATCCATACATCCAACCTCGTCGACCTTAATTTGCAGAGTTTATGCAATCGTTTTGGTCCCTTAAGCTGCTTGGGCCTGCTTTGTTATTTTTTCCCGCTTAGAGATGAGAATATTTACGATTTGTCGCGTTTATACTAGTCACATGGTGTAAATTCCCTTGCTAATGTGTGCAATTGCACAGTCTTCATGTTTGTCCACAATAATTACGGGTACTACGGTTTTCACGTGTTTTTTCTTGTTCTCTTACTTGTTAAGACGTGATCGCGTTCTAAAAAACGTGAGCGACTATACTTCAAGCGCTTCTTACCTGAAAAACTGCATCCTACTGTCAAAATCCTGAAAATTCTGCTTTTACACACAATGAGAATAAATTTATTGCTGTTTCAGCCGATTAATGCTATGAATGCTAGTAGCCACATATACCGTATGCCGATGTATTTTTTTTGCTTTTTGAAAGCAGCCGCGATTTCGCGCTTAGTGTGGCTGCTCGCTCGAACTTGCTGCCTTTTGTGTACTTGCACCATGTTTACTTATTTTTATTTATTAGCTGTAATACACTCTAGGTGTGCCGTTGATAAAAATGCATTCGCACAAAAAAATTTGCCAATGTTTTGCTTCAATAAATTTTCTATATTAAATTCATCTCGTTCTTGCCAGTTTCTAAATAATTGGCAGGACTTTTTATGAAGTTATTTTATGCCTGCTGATAACTACATGTCGCAAGCCAGGTATTTCGCCTTCTAACTGCAACCGCGATTTCGCGGCAGCTTGCTCGACTTGGTGCCTTGTGTGTAAATGCACCATGTGCACAAAAAATCTAAAAAAACATTATTCTTTCGACAATAACAATTCATTTCTATTATTAAGCATTTTTTGAGTATCTGTCAAGTCCTAAGTTCTGAATTTTTTCACTATCTCATTATCATAAGGTACCTGCGATTTTCCACTTAAAAAAATTATGATTTTTGCCCAGTGAAGCAATCCCCTCTCTTTCCTTGACTTTTCCGTTATTCTTTCTATTCCTGTTGTCTGAGACGATGGAAACCATCAAAACTATCATCAATGCCCTAATGTATGCCCCTGCGCGCATAATGCATGCGAAAAATCGTTGCTTTGAACATTTTCTTCCTTTTTTGGCTTTTTAAGGGTATCACATGATCTTAGTGGTTTTCAGTGTGCCTTAGGCTATGTTTATTTTTAGATGAAAACTTTTTTTTTGAATTTAAGACCTTTCGCTCCAAAAGAGCGCACATTTGGACGATAATGATACAGGTCATACTCATTGGCGAAAATTTCCTTGTGAATCATACCTAGAAGATTCTTGTTCGCTTCTTCTTCTCAACCATAGACTGCTTAAATTAGCGAATTAGCGAGTTTGCGCCGAAAACCAGTTTTGCTAGTAGTTTTACAGTTTTTCTATTGTGATGCACATCAGTTCTGTGCGGTTAGATTGCAGAATTTCTCTTCACTTGCGGAAAATTCTAGTAAATGATCTCGAGCCATGCTATTCCATTGCAATCACCTGTTTTTTGCGACCAAATTTTAGAGAATCGACTAGAGAAATAAATCGATAGCTCGTAGCCTGCTTTCCACTATCGTCCCCTTTACGCTGTTTTTTTTTCGTTTTTTCTTTCCTTAAAGATTTCAACCACTAGAAGTATGATTGACTCAACCTGATCTTATATTTGTGTTCCTTTACATCGTTGAGGCGAACATACTTTTATTTATCTTGAAACTCTACAATTGCGCATTCAAAAGTGCCACACAGAAATCATAAATAAAACAACCCATTGACGACGACGCCTAATTTTGCATTTCGACGCTGTGAGACGACGTGATTTTGCACAACGCTTTCGACAGGGAAAGTTTTGTGAATATTTACGAAGTTAAAGTTGTTTCGTAAATAACTACAATCATCTTCTTGGACGACGAAGTCTACAAGGCACCGGTGGCCCACACCTTTTGCAAAAATATATCCTTTCCAGTTCTAGCCTTTTTTCCACAGTTTAATATTTTTTTCCAATTCTTTGCACTTTTTTTTGGAACTTGTATACTTCGTCGTTCAAGAAGATGATTGTAGTTATTTACTGGTGGTAAAAGTGCGTGGGCCACCGGTGGTCCATATCGTTGTCGATGGGTTAAAGTCATTCTTTTCCCATACATTTGTCCAAAACCGTCAGACAAACTTTGTCAGCCATGATATCATCTTTCCTAGTTGCCCTATAATTGAGTAAGGATCAATAAATTGATATAAGCGGTCAACAAGGGAAATAATGGACATTTTTTATTTAGAAAAAGCATGCTCGCCTACCTCTCTGCCAATTTTTAGCCTGCCAGATCAATTATTGCAAAAAATCATTGAATCCATGAACATCAGTAAAAATGCAGCATAAGCCACTTCTCAAGTTTATTTTCAAGAAGTATGGTTTAGACTTCATGAACCTTTCTAAAGTTTTTGGCAATCGGAAAAAAATTATAACCTGAACATTATTAGATACCCTTTGATTCAACTGGCTTGGCGGCTGGAGGGCGGGGCTTCGTGACCTAATTAAGGCTACATAATGATCAGAAAGCACGCGCGCGGGAGAGACGCAGTGCATAGCGGCGCGAGCGGCCCTTATTAGGTCACAAAGCTCCGCCTTCCAGCCGCCAAGCCTGTTGAATCAAAGGCCTATGTACTAACTCGATTATAGCGATCTTCATGCTGCTCATGGATTTTGAACAGCAACATTTTCATCGGTCAGGAATGTTCAGGATGTCTATAAATCTTAATTTTTTAAATGTGTGTTCTAACTTTACTAGTTATTAAGTCCTGTATTGAGGAACAAGGAGAATTTGAATGCGATTTTCGATCATTTACATTGCTTGACTAGAGTATTTGTGTCAAAAATAATTTCACATGAATTTTAACTGGCACAACAGAATTTCGATTACAATAACTTCCCCAAAATTTGACTCACTTCTGTCTCAATAATGACTTTACTTGCAGAAAATTAGCAAAATTCAATGGCAGCATACCGCAAAGTTTTAACAGCGTAAAGTCAAAAACATCTCCAAAATTGTCCTGCTTTCTCTCTATGATTCCAACACGGAAGCGGAACAAGGAAGAAACTTGTGTAAGATCCTTTCAAGACTTCAAGCTTACAATAATTACTTGTTGCCCCCAAAAAGCCTTTCTTCTTATTTTTCGCAACTGGCTACAACACTTCTATGACTTTCAACATTGCAATTACAGCACTGCTCTCGTTGAAAACTTGTTTTCGATTCATTTTTCCGGTTTTCTCATTCATGGCGAAATGCACAGCGATGCGGCGATGTTTTCTAGTATTCCTTTGGGAAAAAATACTAAGTTGAAGGTCTAAATTCTTTCCCAAAAGCGAGAAATTTTAAGATGAAAAGAATTTTCTTCATGGATTCAATCGACACATGCAATCTTGCCTTTTTTAACAGTTTTTAAAACAGAAATTGAAATAAATTCAAAATGTCCAAAAGTCAATGAATTTTGTTACATAGAAACTTTAACTTCATTCTAAATCTCTCTTTGTGCTGAAGAGTCCCAGAAACACTTGAGAATCAAACCCATACTCAAGAGAAAGAACGAGACAAAGTCAATCAATATTTCTTGCAATCGTCCACCTTTTTGGCTCAATAATTTTTCAAATATTTTCTAAGCTCAAACACCGTAATCTTCCTTTTTCCTGTTAGTTTTACCTTTTCTCTCGGGGAAGAAAACTTCTGATAATCATAGGTTTTCCATACGCTTTGATTTCGCGGAATTGTCAATATCTTCTCGCTTTTTTCTTTACATTTTCATTTCCATAAATTATTTATTTACCCATACGTTCCTTCCTGTGCTACCACATCTTATTGACTACTAGCTGGCTTACCCGGCTCCGCCCGTGTACGCTGAACCGATTTGGACCAAACTTGGCACACTTACACTTCGGGGCAGGGAGCGTGTCATAGTCCACTTTTCGTTATCGATCGATGTCGATTTTACCGATTTTTTGCAAAATTTGAGCTAGGGGGCTAGGATTTTGCACAGGGGGGTAATCGAGCATGCTGATCAACCCCTCCGGTGTGCAAAATCCCAGCTCCCTAGCTCAAACTTTGCAAAAAATCGATAAAATCGATATCGATCGATAACGAAAAGTAGCCTATGACACGCTCCCTGCCCCGAAGTGTAAGTGTGCCAAGTTTGGTCCAAATCGGTTCAGAAATAAAAATTTCTATTCCGCACATACGTACAGACATACAGACATACAGACAGACATACAGACAGACATTCAGCTTTATATATAAGATTATGCAGATTAGCTATGCGAACCTGGAGCATACTACGTAATAATCCATAAAACTATAATCCGCAACTTGAGATTAGGTCGAATGAATCTTTTTTTTTCTGAAGAAACGAAGATGCACAGGGTTTTTACCTTTATACGGATTTATTAGCTTTTTCATGAAAGTTGGACCAGTATAAAAATGTAATACTCTGCCATAGTAAACATAAACTAAGCAATTTGAGCTCCATGCAATGCCTGCTATTATCAGATAGTTTGCAAAAATCAAAATTTTTTTTAAAGTCAAAAGTTTTTTTTTAAATTCAAATCACCAACGTAGGAGCTAATAGTAATATAATTTTTCTCCAACAGTGATGTGTTTCGATTTTTGAGGCCAAGTTTTCCCAAAGCATAATATCCGTATCCTTTAGAGTAACTTTATTATGCCAATCTAAAAAACGACTTTTCGAAAGTTACATTTCCCCGAATTTGCAGCGCATATAAAATATGTCATGCTCATCTCACAAAAAAATTGGAACCAGAATTGTTTCCATGGAGCGCACGGTCACTCATCTCAAACAATTTGTCCGTATTTCCTTTCACTTTTTCGCGTCCCAGTTTTCGTAGTTCACTACCCAGGTCGTCGCTCGCAATTTTTCGAGATGTTCCGATCTGTGCAGTTATTTTATTTTTTCCCATAAATGCAACGGAAAAATCCAAGCACTCCTGTTGATTCTTTTTCCAAAAAAAATTTCTGAAAATGCCCTGTAAAAAGAGTTTTACTCTCCTTTTTGACTTATTCTTTTCTAAAATTTATATAAAATTTTCTAATGTAGTTTGTTGTTTGCAATCTCGCGCGTGGAAGATTTGACGTATGCCATAAAGATTCGAAAAACACAATAATGCCGTGTTGAATACCAATATGGCCTTGACAATCTGGAGTTCATAATGCAATATTTTGACATTGCGGTCGAATGTGTTTGATATTTACTTGAAAATGCCCTTACCTGATGTATTCTGCACTGATAAATATACGAAAAAACCGAAATTTTCAATGAAAATTTTGAATTTATAGGGTCTTTTTCCTACTATATGGTGTCTATTATATTACTATAGTTAGAAATCTTAGGTAAATCTATCGATATTGAAGCCATTTTTGCGTTGAGATAATTTTGCTCTTTTTTGTTCACATTCTTGATTATCAAAGCCCAAAAAGGTTTATTAATTGGGTCTCATAAAAATTCTTGAAAAATTTATTTCATGCTTCTCTTACCTTGGCAAAATTTTCACTGTGACTAGAACTGCCCGTCCACTCTCCAAACAGCTAAGCGATTACAAATTATATAAATTTTTTTGGTTTCAGTTTCAGGGTGGTCGCCTTCTGATGTAACTAAAAAGTTGCAGTTTCAAGCATTTTTCAAAATCAACCGTGTTTTAAGTTTGGTAATTAGTCCATCAACTGCGAGGCTGAGTTTGCAATTGGAGCAATATTGGCGTAGTGCTAGGAATTGTGCCGTCAAGTTCAATAAATCAATATCCACTGCGTCCATGTGGGTCCTGACACGGCGCTGGCATGGCGCTTCAGGAAAAGCTGGATGAATAGGTGGACGCGACTTAAGTGAATGATGTTAATTACCAGGAAATCGTGTTGTAGGCTCTTTCTTAACGATTTGTCTATAATTTCGTATATGCGAAGGGCTCGAGGTCTAATATATAAAGAATCGTTAGCTCAATTCAAGAATCCTCCAGTAGCGGTAAACCGTGGTGCGGTCGAAGCGCGCAAATGCAATCTGACACCTTTAATCACTGGTTCACTAGCCAAGTGAAAGGAAGAAAACGCATATGGCATAATTTGTTAAAATCGTCAACTATTTTTAGCGAGTCTATTTTTTTACTAGATAACAAACCAAGCATTTGTCTTCTTTGGTATTTCCCATTAAATAAATGCTCTCCATCCCCGTTTGGGACGATTCTACCCGCTGCATCTCCAAAATTTAAAAAAAAAATGGCAGTTTTTACAAACCCGTTCCAATTCTTCGATGGTTTATGCTCCCAAAACCGCCTTGAAACAATAAATGACTTCCGATAATCGAGAATAATTATAATGTTGTAATTTGATTACGATAAAAAGCATTATTTACTGTAATTAGGGAGGGGCACTTCGCATCAGGTACCTGAAATTTTTCTTTTTTTTTGCTGCTCTTCTCAGAGCTCGGAAGTAATGAACGCACTGAAAAATAAGTTGCTTTTAATTTAGCTTCTATCATTTTCATTAGAACATAGAAAAAACCTAGTTACCTTCGCAAACGTCGCTTTTTCTACACTGGGGTGATGGTGTGACCTAAATGTGATGGTCGTGGACAGGTCGATCGCCCGGACTCTCGCGCGTTCGCTTTGTCGGTAATCACCACCCAGCGAGACCAATGTGGTCGGGTTATTCGTCAACTTTCGCTTCGACAACGCACTAACTTCACCTTCGTTTTGATTTATACTTTTATTCTAATACTAGCTGGCAAACCTGGCTCAGCGCGGCCTTTCAATAATATTTTCGTAATCAGCATGCTCACTTACCTCCTTGTGCCAACTCCTACCCTCGCAGGTCAAACTTTACAAAAAAATCAATAAAATCGATATCGATTGATAACGAAAAGTAGCCTGCGACATCCGCCCCGCCCCGAAGAGTATGCCAAGTTTGGTCCGGATCGGTTCAAAAATAAAAATTTCCATTTGAAAAATACGTAAAGACTTACAGACAAACAAACAGACATTCAGCTTTATATGTAGGTCTTGAGCCGAGAACGTTATATTACTACTGGAGCTGAACTGCGCGGTTATGTAGTACGAGCTATAATGTGTTAGGGATCATAATTTGTGGCAGATGTCGCGTGGACGGAGTTTGTTGCCGTTGGCTGGAAGGCAGGGCTTTGTGACCTAATCAAGCCCGCTCGCGCACGCGACGCAGTCTGCGTCTCTCTCGCGCTCGTGCTCTCTGATCACTCTCTAGCCTACTAGGTCACGAAGCCCCGCCTTCCAGCCGACAATCCAGTGATTAAAAGGTACACCATTTACTCTAAAAAGTTGCAAGAATTATAAATCTAATGCTACCCTTTCTGCGAATTCAACATGTTAACTTTTCCAGCTGGATTTATTTCAAATTTATGATATAACAATTAAATGCGTTATGATTTTTTTGTTTGCCGATAATGGCCGTTTTTCAACTGCGAATTCGAATTGTAAACCTTGCTATCAACGTTGGCAGCTTTTGCAATAATTCACAATTCTTTGTAAGGCATTTAATCACCGTCGTTGCGAAAATATCAAGCTGTGACCAAAGTATTTTTTATCTTCATTCAGACATCACCAATTGCATCATCTCTTTGCCAAATGAGACAAGTTTTTTTCGCTTTTCTTTGGACAATGGACAGCAAAGTTGTGATGCGAGAACTAATAGTTAAGGTTCTGAGTGTGCTGTCTCGTTGTAGGAAGATTTTCTGCAAAATCAATTTGTACATTTCTATGGACGCATTTTTTTACTATACATTATTGACATCCGTCAACTTTTTTTCGAAGACTCTGTCCTTATATCTTTACTAAACTGCTGAATATTTTTGATGTCTCCTTCAAAAAGCTGGAGTTAGCGATGTGTCTATGTGCTAGGCGAAAATCGATTTATTGATTGATTAATTATAACTGACAAACTTGCAAGTTTCTGTAACCACGCATATGAGCAAAAGAAATTGCTGAAGTAATTCACTGTACTTCTATCATAAAAGCTTCCAGGAAATTTCGCCAGACATTTGTAACATTTGATGTACCTTCATAGATCACAACTTCGTGCTAGGTGTCCGATCCGGGCGGTTAGAGCCTATTGACTTATCGTTCCCACACCAAGCTTTTTAATATTAGGTCGTTCCGAAAGTAATGTCGCTTTTTTCAAATGAACGCCACATTTCATGGAATCAAGATTTTCGAGAGATCTTAGGAGCATTCGATGCAGCATTTCATCCTCTTTCTAATGGTTGTAATTTCATTGCACAATTTTCATTGAGCTTGCGAAAAATTAACAAAATCTGCAACTCATGCTTTTTGTCATGGTCAAGTTCGGCAATTTTTTAAAATTTTTGTACCTATTCTCCGAAGAGGTACAAGTGGCAGGTAGATAGAGCAAACCCTATAGGACACAGAATAATTTTTTCTTTTCCCTAGCTTGCTTTTTAGAGTTTCTGGAATCAGTCTCAAAATGCCATCAAATTCCATATTTGGTCAACTCAAACCTCACAGAACAGCAACCGGCAAGCAACTCGGGTGTCATTCGACGCAGCTTTTTCTCCTCTTTTTACCAGTTGTTTTTGGTTTTTGATTCATCAAGTTTTCCAAGATAACATCATCATAATTCAGGTTTTCCAGGGCGCCTCCGGCTGTACCCGGAATTTTCGAAAGTTGCTAATCTGAAGCGGTAAACGCTCATTTGCTTTGTAAAATTAGTGTAAAACCATAATCCATTTTTGTAAGTTTCAAAATCCAACGATTTCTTGGTGTTTGATGCATTTGTGTCTGAGACGAGCCTGCTAAAATTCGGTGGTTCCATCAAAAAATCTATACAGAAATTATGACGAGCTCTGAGAAGTAGAAAAAAGTTGTGCTGTTTCCCGTAGGGTTTGCTCTATCCATACATAACCTGGACTTCTTCCGGGGGTTGTTATAGAAATTTAGAAAAATTGTGAAACTTGGTCTTCTCAAAAAGCACCGGTCGCAGATTTCGATACATTTTCGAGAGGTTACTGAATTTTTTGCAGTGGTTATATAACCTTTAGAAAGAGAATGAAATGCTGCATCAAATGCTACCAGAATCTCTTACACATCTTTGTTCCACGAAATGTGGCGTACGTTTGAAAAAAGCGACATTACTTTCGGAACGACCTAATACATTCACGCAAGGCCGAATTTTTGATGACAGCGATTTCGGACCAGAGCATATTTCGCAATATTGAAATTGCGAAATATGCTCTGGTAGTATTTTCTTGCTATTAATGGGTCTCTGAAGCATAAATCTTCTGGGAAATATTCTAAGAGGTGTATATAGGAATTCACTCAATTTGCCCAAGAAGCTTCATCGTAAACTAGGAAAATCAAAAACTTCAGAAAGCATACGACCCACCGGTGGATCGTAGTGTCTAAAGTGGCAGAACATGCACGACCCACCGGTGGATCGTACTGTCTTAAATGTATTATAACAGTAAATTTTTCTTTTTTTGTAGAACACCGATCACATTCTTGTGTACTCATTACGGTAGTTAGCAGTTTTCCGTTTTTGCTTTGATCTCAAGGCAGGTATAAAATCTCTTATCTTATACAAATAATTCTCGATTTTTTTGCTATTTTCACACAAATTTTTTCATATGCTTCAACTTTTTCCTTCTGTAAACTTTCTGCTTAACCTGTCAGGATAAAGGTCTGCAGGTCCTTTACCTGATGTGTAGCGGGGTTACATGAGCCTTACTATAATGTTTATTATACAAGTTATATACAAAAGGGGAAGGGGAAAGGGGAAAGAGGGAACCGGCTCCTGCCGACGGGCGGAGGTCACTGTCCGAGGTTCGTTGTCTTAGGCCAACCTCCATCGCTAGTAGCTGTTGGGTCATAGCTGCATCCCGACATCTCCATTCCTTCAGAAAGCTCGTCCTCGAGCTTGTTCAGCTGTTGTTGAACGTCTTCCGAGTTGCGTGCGTAAGGAGTACACGTGTTACGGCGAGACCATAGAGAACTTCGATTTCGGTACATTATCTTCAGACGGACTGAGTGGAGGAGTTGGTTTAGGCGGATTGGATAACCAAACATCGACCTTCACCTCATGTCAGGATAAAGGTCTGCAGGTCCTTTACCTGATGTGTAGCGGGGTTACATGAGCCTTACTATAATGTTTATTATACAAGTTATATACAAAAGGGGAAGGGGAAAGGGGAAAGAGGGAACCGGCTCCTGCCGACGGGCGGAGGTCACTGCCCGAGGTTCGTTGTCTTAGGCCAACCTCCATCGCTAGCAGCTGTTGGGTCATAGCTGCATCCCGACAAACCTTAACCTCCTCGTGCCTCTTCTAAAAATCGTGTTTCAAATGCAAGCTTGCACTCTCTTCAACCTCACAAGATGAACAGAACTTGTACTTTAAGTGAGTATGGCAAGACGACAGAAAACCGGTTGCTTGGTAATTGTAGCAGAATTTACTTTCGTTTGATATTCGTCACTCCCCGCTTCATTTCTTATATAACTCTTGCAGACTCTTGTGCGACTTCTGTGCAAACTAAATCAATCGATATTGGTTGGGAGTATTTCTATGTATTCTTTTGCAAAATTGAAGCTTCTTTTTGGTCCCTGTATGGCTCGAATTTGTCTTGTTGTTTGTGTGCTCCTCCTTCTCATCCTATGATCAAACGATTTTGGAATTTTTTCAGATTCAGTACCAATCAGGGCTCGGCATAGGTGGCTCATAAGCAAGCTATTGATATCGTTTTTGGGACAAAAAGAAAAGGGGATATGGTTTTTCTGCGGTCTGAAAAAATTTTAGGGTTAGGATTTTTTTACTCGAAGTGTCCGATTTTGGGTCAAAAGGGACTTCGTAATTTTGCGAAAGTCGAGGGTACTTCGTTCTACATATTCAGAAAGCCACCTCGTTTCGAACTCTTAGTACCAATTACCATTTGCGGAAAAGTAGTTTTCATAACGGTCTTTTTTATAATTTCTCCAGATTCGACTGTTCATTGACTTCAACTTCTATAAGAATAGTATCAGAATAAGTAAAATCAATCTATCTTGCTAACTAAAATTCGCTTAATCAACGCAATTTCATTTTACTCTTACATTCAAATTTTCTTGATAGAAGAAGCTAGGTAGGTTGCAAGCTGTCAGATTTTTGATGGAGTGAAAGGACCTCACAGCCTTTTTATGCAAAAGTGAGACAAATTCCAAAAATTTATCAAACTCATCATGACTCTCTGAAAAACGCATACGATGTGCGATCACCGTTGTTCATCGTGCATTGCATTCCTCTTAAAACAAAGATGATAACTTGATTTCTTTATTTTGGCAAAACTTTACCTTTTTTACTAAGTAATCTTTACTTCGTTCTCAGTTTTACCATTTCCCTGCTAGTTTCTCATAAAACTTGGCAATACAGATTGTTCAAAATCATACCTCAACATTTTTTCAACTACAGATACAAGAATGAAAATTTAAAAAAAAAATTCCACCTCTCCAAAGTAGTTGTTTTGCTTTTGACATAAAAAGATGACACATTAGATTTTTTTTCGAATCCATGAAGCGATAGTACTGTACAGGTGAAGGTACTGTAGCACCACTAACTTTTTTGGGCTTTTTATTTCACAGGAAATGCTAATACTGAACATTTGAACGAAATAGTCAAATCTATTTCTTCCATGGTAGTATCTTACAGCATTCTTTTTCAAACATCGTTATGCAGTGCGTTTTGATCTCGCAAAAAGAAGTTTAACTATAATCTGAAAGATTTATGTGCGGATGAATAGTGTTCTAAGGGCTGTATTTTCATTAGCTTTCTTTAGGTCATAACTACTCTCTGTTTCAATGGAGTTGGCGGCTGGAAGACGGGGCTTCGGTCGATTAGACAGCACGTACGCGAGGAAATGCAGAGCCTTCTCTCCCACGCTTACGTGCTCTCTAATCGATCAAGTCCCGCCTTCCAGCCGCCAACTCCAGTGAAACAGAGGGTATTTTGAATATCCAAATTCTTTTGCCTAATGGTAGTATCCAAAATTAAATTTTCCTCCTCCTTTTGAATATCTATTTTTGCGGCATTGCACTCGTCAAATTTGACCATGAAATTCTCAAAAAAATTTGTGCAAATCGTTTCAGCGGGTCAAGGCATGCGGGAAGCGAACGTCTTTCTCAGTCTATTAGTATCCCTGTGCTCTTATGCGTCAGCTCAGGATTCTTACGATCAAGGGCTCCAACTTCCCACAAGTACTGTGGAATTATCGATGCAAAATCACGATCAAGTTCTAAACAGTTCTCAGGTTCACTAATTTTCAGTAGAAGTCGCTGGTATCGCTAATATCAAGCTTCAGGTTGTATTTGTGGCCTTTTGTGCTGATTGGTGTCCATTTTCCCGGCGATTAAAACCGATTTTCGAAGAATCAGCGCGTGTTTTCAAACGAGATAATCCGAATGCTAGTGTCGTATGGGCTATTGTCGATAGTGTTCGACAGGTGAGTATTGTTTTCTATTTTTTTGAAAAGATCTGGTTGTTTCAATGTTTATGTCCTAGTAGATTAATAAATTTGTGTTCTTGCATTACCGACAACATTCGCGCGTAAACAGTGGCATAATGCGCTCCAAGGCTATTTTCTACGCGCAAATCGCAAGCAAGTTGCCACCATTTTACAAGCATTACATTTGTTTCCGCGCAACTGTTGTCGTCACCGCAAGTGCACTACATTAACCGTCAAATCTACTAGGCTATGCACTCTCAAGTTATATACGGTCCGTTACCTGACGATAATTTTCGTTGTAGACATCGCTAACCATTTTTCAATTTTTTTGTTTTTTTTTGTCTCGCAACAGGTTTATGTGCTAAAACTGCAATAATTGTATTAGCGGGTGGAACTATTACAGCTTTAGTGTAGAATTTTTGCAAAGATAAATGACTGGTAAAGAAAACTGCGACGCAAAGTTTCAGAAATACATAGACACAGCGGAAGGGGAGTGGCGGGGGGGAGGGGGGCGAAGGCCTGTATAAAGCCAAAATTATATTTATTCAAATCCTCGTTTAAACTTAGTGGGTGGTATTGAGAGGAGGTCTACTACTGTTGTCGAAACAATATTTTTCACCCTTCGTTCCAACATTTGTGGGCGGAATTCATAAAATTCGTAGAATTCACACTGAAGAATTCATAGATCACCAGAAAAGGTGAAAATCAAAAATTGAGTTGGTATAATGTCTCCTGGGTTAGGTACCTTTTTTAATCTTTCTGCATAAATTCAGAGCGCACCAATTGTTGAGAACCAGCTTATTTGGTAGCTCTGTCTACGAATTTGCTATTGTATAGTCTTTAATTGTTTAGGCCGACGTCGGTGATAAGTACTATGTGAATAAATATCCAACCATGAAGGTGTTCGTCAATGGAGAATTGATACAGAAAGAGTATAGGTACGTTCATCGATAAAATCAGAAAATTCAACCAAATTTGGGGCTAATAATATAAGAATTGACGACCGGTACCAACTACACCTTGTTCAACTGGCTTGGCAGCTGGAAGGCTAGGCTTCGTGACCTATTTAAGGCTAGATAATGATCAGAGAGCGCGCGCGCGGGAGTGACGCAGACTGCGTCGCGGGCGCGAGCTGCCCTAATTAGGTCACAAAGTCCCGCCTTCCAGCCGCCAAGCCAGTTGAAGCAAAGGTTATATGCTGATTTTATACAATTATCCCTAAGTTTAGGTCCACCCGATCCGTAGAGGCACTCACTGCTTTTGTCAAGTATCAATTATCCACTGCTATTAACGAGTTTGCCAGTCTCCAGCAACTCGAAGCCGCCATGGATCACACCAAACGAAATGTTGTCGTTTGGGTAAAACGAGGAACCGAGGAGTACGCAAATGTCAAGGTAAAGAGGAATCTTCAATATCCGAAAATTATTCTACAAATGCAAAGAAAGCTCTGTCTTTTCTTGTTTCCTTCTTGAAAGTGGTACGACTAACTCCTAGTTCCGTTTTGTTTGAAATTGTGCTTGCTTTACTTTCCATGGCGTCTTTAATTAGCCCAGTACAGATAGATCTACCCCCCCCCCTAACAAACCTGTATTTTCTTTATTAAGATTGAAGCTTGAAAAGATAGAATCATTCATTTGTATGGATTAATTTGTAAACAGATCCCAGCAGTAAGATGACTCGTCCGCAAAAAAAAATAAAGGGAGCAGGGCTGGAAAAATGAGAAGAATAAAAATAGTTCGTCTTTTTTGCAATAGTCCAACACTGAATTACGAGTCCCATGTTTAGCGAAATGGTCTTTTCTTTTTTAGCATCCCCATTAAATTTTTGGAATTGAGTTTTGTCACGCCGTGATTCACTCATTCGGTGCATCAAAAATGTCATGGATTACATCGTTTTTTTTCTTGCATATAAATTCCATTTGACAATGAAATAACTATGATAAGGTGATGGAACAGAGTCATTTTTTTGTATCAATGCTTATTTTCGCAAATTTCTTATGTTACTATGAGCCATCTTCACAAGTAAGCGAAAAATGCAATTTGAACAACATACAAATCAAACTGATCTGTAGTTCATGAAAAGCTTCCAATATTTTAATTTTTTCCGTAAAAAACACTTATCATTTTACTAGAACCGAGGGTTAATATAATTTTCACGTATATCTCATTTGTTGCTGTCAGTTCTATAGAAATTACAATTTTCAGAAAATTGCTTCGCTTTTGAGAGAAGAGTGTACATTCTGGGTGACAGATGAAGCCCTATCTACTACAGTGGCAGAAAATAAATTATCTTACTACGATCTGGATAGTACAGAAGAGCAAAGGGTAAATCGTGTCTTTATAGTTTTTTCAGCTACAAACTGGATAAAATATTGCGATTTTAGTTTACTGGAAAGCTGCTTGATTATGATTTCCTAAAACAATGGGTTACGGATAAATGCATACCACTTGTGAGGTAAGTGTGACGGCGTGATAGGCCCTCGTTCATTTGCTGTATGTTTTTATCTCCAGAGAAGTGACTTTCGAAAATGTTGAAGAGCTTACCGAAGAAGGCCTTCCATTCCTATTGTTCTTTAGAGATCCTAAGCGAAGGGATCAGGACAAAATGTTTACAGAACAGGTTTGTGCTCACCGCATCCGTGACATCTTTTTATGTACCCCTCAAGTGATTCCTCGCGCTTTAGTGGGGAGAATAGAAAATGCTTAATCGCGGGGAACTGATCTAGTTAAACGCAGAATTCCGCAGAAGTTTGTGCTAATGGAGGAGCTTGAGTTTTAAGATAGAAATCTAACAAGTTCTCATTCAGAAGTTTGCTTATGGGAGAATCTGCTAGAGTGTTTTGAAAACCACAGCGCAGAAACGGCAAAAATGAGCGTCTCTCAAAGTCTTTCATTACCAACGTGAATGAAAAAGAAGCAGATCTCGCCAAGAGTGGAGGCTCAGATTCGTTGAGGAACCATCACGACACGCTGCGAAAGAGCGGAACTAATCAGAGACAGTGTCCGGGCAAGGTTGGAGTCGCGGCTCGTACGATGCAAGCCACTCCGGGGGCGGGGGGGGGGGGGGGAGAGGCAGCCCTAATTGTCGTGTTACCTGGCGCGGTACTGTATATCGCGTCCGGACCTCTCCTGCCTGGCACGTTGCTAAGCCAGAGAGTAGTCGCGCACACAGTCGTATGTGCCTCTCAGGTTCTGTCATTGATTTCTATTATATTGTCGTGCTGGTAACACCTTCAAGCTCTTGCAAATAAATTGCGATTACCGGTTCAGAATGCGCAGCATGCGCCCCATATCTCAATTCACATGTGCGTACGCGGCGTACACCACGAATCTGCGAAGTTTCACTCAACCCTTCAAGCGGTTAGGTCTTGTTCACCTTTTGGTTTTTGAAGACGCGCAGCTAGTAACTGTGGTTTGTCATGTAGATGGATAACACCAGCGGGAGTGGAGAGAGATTTATAAGCTCCTGCAAGACGAAGGCGGTCGATTCAATGCGCAACGCGGCTGCGACATGGCTGCGTCACAGCCGAGTCACAGCCGACTCACAGCCGCGTCACAGCCACGTCACCTCGAATCAACCGCCTTCGTCTTGCAGGAGCTTATACCTTTCCGTAAGCGCTTGAGACCACGGTTGACTCTGTGGACGAACACAGAACAACACGTACGGAGATTAAGTTCATGAGGGTATCGGCAGCATGCGAGAACGGCTCTCCTCGTGCCTTTCTTGTTCTAAATAGTAGTGAAATATTACAGTATTTTTTTTTTCAGTGTTTCTGTTGTTGTCATGAAATGTGATTCAATCTAGTCGGGTCTGTGATTGCTGTTGTATCATGCGGGTTAGGAATGAAGGCGTCGAGTGAAGCGCTAGGTGCGTACACTAGCGTAGACGCGCAACATCCCAGAGCTAGTTGTTGCCGTGCTAGGCTGACGAGCATTAGGATGAGGAGTGTTGAGCACACCGAGTCGCAACAGTTGGGTTGTGGGATATCAGTGCCTTGCAAAAGTAGGCCCTTGGACACTTCAACGCACAACTGTGAGTCCATAAGGTTAGAAGAGAAGCGGGATACACTTGGGAAGCCGGGAAACCCAGCCCTAATGGGGAGTTGGGTCAGCTTGCGATTTACCTTTTCGCGACAGAGTGCGCATGCCGCAACGTTTAAGATCACGGGGTCCTGCAGCCACTTTGCTCTTGGCTTGTCGGCCAGACCACTGGTCCAAACTCCATATGGAGACCTTTGAAAGAGCCTATTCTTGTCGTATTCGCTTTCTAAGGGGATTTCTTGACTCAGTGTAGCGCTTAAAGGCAGTGTCCAGGACAAATGTGGGCGCATGGATTTTTTGCCTGAAAACTGACGAGGGAGCCCCACCTAGGGCATGACCGAAACGGCAGTGTAAACCATTCATTCACGGCTGAGAAATCCGTCCCGAAACAGTCTGCGCCTGCGCCGCGACCGTAACACTTAGTATGGTCCCAGCGCGAACGTAACGTTAAAGTGAGCGAAGTCATTTCCGGGTTACGGTCACGGCACAGGCGCGAATGGTTTGGGGTCGGGTTTCTCAGCCGCAAATGATTCATCTGCGTTGCCATTTGGGCAGTGCTTTAGTTATGGCCCCCTTATAAATTTCCAGAGGAGTAATCATGCGCTTAAGTTTGCCTGGACATTGCTCTTGAGTCGAACTTGTGTTTTTGCCTGGGCACTGCCTAGACGAGCTGAGTTGGGAGCATTCTCGACATAGAAGCAATTTTTTATTTATGCACGTACTTTATCTAGTTGGTAGGTTTCTTGGAGGGGTGGGGGGTGGGGTACAATTTTCTGTACCAAAATTTCAGCAATTCCAATTCCAAGAAGCCGCTGCCTTTGAGGGATTTGTCGAAAAGGAGATTGTGAACCACATAAATTGCAAACACTTTAGGTCATTCGTGAGCTCGGTGATCAACGTGCCTCTATCAACCCTCTTCTGGCCGATGGACACAAATTCGCTCATCCGCTCAAACACTTGGGTAAAACGGCCAAGGTAGTTTTGAAGTACGGTACATACGATTGCAACATATTTGCGGAAGTTTAGGACCTCCCAGTGCTAGCAATCGACTCCTTCCAACATATGTATGTTTTCCCAGATATGTCACAACTGACAGTACCCGGCAAGTTGAGAGAGGTTGGAGAAGATATTTTTGACGTTTTCAAGAATCTTGCAAAAACCATTAAATGAACAATAATATGTTTTATAGTTTGTGATGGACCTGCACTCTGGCAAACTTCATAAAGAGTTCCATGAAACCTTGGACCAGAAGATGATTGATCTCGCCAAATTCAAGGCAGAAAATGGTATCACAGACGAGGATCTTGATGACAACAGAGAGGCCGGTGTAAGTTCTCAACCTTCTTTTTCTTGGAATTTCCTGCAAATTTTTCATATGTTTATCACTGGATTCATGATCATAAACTTAGAGCAGAGCTGCACAAATACATGATTGTAACTATCTAGATATACAAAATAGTAAACAAAAATGTAACCACACATAATGTAAGATCGTAATCACTACAGTAATGTCGTAAGGCCTAAGGCATACCTAACGCGATTCCAGTCGCTGCGCGATATGGCACTGCAACAACTCTTCATAACTATTCGTAAACGCAATTTGCTCAGACCAGATTTGTTACTTTTGCAAAAACTAAGCTACGCGCCTATGCAATTAACACTAGCGTACGATTAATTTGTAGACATCTGGTAAAACGCCAAATCGCGTGGATATAGTCATTTGACGCTCGCTAAGCGCCTTAGGCCTAAGGATCAAATCCAAACTAATTGAATGAAGACAAGAAATGAAAATCTACTGTGAGAGTAAGACATAACTTGTACATTGAACATAATCATTTCCAGAAAATGCCGGCTGCCCGACCCGGAGATACAACTCCACCACCATCGGTGTTCAAACAATTGAAGCCAAGCGAAAAGCGGTATTCGCTTTTGCAAAAAACGGAATTGTAAATTTACCTTTCAAATATGGATATGTAAAGGCTTATCTAAAAAGACAATTTGTTGTTATGGTAACTATGATTCTCGATAGAAAATGCGGAAGATGGAATCTATCTTGTTTATACGATAAGTGCTTTGGTAATCGATTTCTAGTTCCGAAGACGTAATTGTGAAAGTTTTCCTTAGTTTATGCATGATTCATTATCACTGTTTGCGAGTATTTTTTTGTCAAGGCGTATATTAGTTGGCATTTAGTTAAGCCTTGCAGGGTGCATAATTTCAAAATCGCTACTCCGTAATTGTTTGCGTTGCCATTGGGCGACCCTGTCGCAATATATACTTATCTACATTTCTGTTTTGTGGTGTTCTCGGGTTGTGATTCTATAGAGGTCGTGAAGTACGATATTCTGTGATCAGCACTATGTGATAGACTTTTTAATAAATCTTTTTATGTGTACTGAAGAGTTTATAGAACACAGCGGAAAAACCTGAAACGGGTTTATAGTTTCCCGAAACTGTGCCGGCGTAGTTCCAGAGCCGTGGTGAACATCCGCGCACGACGTCAAGCGACGGTGTAAAATACTCACCATTTAAGGCCGCGCGCGTGTGACTGCAACGCATTTGCAAAACAGTTGCAGATATGAAATAATTAATCAGTGTAGCTGGAAGCAACATCGTGATTGAGTGCATTCACATATCGATGGAAACCAAAACAAAAGATCTCTATGTGGTGTCCAAGCACGCGCCAGTAAGGTTCTCCCGATCGCCTCGCCGGGCCTTGCGCTGCGTTTGCGTTTCAATGAGGCAATTTGCCAGCCTTCGATCGCACCCTTCAAAGCCCGTCGTTCCTCTCTAGATCCTTTATAGTTTATTTTGTGCTCTTATAGATCTAGTGTTACTCCGTCCAATGTTATGTTATCCTAATAGTTTGGTTCATTATATGTCTTTCACCAGTTTTTTTTTAAGCTGTGGTAAAACCTGTGAGTGTTAGAGGCAAGCTAGTCCTACAATGGACGCATACAGTTTTTACTGTTAAAGGCCGATTGCAGATTATGTTTTCCGTGAAACTGATCTGTTTTTCAGGGTACAAAACATATTGGTCATTTCGTGAACTGCATGTAAACAAATCCCTATGCTTGTTTCAAGGCTTTGATAAGTTTTTCAATTATTAGGTCATGAAAAAAGTTCCTGGGCACTTGCGAAAATTTTTTTCAAGTCGCTGTAACTTCAAGCAGATTGATTCTTTTTTGAAGCTACAAACTTTATTGCAAAGATAATTTTGTCCACAACATATTTTTGCCTTGCTGGCTTTTCAGCATCTCACTGCGGTTCACCAGCATGTGCAGAAGGGAAAAAGTTTGTCGCGAAAAGTGGCCTATTTGTGCAGAATTATCTCAGGCATGATGAGAGCTAGAGAGCTCAGATGCTGTAGTTATGTAGAAGTCTGTTGGGGCTGTTATGTAGACTACTTAAGTCCCCGAGCGACCACTTACAAAAAATTTCTCCAGAAGATTCAAAAAATCGACCATTTTTTGTCCCCAAAATTGCACCATTTTTTGATTAAGCGACTTTGAAGTCTTCTCGTTCTCCATAGGTCAAACCAAATTTTGATCAATGCGAACATTGCTGAAGTAATGCCTTGCACATCTTCGGACCTATCATCCAGGCGTGGCGATCCCCGCAAAAGCGACGCCAGCTGCGAAAAGAGTTGCAGTCAGAGGCAAGTTCGACAGCTTGTAATTTCTGAGGCAAATCGCAAAACTCGAGTGCAGCTGCGGGTCAGAAACTTCTCACAGGCCATCCATGATGATTTGGACGGAATTTCTTGAATTACACAAAAAAAAATGGCTATAGGAAGAAAAATTGTGAAACTTTTATGATTGGAGTGATTTACTATTTTGACGCGCAGATCAAGCACCTTTTGGCACCGATAAAAATCAGAAGCGGTTTCGAAAAGCTTAGGCTTCCCTCTACTGAACAGTATAGGAAATTTGGTGTCGAAGTCCGACCCAGTGCTGAAAAAATGCGTTTGAAATTGAAATTCCCGAAAGTGCTCGGGAACTTTCTTTACAAACTGATACTTGTTGAGTAACATAATGATTGATACAGCTTGAAAGAAAGTGGTCAAAAACACAGCACGAAACTGACTGCAAAACTGACATTGGATGAGAACCGGCCATAGTGTGTATTTTCAATACCGGGGCCGAAACGAGCCAGAAGGTGCCGGACATCAAGTGAGGCGGAGATCGTAACCTGAAAATGTCTAAGTAATGCCTTCGCGAAATCAGCGCGAGGCTGAAGCGAGGCGGCCGCAAGAATCCAAGCCGCGCTGGTTTTGACAATCGCGCTAACAATGTATGTTTCTTACCCGAAACACTTGCAGATGAGCAGAGGAATTCTCGAAATGAGTTCGCAGTACATCACCCCGCAGTGCTTCATTGGCCGTTAAACTTCTTCACAGCATCAGCAATGCATAAACCTGCCATTGCTGTGCAAATCTGGCTTTTATGCAGGAGATAGCGCAATCTTGTTTTTGCCCATTTTATGTCTCCCTCATTTCTCCATTATCGTTTTTGTTGATTTTTTTCACCAACTTTCGACTTCCGGTTATTTCCAGAACCAAAATGGGGAAGACTTGCTGTGTTTGCTTTGATTGATCATGCTTCCTAGGTTTTGTCATTTGAAGAACTCTCTTACGATAGAAGTTCGTTGGGTCAAAGTGGCGACTCGGAAGATAATATATACCAATGGATAGAGCGTAAAGCGCTGCCTTCAATATTTGCAAGAGTTTTTTGAATGGAGTTATGGGCTTTTTGGTATATATAATGGAAGTGTGGTCCAGAAAGGAAATAATGACCTATCTATAAACAACATGGTCGGAAAACACTCGAAAACGTTCGAGTGAGCTCAAATTAGACCTACAATGCTTACTAGATGGTTTGCTCAAGTCTGTATATTTTTGTGTAGAAAGTATCGTAATTTTGCGACTCAAAATGCATGAAAATTTGGCGTTAGAAAAGCTCTAACTAACTTAACTAACTTTTTTCAGAACAACGCGTCGCAGATATACATAGAGGGTATATCTGAGATCAGCGTTTTAAGCTCTATTCATTGGTATAGATCACCTTTCGAATCGCCACTTCGACTACGCGGACTTCCCTTGTTAGTAGAGAAAAAAGCAGATAATGTGCAAAAACTTGCAAGTGCTCATCCGTTATGATCATATGTCGAGTGGTAATATGAGACTTTTGGAATTTTTGCACCACAGGGTTGGGCCAGACTGCGCTAGGCAAGCGGCGTACGCGACGTACGCAGCGTACGCACGGTATGTTTCATCATATTGAGACAGCTGTTGATGATGAAGATGATGATGATGAACTGCGCTCTATCCTATCTCGACTCGCATCTAACAACACGAAAACCATAGTATTAGGTGATATCAACTTGAGCGGTGTAGACTGGAAAATGAAGAAAACTAAAACGCTTTGCTCCCGTAAATACCTAGACCTATGATTTTCTTGAGATGAACCAAGCAGTTACGTTGCCTACACTGGGCAACTCCATTCTGGACATCGTTCTTGCTTCTCCAGGCCTTGTTTGCTTCGAAGGGACTTTACCTCCCCTTGGTTGTGCTGACCATGCAATAGTCAAATTCACCTTGAGAAAGCCAAAAATCAAGGAATGCACAAATATAGTGCGTGATTTTGATTCTGCTGATTTTAATACCATTAACAGAGAAATATCTGCCGTTAATTGGTTCCAATTATTTGATGGCTATGTTGATATTGATGATGTCTATTCAAGATTTCTCGCAGACTACAGGGTGTCCCAAAAAAATGTTAACACTGTTTGATCGTTAATAATTCCCTTGCTTTCAGGTCTTTCGCCGAGCTTGAGGTACCATTCTGTAGAGCGAGGTTCAACTTAGATTTATATTATGGAGCGAATCACCGTTCGTTCTTCGTTTCTGTAGGGTTACAATAAGAACTTTCAGCATGAGAAACAGTTGCGAAATATGCCATCTGACAGAATTCTTTTCAAAAGATCCAAAAAAAGGTGTAGTAGGGTTTTCGCGCACGCTGATTCCACTACAGAACTTTCTAGAGCGTTTCAGCTTTTTTGACGGCGTAACCACATTTTTGACACATTCTGGGAAGTCAGTTATTACACTTTACCTAGGACAACTTTGAAAAGCATCATAGTAAAGTGGGAATTTCATGTTCGAAATCAGCGGCTTCCATTACCATAGTGCAAAACATTTTGGCTTGTTTGGCTCTGTTGCGAGGCAGAAAATGGCCTTTAGCGACATAAGATTCTTGTCGACTAATCTTACAGTAACAAAGTGCGAGCGGTGATTCGCTTCATATTTAAATCTAAGTTGATCCTCGCTCTACAGAATGGTGCCTCAAGCTCGGCGAAAGATTCGAAAGCAAGGGAGTTATTAACGATCAAACAGTGTTAACATTTTTTTGGGACACCCTGTATATGATTAGATTGAAAATCACGTCCTACTTAAAAGGCGTCACGGTTCTGTTATCAAATATCCTCCTCATATCCTGAACCTTCTACATCAAAAGAAGAGACTTTTTCTATCTAATATTTCCGCTGACTGTGAACAATACAGAACTGTTTGTCGGACTCAATCTCATCATCTACGACGTTTTTGGGATTACAAACAAAGAAAAATGGCGAAGGAGAATAATATGCGCGCTTTGTTTAATATGATGAGTTATCGTATGTCCAAATCCAAAGTTGGTACCACTATTCTCGATGATGCCGGACACACTCTACTCTCATCTCTAGTCAAGGCTAATGCTTTGGCTGAAGGTTTCGCAGGTGCTTATACCAGCACTTGCCTGCAAATCCCCCAGGTTGACTCTTTAAGCGGTAATGTGTTTCCCAATCCAGTTTTCTCGCATACTGAAGTACACAAGCTTTTGAAAGCAATTAAACGCTCAATGTCGTGCACTTCCGAAAACATACCTGGTTTTTTCTACAAGAAATGCGCTAAAAGCCTTTCCTTGCCTCTAACGCACATCTTTAACATTTCCTTGATGACTGGGAATGTCCCAGGAATCTGGAAAAGAGCTATAGTGTGCCCATACCTAAGTGTGCATGTGCAAACAAGGTTTCCGAGTTTAGACCAATTAGCATTTTGCCTACGCTTTGCAATATCATGGAAAAAATCTTGGCTAAATCTATCTTGAAATGGTGCTTAGAAAACCGCTTTCTACCCGATGAACAATATGGATTCATACCCCGGTCCTCTACATCTACACAACTGGTGAAATGTTGCCAAGATTGGATCGTGGCACTTAGCGAAGGCAAATCTATCGATATCATATACTTCGACTTAAATAAGCATTTGATTCTGTCAATCATACTGGGCTTCTCATGAAACTTGAAAGCATAGGTATTAAGACCAATCTTTTAAGTTGGTTCGAATCATATTCATCGGGTAGGACCTTTGAAGTTTTTTTCCAAGGTAAAAGTCTACAGCAAAACCTTGTACGTCAGGTGTTCCTCAAGGAAGTGCTCTCTCCCCACTATTGTTCAACATCTATACCATGGAACTTCCAAACCTACTAAATATTGATTCCCGTATCAATGTAGCAGCTTATGCTGATGACATTAAAATCTATGGTAGTTACGATAATAATGATAGCCTAGTAATACGCGAAAAGTTGAGATTGTCTGTTTACCAAATGCTACAATGGGCTAGAGATTGGGGAATCAGAGTTGATTTATCTAAAAGTTATACTTAAATTAGGCGCTGATTTGACTGTGATCGATTACGGAATTCCCTTGCAAATTAAGCAAAATGTTAGAGACCTCGGAGTGGTTATTGTTTCCTCTTTTAAATTTTCATTACATATTGATAATATTGTTTGCAAGGCCAACCGCATAATGTACACCTTACCAAGAAACGTACATGTTCATGATATCAACATTTGGCTGAAACTCTGGAAAGCTTACGTACTTCCTGTATTAGAATATTGTAGTCCAGTTTGAAATCCTGACGTCAAAAATCTGATCGAAAAACTGGAAAAAGTTCAACGTACATTCACTAGAATCTTATTCTACCGAATATTCCCAAATCCTAATTACCCTAGGGCTCTTCCTGATTATAAAACTAGACTAACCATGTTATCAAAAGTTTATATCACAGAAGATTATTAGCTGACATATTACTAGCTTATAAGATTTTTAAATCCGAAACTCGTTTAAGATTTTCGGAATTCTGTATTTTACGTCCCACTAGTATCCGTCATTTTAGAATTAACGCCTACACACATCACTCCAAAGGATGGCGAAAACGTAGCCTACAGAATTCATTTGGTGCCCGCATGTGTTACATACTAAATAAACTTCCTATAGAACTAATAACATTGGATCCACATAAATCAAGGAAATTCCTAATCAAACATAATTACCTTGACAAATTTAGCTCAGATTGTATTTAGTTTCTCTGTTGAATTTTCTATCTTCTTATGACTACCTTCCCTTACTGCTGTATTCTTCAAAGCTTGTACTGGGAGACGAAATACAAGTGTTAGTTCTTTATGTACATCTACTTTCATATCGTATCCTTTTTCCTGTACTCGTCGATCCTTACTGCTCTCAAATACACAGTTCAAGAAAACTTCCCACTTACCGGTAAAAACGAAACCGTTACTTACCCACGATTGCATTTAAGAACCCTGCTAGCCGATTTTCTATATATTTTATCCGTATAACACAACGTACATTATTGGAAGCTTTGAGCTCGCACATCAATCAACATTTCGTTGCTCAAATACGGAGTTAGTGAAGGAATCACACATGTATGTAGGTATGCATGTATGTATGTATGTATTCGTATGGATGGATGGATCGATCTGGACAATTTGATGGATGGATAAATAGATGGACTGGTGCACCCTGTACCGAAAATGACCTGCCACAAGTAGTACTTCATAACACTTCGTATTTTGAGCGCAATATATACTACTTTTGCTGGTCGCTGTGCATATGTTCAAAACTCCTGATAATGTGTAAGAAATCTACTCATACTTCTTGAATCGTAATTCTCAACGCCATCGCCAATACATTATTTACCTACATCATCATCGAACACCCGGTCCCAGAAGTCACATTTTCAACAACATTGGCCTTCATCGGCAGCCCATGAGCTTTACCATTTTCCCGAAATCATATAAGAACTCTACTAGATTTGCCAATTGGATACGACTCGAAAGTGAGAGCAAATTTGAGGTCATTCTTGCCTTTTTCTCCCACCCGTTCCATATTTGATCGTCTGTTTGTATTTCAATTTTGAGGTGGTGCATCGTTTATGATGTATTTGATAAATAAATATGAGTATACGTGACGTACGCCGCGCAGTCTGGTCCAACCCACAGCGTTGATAGCATACAATAGTAATCATCTCGAGAGTAATTTAGCTCAACATCATCGTCGTCATGTTAAGATAACTTCTTTTTCGGCTTTCTTGAAAGGGGAACAACTCAGATCGAGTTTTTTGCAGGTGCTTGCCGGACCATCAACCAACTATGCAGCGAACTCCTCGGTTAACCGACATTGGACCTTATAAGTGACGGCCGGAGCATCCTGCAAGTGCCCTTGAGCGCTATAGTTAATCCGATTAGAAGGTGAGGCCTAGAAGAGCTGACGAACTGCTTAGCCTGTCTTTCAAAATGATGTCTGATTTAAGTCCAGTGTAGTTCGAGCAACTTTCTTGCGCATCGGCCGACATCATCTAAACCCGATGACCGTCTGTTAAAGATTTCTTCATAAGAATAGACCTCAAAAATATCAGGCGAGATCAAATCCGAGAATCGATACTTAATGCCATACACTTAGGTACGTTGCGGCTTACCTCATGCGGGTTACGCCTGCGCCTAGAGCTCAAGAAAAATGCGGCGCCTTCTAATGCAAGGTCCGCGGCTCACCTGATCTGATTGGGCCACGACACTTCCAGTACTTTTTTCTCAAGTTCAACTTTAACCGCGGTGTTCTTAGTAAAGGATATATGGGCCGCGGCGTGTCAAGCTGAATCTTCAGGAGCCACAGTGAGTCAGACGAATATTTTGAGAGCAGCGGCACGTCTTGCATGCTTTAAAGGTCGCGAACTTTCCGATGCATTCGTCTGTGTACAGCTAACTCTTTTACACTTCTAAGAAAGGTGAACCACAGCCCAGTGATTTTCTGTTTGACTTAATATGCTTACGGTGCCTAGACTGCGCGGTGATAATTGCGCTTGAACTATCAGTCACACCAGTAATGCCGAGATCATGCGCGCTGGTGGTTGCCAATACAGGCGTAGCAATCATCAGCCCATCTGTTGGCGCTAACCGGAGCGATTGTCAACAGATATCAAATACTCGTAGTGGGATTGGCTGAGCGAACTTCCAGGGTTGATAACACTTCTTTATTCGCTAACGTTTCGGCGCTTTCGCCTTCTTCAGAGCCTGCTAGCCGAAAGTATATGAACTCACTCGCCCAGTCAACAATAGATAAAGTATCATTCAAAAACAAAGCCAATGCTAAACAAAACCATACTCACAAGCACAGTACTCACCTTAGATAGCACAAGACGGGAGTCCGAGGACCACCACTACACACAAGACTCAACCTCAGCTCTTTTATACGTGCCTTGATGACCCGGCTTCATCGTTATCCGCATAAGGCACGCGCCATACTTGATCCGCTTAATCCACTTGATCCGCATGATCCGCTTCATCATTGGTCGATGTAGTGACCTGACCAATAACGAGGCGGTTGTCCGCTTAATCCGCTTAATCCGCTTGATTCATTTCATTCACTTTACTACTGGTCAGTTCACTGTATTGACCAATGATGAAGCGGATCAAGCGGATCAAGTATGGCGCGTGCCTAAGGACTGATAAGGCGCGAGTTCTCTCTTTATGGCGGTACACTCCTCCTTCCGGTTCATTTTTGAATTTTTGGCGCTAATCCAAAACGCTTCCAATGTTTTGCGCGTGAGGATCTCGGGTTCTAACGACAGATCTTTACAGTAACTTGTATAGTCCCACCATGGCGCGCTATGCGATGTTCCCCTAGTGGCATAGCTGTTTTGAGCTTATTCAAACCATCTAAATGATCCTTAACGCGACAGCAAAGCGGACGTCCTGTTTCGCCAATGTAAGCGTCGCCGCATGGTAAGCATGTAATGAGGTAGATAACCCCGGCTAGCATACAGTCCCCACATCTACCATACGGGCAAACCATGCAGTTTGGAGTAGTACATATGCGGTCATGAGCTCGATTACGAACCAATTGGCTTTTGAGATTAGCGGGATTAATATTGACCACTCTCACCACGCCGTGCAAACCCGCCTGATGTACGCCTCGCCGCACTGCCCTGCTCAATTCATCAGAAATGAATGGCAGGCAGAAGGGGATCTCGTTACCAGTGCTTATGTCATGGGCTCTGCTCCGAGAAGACCCGCGTGCTCCACGGACGCGCTCAAGTGCGGCATAGCCACTGGAAGCAGCAATCCCATGGGCCAAGGCGATGGAGTCCGATCGTTCGTCGTTGCCGGAACATACCCGCAGAGCTGTTTTATACATATTGCCCATAGACCGTTTGGTGCTATTTGGATGTGCAGACAAAGAATGTACAAAGATGTTTTTATTGCTGGGTTTGCGATACCACTTAGTTTTGCAACTTCCGCCTGCTAGATGGATCTGCACATTCAGAAAAGCCAACCGCCCCCCCCCCCCCCAGTAGGCTTCTCCCTGATCCATAGTTAATGAATCAGATATCAAATATTTGATTCATTAACTATGCTCAGGCAACCGCACCGCTGGTACGCTCACCCGACTCCACCCTCGCGGTAATCTACGAGCTGATAATATTTGTTTAAGCGTAAGTTTTGAAGCAGAGTCTCGGCAGAGCAAGTACACCATATCAAGCAAAAAATCTGTTAAACTGTATCCTGAATCCTTGCGTTACGAAGAGTTTCATCAAGAAAAAACTAGAAAAAGCTTTTGAATGGGAAAAGCAACTTGTTTGGTAGGATCACCTAAGTACGTGATGTCATTTAATTTATTAAAATGCAATTAATCCCACGTAATCTCTCATATTTTACTCGAACTGAAGCAGAGACCAAACAGAGACTGGACGCGAAGAGTACTTATTGATGTTTGTTCAAAGTCATGTATTACATCACTTCGAATGCCATCAACAAATGGAATGCACGATAATTACGGGACTCAAACTGTACGGCAGAAGTTCAGAAACGTCGTAACGAAGTAAGAGCACGAAAAGTTACATCTTGAATATGGCAAAATAGCAGTACAAAGGGCAAGAAACTCGGAAAGAGATCAAAGCTGAAGCTACGGATAAAATATGAAGAATATAATAAACTAGCTGGCATGCCCAGCTTTGCCTGCACCTTCGGTTTTGGCAGCAAAGAGCAAACATGGTGCGTAACTCTAACAAATCGACTTGACTGCATTTTGGCTTCGAGGAATGGGAATGAGCTACTGCTATTGTTCACACGAAAATTGGACATAGTTTGATAATACTTGATAAGAGCTCATTTTTCTTCAAAGTTTGTAAATCAATAGAAGAATTGAGAATTTTGCCGCAGAAAGTAGCCTAGGGGTGAACCGGTGTCTGTGCAAAGTTTGGCGCTGATTGGTCCATACACAAAATTTTCCATAAAGAACACACTAACTAACAATTTACCAACACTCAGCTTTATATATGCAGAGACTGTGAGGAAAAAACGAAAGGTCATCACAACTTTGTTTCCTACCAGTCGGGCAGAGAGTTTAGAGATAAGTAGGCACGTCTTACATTCACGTAAATTGCTCATAATTTTCATGCATGGTTACTACTCCCGTTACGCTCACTTTACGCCACATTTGGTTTTCTACAAACAAGCCAATTGTCAATAAGTTTTATAAGTTTTCAACTGTATACACATGTTTCGACGAACATATAACATACTCTGCTTTCCTCCTCAGAAGTTATCCTTTTTTCAATGTAGCAGTACCGAGCCACCCTGTTCACTTCCGTACTTACACGATTTTATGACAAATGTGGATATGGAGAGCTTCAAAAGTAAAAACTCAGTTTCTTTATCTTTCTGTGTCGTACAGGTCTGTTGTGGTAGTAACTTCATTGCCTTACGTTTCGGCTACACGCCGTCGTCAGAGAATAAAAAAGGAAAAAGAAAAGAAACTGTTTATAACATGCGCAGGTTTCAAGATAGAAGTAATTACACAGTAAAATTTTCTGCATTTTCATGCGCTGCGGAGCCCACATATAGGTTCAGCATAGCGAGAGACTTCAAAAAGCTGAAAACTTAGGAGAGAGATTTTGCTAGGGCACTGTTCAAAAGACTGTAGACCACTACATCAAATGCTATCAGAATATGTCCACGCGGCACGGCAGTCGTTTATGACATCACATCATCTGTAAGGGATCCGTCAGATTTACCAACGTTACCATTGTTACCCGTGTTACTAGTGTTACTCGTGTTACCAGGTTACTAGTGCCACTAGTGTTACTACTGTTACCCTGTTACTCATGTTAGTAGTGTTACTAGTGTTGTTAGCAGTGTGCTACTAGTGTTACTCGTGTTGCCACGGTTATCCGTGTCACCCACATTAGTAGTGTCACTAGTGTTACTCGTGTTTATGTTAATGTTTATATATGCACTCGTGATGCGCCAAATACAACACATATAATCAGTGATGCAGTCATTAAGACCGCAAATGAGATCGGCTTGAATTAAGACTATTTCATGCTATTATAGTACAGATGCTTAGCATTGGGGAATGCTGCCGCCCTAAGAATAAGTTGAACTTTGAGGGCGTCCAAGGCCAGCCTGGTTCACGTTAGGTATCCATCAACCTAACAGACCAGTCTTAGATACACCTGTAATTGATTCAATCAAAGCTGAATGTCGAAAGTGACTAAGTTCTTCGAATGGGAACGAAGAAGTAGGGGTGCAAGTATGACAGGTAAATCAGGAAAAGAAATAAAAGATAGTAAAAAGAACATAGATTTTAAGCAAATGTTAGATATTCTGCTCAGTCCCCATGCGGCGATACAGTCGAAGGAAGCGCTGTTAAAAGCATAGGCCATAATGAACGAGCCGAAACTGATCAGATAAATATCGACCTGAAGCAAAAACCTGATTACAGAAATAAACAAATAAGAAAAAAAATGATAAGATGAATGAAAAACCATTTGACGCCGCAATTCCATAAAAAACTGAGAACTGAAATTCTAAAAATAAATTAGCTACGGAAAAAACAACACAGCAAGAAATTTAGACCCCTGAATCAAACTGAACAAATAATAAAAAAAGCATCAAAAGAGATACGGCCCACAATGCAAAACGCTAGGAACATCAATCTTCAGCATACTCTTTTTAAACACCCAACTATTTTTGGAAGCGAATAATTTGGGAGGTAATCGATTGAGCCAGCGAGCATAGCGGTAGCTTAAAGAGTTAAAAAGACGGGAAAAGGAACTTTTTTGTAGCCTAGGATAGTGTAAGTTAAATCCACCACGTCTGCAACTAGCAGGTCTGAAGATCTAAAACCTCTAGCTTTCAAATCGACCTCTTTTCGCAGTATACGAAAACAGAAAAGTAAGCCATTATTCTCTTATTCATTAGCGATTTCAAACCCATCCTTCTCTGGCGTTCAGCATAAGGTGGAATGTCTTCTCTAGATATGCTTCTTCTTTGCGATATAAGACCATTTTTGTAAAAACTCGCTGAACTTTTTCAAGTTTCAAAGTCTCCTTTCTACATGAAGGGTTCCATACTTGAGAGCAATACTCCAGGTGAGGGAGCACACATGCTTTATAAAGTCTTATGAGAGTATTTTCATCACATAAGTGAATGTTTCGAAAGATAGCAAACAGCGATACGCTTTTTGTACAGTATGATCAATGTGTTCAGTTTTAGTTGAGAATCAATCAAAACGCCTAGATCCCTATCGATGAACACACTGTTAAGATAGAACCATTCACTTCATAATCAGGTCTAATTCTACCAAAATGTAGAAAGGAGCACTTGCTAGGATTCAGAGAAAGACCATTACGCGTCGCGCAAAAGGCCAACCTTTCAACGGGTGACTGTGGTGCAGCATGCATAGCGTGATGATCCTCTTCATTATAACAAACATACAGCTTAATACCATCCGCGTAAATCTGTACGCTCACTCCACCCAAAGTCAGAAGAGAAGGTAGCTCCATAGTAAAGATCAGAAAAAGAAGAGGTGAAAGTACCCCACCCTGCACCACTAGTACACTGATATTTCTTGGAAAAAGATTGTCCAACCTTGACTGTGATGAATCTGTTTTCAAAATAAGGTCGGAACCGCTGCAGTAAATTTCCATCTATTCCATAGCCTTGTAATTTGGACAGTAGTACATGGTGAGGGATCTTATCAAAAGCTTTCGATAGATCCACGTAGACAACATCCACAGATAACCCAGCATTAAGGGCTTTTCTCCAATCAAAAACACTTGCAACAAGATTAGCTGTAGTTGGCCTTCCAGAAAAAAACCTGAAGCTCAGGAGGAACTGAGTGGAAGTTTCTCAGTTAACGAAACAACTTCTTTCTGATGATTCTTTCCATGACTTTGATTGGAGTGGGCGCAAGACTTATGGGAGAAAATCAGATACTGTAGAGGCAGATGCAGTTTTTGGGATTGCAACAACGATAGCTTCCCTCAAACTAGGTACTTCACAAAAATCAATGGAGAGATTGAATAGCTCAGAGAGAGGTTCTGAAAGTAAGTCGGCACACTTCCTATAGATAATAAGGGAACACTATCATAAGGCTCAGTGCAGGATGAGCTGAGAGACCTCAAAATGACTCGAACATCAACTGGCCGAAAATGTATCGTAATACAAGTTTGGTGAAGGGCGGGACGATTAACAGTAGAGGTACACTGAAGATCTTCTGATACAGAGAAAACGCTTGCAAAATATCTGCCCAAAGCTTCTGCTTTCTCACCGCTGTTCACAAAGCTGTTCCCACTTTCGTCGCTAAGAATGGGGAAATTAGTGCTGTTTTGGAGCTTACGCCGTAAATAACCAAAAAGTTTTTTAGAACTTTTACTTGATAATCTACGCTCAAAATTTGATAGGAACTTTTTTAAATGAAAGGCTAGATCAGAACACATTTTCTTAAAGAACGGGTTTGATAGCGGGTCATTCATTTTATTGAACAAATTGTGTTTTTGGTCTATAAGAGCACGTATGTGGTTTGGATAGTGAATGTTATAAAATTCAAAAGTTTTTAAGCACTCGTATCTGCCCTTCATAAACTTGTGAACAAAAAGCTTGATAATATTCACTTAGCCCTGAGCAATTCTCAAAAAGAGTTGACATTTGCGAAGTAATTATTGAGACCTGCGCAGTCAGACTTGGGAAAATCAGGAATGAGATACAACGCTTTAGCACAACAGCTTTCTTTACTTCAAATCGTACGACATTGTGGTCGGCAGAAGCATTAGGTGGATAGATTGCAACATTTTTGATATTCTGAGTATTTGAGAAAATCAGATCTAAAACTGCATTGCTATGAGTTGGTTTGCAAACAAACTGTTCAAAACCACCTTTGAAAAACTCAAATAGAGGCTTTGAAGTTTGATCAACCACGACAAGGTTCTTCCAATCAACATGAAGATTGAAATCTCTCAATAATACTATAGCTTGGGATCGATATGAGACTGATCAATAGCTCAGTAAACTGTTCATCATCATGCTGAGTACTATTTGGAGGACGATAAATGTTAATGAACTCAAGTAGATTGTAGCTAGAGGGGCAACAGAGTTCAACGGAAAGCAAATCAATCATCATAACTTATGATAACGGGCTAAGGATGTTTACGTGACTTTGTGTGTCTGTCTGTCTGTGTGTGTGTGTGAGAGTGTGTCTGTCACGAAATTCGTAGAGCGTGTTCCAGCCAACTTCCTGGGCTCAAATTTTGCAGAGCGCATGTTACCCGCATGAAAGTCCAACATGCAAAAGCACGAGCAGATTCGTTGAGTGGATCCCTCAGAAACTGCATGTCAAACGGATCCACTTTGCATTTGGGCCGCAAAATTGGGTCCGTAATTCCACTTTTTTCAGAGTCGTAGATGTTTTTGCCAAGTAATATGCAAGCCATGAACTTAGGCTCAAAAAAGTGATCAAAAGACCATTACTTTACAAAAACGGCGCCAAAAAGTATTGGTTGCGTAAATGGTCAATTTGACAAGGTTTTACCAGACCATGTTTTTTGCACAGAGATGTAGCTCACGGTGATTGCTGTTCTTATAGCAACTGTGAAGACCATGAAAAATCAAAAACCTATGAAAATTTGCATTTGTTTTCCTGCAAAAAGTCTCATTCACGCGAAATCACCGATTTCACATAAAAAAGCTTTCGGAATGAGTAATTGTTTACATTTTGTTCGTGATAGTCGGCATTGCTCGGTGAGTTCCAATGCCATCATTATGCGAGAATGAGTAGGGCCTAGATAGTAGAGCAGTGCGAGCCTCTGCGAAGCAGAGGTGACGCACTGGTGACTTATAATAAGCCGCTTATTTGTCGGTCTGTAAGTCTGTCTGTTACGAAATTACAATGAGGAATGAGTTACGATATTAAACATCATGTGAGGTTGAGATAGTGAGTATGGTTCATTTTTAACTACGGCTCTCATGTTGCAGTCAGCTGAAGATTGGAGAGACATGCTCTCAGACAGTGAGTTTACCACGGTTCATAATGGCCAATGTGAACCTCTGCGAAGCAGAGGTGAAGCACTGGTATTAGATACCGTAAAATGGTCAATTTTTTGAATAGAAATATCATTCTTAACAAGGCAACATACACCTCCCCCAATTCTATTACACTATCTGTACGATGCACAGAATAGGGTATATCATTCACAACTTCGGAATCGCGTATTTTAGAGATAAGCCATGTCTCAGTTATGAACACCAGATCTGGTTTATATCGACAATGGAAAGAGTGGAGGTGGTCTATCTTATTTACAATACTGCGAGAGTTGAATAAAAAACAGTTCAATTTTCTCAGAATACCATGCGGATTCAGTGGTTTCTCCCGAAGGCCTGTGGGGAAGTTTAGCAGCACACTTGAGTTGCCCTCTATAGACAACCCATTCACGTGTTGCTTTGCCCCTATTGCGCTTTCTGGCCTGCTGCGCAGGTCATATTCCATACTTCGTTCTTCCTCCGTCATACTACGACGTATGAAAATATTAGGTGAGGAAGAACGGAGGATGTGAGCGCTGGCCAACACAGACCTCCAATAAAACTTAGAGGGGAGAACCACTTTAACTGGGTGCGGATGAGTCCCCCCACTCTTCCCAATCCTATTTAGCTCACTCACGCTACAGTCAACATTAAGGACATCAAAAATATCATCAACCTTTTTTTTTGAGATCAGCAGCTCTTTCGCAAGCACTAAGGCCCTCCGGTGGTCTCGGTACCCCACTGATTACAACGGTCCTAGACCGTTTCTCCTCCTCCACCGCACTACGGACCTCCTCCTGCAATTTATCGGACAGAAGAGACAACATTTTGCCGATTACAGGATCGGTATTTTTCTCCATAATACAGTGAAGTAGGGCAGAAGCAGTCAACTGGTTTTAATCATTGCCGGCAGACAAATCTACGCTTTGAACACTCACTGAATCATTTACAGGAAAGGCCAGTGAGGTTCTTTCAGCACGCGTAGACTAACCGGCATCTCTCTGCTCTACTCAATTGGAAAAACAATAAATCAATACCCTGAATGGGGAAGGAAACCACCAGAAAGGATGGGAATTCGAAAAAGAATTACAGAAAAAGAGATAAGGTGATGCTAAGCAGCCAAATCTCAAAAAGCAGAAACAAAAAATGAAGGAAATAGCAGCAAAAACGACGAAATAGAATGGATAAACACAGACAAAGAAAAAAGGAGCCGCACACGATGGACGACGCAATTAGTGTTACTCGTACTACTCGCGTTGCTCCCCAGTCAATGAGATTGCGTTATAGAAAGGATTGCATTTGTGATCATATCACTCTCAACAGCAATAAAAGCGGTAACACTAGTAAAACTAGTAACACGAATAGCACGGATAACCGAGTAACACTAGTGACACTGGTAACACGAGTAGACTAGTAACACTGTTGACACGGGTGACGCTGGTAACATCGCTAAACTCTGACGGATCCCTAAAGTACCAGAGAAAAGTAACAGGGATTGCTCGTTGACCGTGGCCATTCGCAATGGGGCAAAAAAGTAGGGCGCTATAGGACTTTAATCCGTTTTCGCCATCTACGAGCTACTCTTTGAAATTAAGTTTTTCAAAAGCGACCCTTTGAAATTAAGTTTGAAGTTTTTTGCATTAACTATCTAGGAGAAGTATTATTAGAATCAATAGAACTCGAGTTTTACAAAGTGATCTCAGTTTGAGAAGGTTATGTAAGCTTGTAATATTTTATTTTTAGAATGATGCTCTCGCGGGACGGATAATATTGTCGTAGTCAAATTTCAGTTTTAGTCCAGGAATGTAATTCCTATAAAAAATACAACAGACAAAATTGCAATACGAATACCTTTCTCATATAACGTTTACGCAAATGTTTGAACCACTGATCGAAAAGGTTATGAGATCAGCCCATAACCAAGGACGGTGAGGGTTATCTTTCAGCAGATGTCGAGTTTAGCAATTCTTCGCTGTGGGTTTGAAATATATGTATTGTATTTCTTGCAACGTTGATCTCGAAGATAGAGGTTCATAAGCCCGAACACTGAATAAGAGCAAGTAATTCTTGTACTTGATTGGCATAATAATAGATACTTGCTGAAAGCTAGAAGAAAACTCTTGAATCGACGATTTCGCCAATGACACGATCACCAAGTCAATGTTATGCGTTATGCAAATACTAGCTCCATGGAAAAATCCGTGATTTCAATGCGATATCGTTTTTTATTATTTCGTACACAATGAAATCAATAAATGGCTTTTCCCGTGACTATCCAGTTTAATTCATATCGCTATCCCGATCTTGGTGCTATTTTTGACACAAATTATACATATCTCATTGATTGATTCTTATTGCTCGGCAATGAAGGTGTTTGAGATCTTACCATGTCAGAGTTAAGACATCTACGTATCTCTTCTAATGTATATGCCCTTCTCAATGAATCCAAATTTTGTAGGCTAAAGCGTTCAAATGCGCAGCTCCAGTTTTCGATTTATAAAGAATCAAATGAAGCTGTGCCATACTTGATTCAAAATCGATCATGAAATCAATCAAGAAATCAACCCTCTTTCTACTAATCTAATCACATAAGCCGCTTCTTGTATTATCAAATTGAGCGAAAATGGTACCTGGAGTTGATTTTGATTGTCGGGAATATAAGGACCACTATCGGCTTGTCAGAAACTAGCGAAAAACATTGTTAGAGCCTTAGCATGCATTTTTTTTTAACATAATGTCTTCCCTTCCAATGAAAAATGTGTGATGCTTCGGAAGATCTCTGCACAGTGCGTAGAAGGATGAGGAACAAACGGCAAAAAAAAAATAAAAGGGAGTCTTCTGTTCACAACACATTATCGATCATTTTATATACAGACGATAATTTCATTGTCAAAAAATGAAATATTATGCTGAGGAAAACAGCTGCACAAATAGATACACAACCAAGTGTCCCCAGTATGACACCCCTATGGATTATGCTTCTGATTAGATGATAAAAGGGTACTTTTACCTTTTTACTAACAAATTGATTTAGTATTGTCATTCTCAAAATTATCAATAAGTTTTCTTGGCAATAATCTCCGATTGCATTATGAACTTGTTTCACTTGCCTGTGTGATTTCTCATTTCCAGTATAGCCAGGCATTCCTCATTTAACCGCAGGATATGCAAAGAGTGGTCGCGTTCGCTCTTATCGCACATTTAACTATTGCCAATGAGGTGGTTCAACTGAATCGCCAAAACATTCGCCAAGTGCTAGAAGCTCATCAGGTGAGCAGCTATTATATTCAGATTAACTCGAAGTCTACATTTTAATGTACAGCTCGTTTTCGCTTCATTTGGAGCCGACTGGTGTCCGTTTTCTCAAGCCCTGCGACCTGTTTTTGAACAATCTGCTGAACGTTTCAAGGAAGTTTACCCAGCTGCTGACGTAAAGTGGGCTTATGTGGACTGTGTGGCAGAGGTAGACGAAGCAGAAAAGCGTGTGCATTATCTCGGAGATACTTGGTTTGTAGGCCTGGATATGTACAAATTATTACGTAAACAAATATCCTACAATGAAATTGTTCCTTTATTCCGATATGATGAAAAACGAATATAGGTGAGTTTTTGTATGATACCAGTAAATACATTGGTATTAAGAAAAAATGCTATAGACAAGGCAGCTATATTGAAAAAGTCATTGTCCATGCAAAAAAAAATTTATGGACAAATTGCGGCAAATTACAGACAAGAACTAGTGCAAAGGTATTGTAAACGATGCTCTATAAAAAGTGAAAGGAGTGTAGCATCGTACCTTATCTAGCGTACAACATCTCCTTAGAAGCGCAGAGGGTGCTAAAACTCATATGAATGTTAAAACGCACATACAACTGTGTAAGTAATCATTAGAGTGGCAAGGAAAAAATTGTACTTACTGACGAAACACTAAATTATTGGGATGGTGCAAAAGTAATGCGCGTTTTACAAGTTCTCACTTCGATGTGCTATAACTATTTTTAAGAAAATCTAAATTTTCGATGCAATAAAGACTACCAGAAGCAGCAAACCCTTCTCAATATAGACACATCCACCTATACTCGTATCACAAAGGGCAGAAATATATGAATGGATAAACAAAAAAGTTTTTTTCCTGAAACCTCGTCTTTACCTGATCGTAATTTCCCTTTAAAATTTATTAGTATTGATGTTAAGTAAACTATCTTGTAGCTGCAAGCCAGTGGTACAGAAAAAGATGAAAAGGGCTTAAACAAAAAAGATTTGCGAAAAGAATGAAAAACGTCAGCTTTTTCAGCATCTCCACTAGGCCGCAAAATCTCAAAATTTGAAAAGTTTTGATTTTCTGCGAACTAACAGCCAAACGGTTTTGCAAAAACTCTCAACAGGAGGCCTACACTTACGCCTACAAAAATGAGCAAAGCTTTGGCCTTTTGGAAGAAAGTTATGGGCTAGAGAATGGCCAAAATCACTGCCTATGTTGAGGCGCCAATATCTCAGTCTAAGCAAAATCTATGAAAACAGTAAAGTGGGCATAGTGTAGACAATTTCTGTTACATACAGAAGCCGAACTTTCAAAAGAATTCCTTTCTTTGCGCTTGAATTCTGGCCAGAAATATAAATGTAATGAATCGATTTGAGCGCTATTGTATAAAGCCCTGTAAATTCTTGACGAATGAGGCTAGAAGAATTTTCAACCACTATTAGGTTAAGCACGAAAAGAGTTTCTTAAAATTGCGTTAAGTCTATTTCAAAAAAGGAAGTTTGATGGGAGAAGGTTGTTCTAAATCCAGGGCTAGAAAAACGCGCACTATTGCACCAGCTCACTCGCGGACTGACATGGTTCAAAATTGATGTACCTATATATTTTTCATTTATTTTGAAAGTTTAACGGGTACCAAAAGTCTCCAGGCAAAGATCGACAAGCAGCTCAAAAGTATATCACTTACAATTCTGTTTAGAGGGAGTCGAAATGTTGACAGTTTGATTACATATGTGGCTATGCATTATGCTGGAGCTATCCGTGATTTTCGAGATGATCGTGAACTTAGAAATATAATAGATGACTCGGCTCGGAACGTTATTGCGTATATTCGAAGAGAAGGCCAAGAATTTAGGAATATTTACGTGAGTTTTGATGAGTTCGAATACCAAAAGCGGATAGATTTCTCTTTCAGAATCTTGCAATACTTCTTCGAGATTACTGTCAAATATGGGTACCTAGTGTGGGAACAATTCAGCCAGAAACCAAGTATCGGCTTTACTATTTACCTCCGAATAATGAAAAACCAACCGACGTAAGATGTTTATTTCGCTTTTGTACACATTCACAAGAAGGTTCAGTTTGTTGGAGATCTGAAAAATTACACCTACCTCAAACAATGGTTATCAGATAAGTGCATACCCATAGTCAGGTAAGACAAGTAAATTGAATCACTTCCCATTTGGGACGATTTGTTATGAGTATTACCTAATTTGTGTTTACTACAGAGAAGTTACTTTTGAAAATGTGGAAGGCTTGACAGAAGAAGGACTGCCGTTCCTTATTTATTTCCGTGATCCATCTAAGAAAGAAGGCGACAAAATCTTTACCGATGCTGTAACATTACATTGCTAAATTGCTTTGCTTCTGAATATATCAATTCATATAAGATTCTAACTTTCAGGTAATTCGCGAGCTGTATGATCAGCGCATGACAATCAATCCACTTCTAGCTGATGGTCTGAAGTTTGTTCATCCCCTCAATCATCTCGGCAAAACTATAAAGGTAACACTCGGAAACATATATGTCGCTTAAAAAGATTTTTGTCATGAACACTTGTGGTAGCATAGAACTATGCCTCACATTACCGATGTCATGGGCTCAATACCATCTACCAGTGGCGTAGCGAGAGGGGGGAGGCCTTGAGAATGGGTCGCGAAATTTTTAAAAGCTACTTACATGGGTTATAAAAATGTGCAAGTGACTTTTTTATATCTGTGAACAGTTAAAATATTTTTGAATTCAAAAATTCAAATCAGCCGCGTAGAAGAATTTTTCGAGGGCGTGGCTGCCGCCGTGCCCCTTCTTCCCTTTTTCGCCACTTTTTCTGAGATTTCGGGGTTATGGGCGCGCGAAAGTTTTGAGAAACAAACCGAAGATTTTTTTCGGAGTGCGTGGCTGACGCCACAAATTCCAAAAAAAAATCCCCCACCCCTTTCCGAATGAAAATCCTGGGTACACCACTACTGTCTAGTGAGAATCTTAGCCAAATAGCCAAATTGAATCTTAGTAGCCACATTGAATCAGCACACTTGTTGTTGCGCTGCAACTGCTTAGCGAAATCAATTACGGAGTTGAAAAAAATTCTCGATTACTCTCTTCAACGACGTCTTCGGTATGTCTGGGATGTTATGTGTCAATAAAATGCATTCTTGCAATAATTTCAAGTGTTTTTTCGATTGCAATCAAAAACAAGGTGAAGTTCAATGTCTGAAGTGTAACTCTGACCTACGTCTCTTTCAAAAGCTAAACCTTTCTCTAACGTCTGGTATATAGGACATATACACACGCACGTAATTGCAGAATACCGTACGGAACTCGCTGCTAGAAATCAACAACATGGTGCTTAACGCAAAAAATATAAACTTTCCTCTCATGAGAACATTGGGTATTATCTCCATTGTCTTTTTGAATTCACTCCCCACGCATGTACCCCCGATAGAATGCATACTGATGATCATAATGCTCTAAACCAGGTTTTCAATCGCCACTACACTAAAATTTAGTATCAGGAGGCGTCACAAGAACAATGCTTGCAGGATCTCCCTGTTCTGGCGATTGACTCGTTTGTTCATATGTATCTGTTCCCAAATATATCCCAACTTGCGAAGCCAGGAGTTTTAAAGCAAGTGAGCTAGCTCAAAGTTTTTATTTCTATTCATCATGAAAAATTCTTGAAATCAATGTCATTCGGAGCGGTAGCTCAGTGAAGTTAATAGTTGTCAAGTAATATCAAGCTACACGGTATAGTTCGCAAACAATACAGCATGACTACTTTGAACATTACAACCTGCGGAACTGAACAAAACATTTCTAGCAGTGTTATTTATCATTTTAATCAGGATATCTGACACCCTGCATAAATTCAGATTTTTCAGTTCGTTGCGGACTTACACTCTGGCATGCTGCACAAACGTTTCCATCAAGATGCGGAAAGAAAAAGGCAAGAATACGAAAAGCATAAAAAAGAACGTAGGGTGAACGCTAGTCCAGAAAACCGGCGGGATGAAATAACCAAAGAAGAGGTGAAATTCTTATTCATTGGCTAGCACAGAGCCTCAGCTTAACAATTGCAGCCAATCAAAGCCACCCCTCCGCCATCAGTCTTCAAAGAACTAAAACCTAGTGAAAAGCGGTACTCATTATTACAAAAGACAGAGTTGTAAATAAGTGTCGTGTAGACTGAGTTTGTGCAGACTAAGTTTGTAACGTAGCCAAATTCAAGCCAAATTTTGTTGACCCAACTGTTAGCTTGTTTCTTTATTCAATAAAAGCATCGTTATCCAAGAAAGCTCTGTACTCTATCCTAATGGGGTCATTCAAAAGTAGTGAACACCTCAATTTTTCACAACAACAAGCTTTCTTTGATTAAACTCAAACATCCAGCACTGCAACGCCTTTCTTTGTCCTAGAATTCTGGTAGCGTTTCAAACTGTCAAATATTTTTGGAAGTCACCTGATCTTGTAACGTTATACCGAAACCTTCCAATATCTACAAACTATCAAGAAAAGCTTCTAAAGCTCTTTCTGGTAATGAGGTGTGCAAAAATTGCTGTTCAAAAGAAAGGCGGATTATTAGTAAAAATGCATTTCCGGCAAAATTTTTCGAAAAAAAAACGAATGTTCATAGTTTTCAAAAATGAGGAAGAGCCAGGGTATTTTGTACTCATGGATGGAGTGTCAAGGGTTCTGACGCTGATCCAAAATATGAGCTCAATCATTTATCTTAAAATGAAAATAGATGACATGTTTAACCATATTTAGAGCTATATCTTCTATTGCAAAGTATCGCGCATTAGGACCCATGCATATCTGGTAAGGAGCTCTCTTGCATCTGCGGCAGGAGCTGAGGGCCTCATCCGAAATGTGAAACGACGACGCATGGAGAGTAGCGCGTTTGCGCCATGCTTTCGTGGCCTTCCACAACAAAAAACCTTGAACGAGCCACACGCCCTAGGCGACCAACCTACCCCTACTTCAAGCTGCCAGCCATCTGAAGCTGTTACTGACATCGACGATAATTGCAATTCATTAGTAAAGTTAGGCACTACTTAGCACCGTGCCACTTCGGTTGATGGAAAATCTCTACCATGAAGATGTAAGCGTAGCCAAAGTTTGAGCCTGTGGCCTATCACATCCTTCCATATACAGTGTCCAAAACTATAATTCCACCCTGAAAACTGCCGTAACTCATCTGCTTCTCAACGAATTGATCTGAAATTTGGTACAGTTCTGTGTTTAACAGGCTACCATCCGTGACCAGAACGGATCCCGTTTTTGTTTGCTTATTCAGGAAATAATCAGAAATTTCGAAAAAAGCAGGCTTGAAGGTTGTCCAAAACTATAACCACCTATGGTTTCTGTCAACTAAAGTAATTCTCAGCTTCCAAAGTATTTGGTGCAATTTTTTGACTTGTTTGCAAGCGATAGGGCTGCATCTGTTTTATAGATGCTTAGCGAAGTGAGAACTAGAAAAATGTCGGAGTTTTCATATTTAAAGGCATGCGACATAGAGCTAACCGCAGGCCTGCGCTCAAATTTATGCCCTCAAACCCCTTCTGCAATGTTCTTATGAGCGTGAAGTAGAGTAATAACATTGTTTGTACGTATGAGAGTCCGTATGCAGTGGTTGCGGATATCCGTAGGTCTTAGCATGCAGGCTAATAAAGGAATTCTTCCTGCAAAAACTGATTTGCGAAAAGCCTTGAGCTTATTCTTGGTTCTAATCGTAATGGTCATGTGAGTCACAAGGCATCATGCAATGCAGGGTGTTTACACTATCCAGAAGCTAAATAGTGGCAAAAATCAGAAAAGGTACCATTGGTAAGTATTTTGGGATTGCCTAAATGTTATCATTGAAACGCGAAGATTTATGCTTTGAAAACGAAGCAAAATTGACTTGGCCAACAATCGCAAGTATAGTGTACAAACTTCTTTCTTTATGCAAAAGATGCTTTACATCATTTTGAGCTTACAAAAATAACATAAACCAATTTTGGAGGCAGAAATTTGAACGCAGGCTTGCTATAAGGTCTATGTCGGGTGCGCTTCAAATATGAAAACTCCAATTTTTTTCTAGTTCTCACTTCGCTAAGCATCTATAAGATAGGTGGAGCACTATCGCTTCCAAACTAGTCAAAAAACTGCGATGTACCCATAAAAACACATTTTTTGAACGAAATACGCATGAAAGTATTTTTAAGCGAAAAAAGCAGATGAACGTTTCTTATCCGTATGACACGGCTGGAATGAAGTGACTGCTTTGACTTTTGATTATGTATATGCACCAAATACTTTGAAAGCTGAGAATTACTTTAGTGGACAGAAATTTTAGGTGGAATTATAGTTTTGGCCAACCTTCAAGCCTGCTTTTTTCGAAATTTTTGATTTTTTCTTGAATAAGCAAACAAAAACGGGGTCCGTTCTGGTCACTGATGGTAGCCTGTTAAACACACAAGTGTACCAAATTTCAGATCAGTTCGTTGAGAAGCAGATGAGTTATGGCAGTTTTCAGGGTGGAATTATAGTTTTGGCCAGCACTGTACTACAACATGCCATCCTGGTTGCATTATTTGACACTGTACACTGTAGAACTCGTATCTCAAGGGACTGCCCGAACTCCATTCTGTCTATCGAATATTTAATAGGTTAATACATGACTCGCACCGGTAACCAGTAACATTTTGTCGCAATAAGTCATACTTCTCTTACATCTTAAATATTCTCTGTCGTATCATCTAAACATTTGCACCACGTTGATCCATGCGGAGTTTGAGTAATTGTATTAGGTTAGTGCAAAAGTTCGTTCGCACCAATTTCAAAAGTTCATAAGTTCCGATTTTTTCAACCAATTCGGCTGCTTTTATTTTTGTATGAAAGAGTAACTCATGCTCTTTACAATGACATCTTAGCTGCTTGCTAATGATCATTTGTTGCATAGATAGGAGCGATAGAAGAAAATCAGTCAAAATTTGAATTTTCTGTGTAAGGTTATAAAAAATCGGAAACTTGCAAGAAAAATCGGAGCAGTCAGTATTGCAGGTTCTTTTACCAGCTCTTTCTCATGGTGCAAAGTTTGCACCGATTGAGCGTTTCTACCAAAAGTTATGATTTCCCTAAAAATTGCCAAAATAAGTCAATTTCGCCCTTTTGGCTTGCTCGAAAATCGTAACTTTTGATAGAGACACTCAATCGGTGCAAACTTTGCACCATTAGAAAGAGCTGGTAAAAGACCTACAATACTGACTGTTCCGATTTTTCTTGCAAGTTTCCGATTTTTTAAGACCCTACACAGAAAATTCAAATTTTGACTGATTTTCTTCTATCGCTCCTCTATGCAACAAATGATCATAAGCAAGCAGCTAAGATGTCATTGTAAAGAGTATGAGTTGCTCTTTCATAAATGAATGCCGCCGAATTGGTTGAAAAAATTGGAAGTTATGAATTTTTGAAATTGGTGCGAACGAACTTTTGCACCAACTTAATATATCACAAGACTTTTGAAGTACAACCGTCAGCCTTCTATAAGAGCTTGTTTTAAGACAAGAAGAGAAGAAGCCCCACAAATGCGTAAAAAATATGTACCTTCTTTTCCCGTTGCCGCTCGACGATAGACTACCTAGCTCCTGCACAAGTATTCCTGTTCACGCTCGCACATGGACACAATTATCGTTAAGACAACCCTTTTTGACGAAGAGTACGAGGTGAGAATGTAGCAGGGGCTTTAGATCACCGACTATTTATTATAATGTTGAAATTGTTGTCGAGTGTTTTTGATTTAAGCGGTCAAAAAAGAGCCGCATGACAAGTTGGCATTGTTTTTGTTTTGTTTTTTGTTTTTGTTGCATGGCCCCTGATTGATCTACTCACTAGCTGTAATCACGTTCAGAATCTACCCTCCAGCACAAGGCAAGCTCTTGCATGTTTTTATCAACCATCTGTGACGTTTACTGTGAAAGAAACATCAAAAAGCATAATTTATTGCTGGTCGTTCCGTTGAAATAGCTTCTTCAGGAAAGTCTTCAGTAATGAAGATTGGAAGTGAAATATCATTATAATAAGCCTGAATACATAATTACTGCTTGCTAAAAACAAGAGTAACAAGTACTTAAGCAACTGACATTAATATTGAATGCGCCATACTTATCCACTTATTTTGTTCATTCGCTTCGAAACAAAAGGCAGTCTGCATTTTGTCTCAAAGCGAATGAGGATGACGTGACGAAGTGGACAAAGTGTAGCGTAACAGCAATAAGCAGAGTTCGGCCGATTTCAATATGACTTTGTGAAATCATGTTTTCATAAGATGATTTCTCATGTAGATTTTTTATGGTAGCAATAACTCGAACGTACCCATCAAAAACATGATAAAGTTGCCACAGTGTTGCAGTTAAGAATCCCAGCCACCGATTATCAATCATTGGAAGCAACTGGAAGCTCACAACGACGATTAGAAACAGTCCATTTTGGCATAGAGTCTGCGTAACAAAGTCAACAAAACGTATTTTCGCAAGTATGTGAATATTTCACAACAAAAATGAAATGAGTCACCTACTAATGAGGGAACACCGCAAGTTCAACACTACCTGTTTGAATAATCTGATCTCTAAACGACGTTTCTTCTGTTGCATATTGTTGGGTACAGTTGCATTTTGCGGATTGGTAATCTTGAAGAAGTAAAATAGCAAGTTGCATTGTTTTCAGGAGTAAGCAAAGCGTTCACCTTATTCTGCTTTCTAAGTCTCAGTACCGTAATACAGTCTAGAATAAGTGTAGCCAATATGAGAAGAATGTCTGTCTTGTTGAAATAGGAAGTTATTTTGCCACATGTTGTTTCAGCAAGTTTCCATCTCCACTGGCCGCTTTCATAATAAACATAACAGGAGGCTCCTAATGCAAGTAAACTATTAGGTTCTTCTTAGATTTATGCAAGTTTTCTAAACGATAGCAGCAAGGCACATATAAAATATAGTCTACATATCGATAGAGAAAAGCAGGTTCTACAAAACTGCGTTCACACATTCGCACAAAGTTTGCGTGAACTTTGAGAACAATTAGAATACCCAAAAGCCAGATCTTTATCCAAAACCCTTGCAAATCTCCTACTTAGTCACGCATATGTTATTATATGACAATAGCCCAGCATTGCTTTTGCTAGAGCTGTCCAACCTTTATTTTCTCACTTTGAACTGTGGATAATATAAAGAGCAACTGTATATATGCATGTTGATGTCCCAAATACCCAGTATATGCGGGCAATATATGCGAGACCAAGTTGGAACTTCGCAGGATCTTTTTGAAAAAAAAGATGATTTTCATGTGTATAAAAGCTTTCAAACTTCACGTAGTTCGAACTTTTAGCGATTGTTTAATTGTCATTTTGAAGAGATTGCTTTCCTCTAACAAATGATTTGTTGATGACATTTTCATGTATGCTCTGCCGCACTAAGAGCGTGAATCGTTTTCCGGGAACTCAATAGATAGAGTATAGTATTAGACCTACTCCAAAAATGAGGAATAGTCTGACTTAATCCAAGAATCCAAACCATTATTACGGTACAAAGCGACTTTTTCCTTGTAAGTATACTAGCTCCTTTCAGTGGCAAAGCCACCGCTATCAAGCGATTTATGGAGAGTGCCAGATGGGAGTAAGAAGTTACATAAAAGAGCAACGTGACTATTTGTCCCAATATCTTATTGATCAAGGTTGAGGGTTCCTCTTCCCTAAATGTAGAATGTCATCCTTATCATCATTATTAGATGACCACTTGCCTGAGCATTGATGGTGCTACCCACAACAGGCAAACTAGTAGTGCTCCTAAGCTAGTTGTTATGTGGGAAAAACAAAATATACTAAAAGCATTCCGTCGCACTGGATTGAACAGCAAAGTGATTGCTGCGAAGATATTGACAGCCACTCCAAACATGCTCACCTGAAAAATTGGTTTACTTTACCATGCAAATCTTCATGTGGAATACGGAAGCGGAGCCTAGGTTCGAAGTCATGGAAACTATACTTGGGTCCGAATCGAATAGAAACTCGATCATTCGAGTAAAACATTAGAATATATTCGTAATCGAAATTCGATATTCGGAGTTCTTCCATTTTCAAATAATATTCGAAACTCGAATAATTGAGAAAACGGGGTTTCGAATAAAATTTGAAACTCGAATAATCAAGAAACAGAGTTTCGAATAAAATTCGAAAACTCGAATAATCAAAAAACGGGGTTTCGAATAGATTTTATTCAAATGTTTTATTTGAATGTTTATTCGAATTTGTATTCGAATGAACTCCGTAATCAGATTATTCGACTTTGTTACAGAGCCAACTGCTGAGTATCAAGCTTTCGTTTTTTTTATCTTTGCATCTGTCCCTACACGGGGTCTGCCGCTCTTGTCAGTCTCTTCCATTCTTCTCGATCTAGTATCAAGCTTTCGTCTGCGTTATTTTTTCGCAAAACTCGGTAATGCATCTTTCGAACCCTTATGACCTTTGAACTGTATGGAGGGTCGCATTCTTCCGATTGCTTGCAGTAAAAATCATGTGGATTTTAATGGATGCTTTTTCGATCAATGTGATTGTTCGCACTGCTATTGGCACCAAATCAGCAAAGAAGCTATCAAGTTCAAGCCCATGTTCCAAGTTCATATAGTGAAAGTGTTTTGAAATGCCTGTTCTTCTTCCTTTGCATTGCTCATGCTTGCGGTACGCAATGCTCACACCAGTGCGCACTCTTGCTTGCATAAGTAGATTGCACAACTGCCTCTATTCGCTACCTTAGAAATTTTTTGCGAATTGGTGTGTTTTGAGTAAAGGACATTGCAGTTATAGTGAAGGATTAGACGGTTTAGATCGCCGTACGCGATTTGCCAGTTACGAGATGTCTTCAAATGTAACGCCAGCTTTCCACAAATAATTTGCGTGTACAACTCACTAAAAAGATAAATGCCCTGCATTCTGTACTTTTAAAATAAGTTTGGACAATTTGACGATTGCCAAACCACGTCGCCACTGAAATGCCTGCAGTATGCCCGGGGCTGTAGGGGCATTCGCTCGTTTCGCGGAAAACCACATGCCTTCGTCTACGATTAGCTTATACCACACAAGACGAAAGTCTCCGATGAACAGGCAATGTATCGTGGACTTTGTGGCGTTTAAGTACATATGTGACCACAGTTACTGCTTCAAAAGTTCGCACACCTAGCGCTATGAATCCGAACAGCTCGTTAGGTGAACCTTTATCAATTTTTGGAGAAGTCTGAGCTATGGGGCTGGGAGTTGGAACAAGGGGGTAAGTTAGGGTGCTGATGATGAATTGAAAATTACTTTATTAATTTTGTCGATGGGAAAATCTTGAGCTACGAGGTTGGGAGTTGGTACAGGGGGGTAAATGAGGACGCTGATTGAAACCAAAATCTATTTTATCGACTTTGGAAAATTTTGAGCTAGGAGTTGGTATAGGGGATACGAGGGTGCTAATTAAAAATAGGTCGGCTTTGGCCAGATATGTCGGCAAGTTTGAGATATGGTTGCTCTAGTTATTCGAAATCATTCGATTATTTATTCGAAATTCACTTCCAATGTTCGAATATATTCGATATTCATTCATTCGCTATTTTTAATTTTCCGAATTTATTCGGAGTTCATTCATTCGAGCATTTTTGAACCTCGAATTTATTCGATATTCGTTTATTCGATTTTCCTTTTTGAATTTATTCGATATTCATTCATTCGATGAAAAATTTCCGAATTACCGAAGTATAATGGAAACACGCTGAACTTCATTTTGGGAGCCATAAGCAAATTGAGTATCGTATACAAGCACGTAAGCGACCAATTAGGCCCCAGAAAAAGCTTGTTATACAATTGGCGTCAAGGATATTTTTCCATAAGCGCGCGCAATAATGCCGTTTAAGTAAACAAATGACATGTTTACAGCGCAGAGACGATCATATCAGGTTGGACTATTTTTTAAGTATTATCTGCAAAATATCATGTGAAAAGTTTTAAAAGCTTATATATTGCACCTTCTCAAATTAATTGTCTCCCAGGACACCACCAATGGCCGTACTCATCAAAGAACCCACTGAGTTCCGGAACCCATTGGATTCGTGAACCCACTGCGTAAGACCGGTATTCGCAAGTGCTCCGCTGGGTTCGCTCTATTACGTCAGCAATGTGCCTCTATAATCCGTAGACTATTCCCTCATCCTCGACATACACTGATCGCTCTAAGCTAAGAGCGTCGACAGGTTTGACATACTTTCGGGAACTCATATGTTCCTAACAATAAGAATGGACATCAATCAATGTCTTTTGTGCAACTAAACTAGCATTTCACGCTTCAAGAAAAACAAAACGGTTTTTAGTCAGAATCATTTGTTCCTCGATTTCGTGGAGTACACAATGAGAATGGAATATGTAGTAATCATGTAGTCACGTATTAGCTTAAGTGTAATATAAGTGTTGCTAGTAGTAACCATCCCTGCCTATGAGGTCTACACAGTATTCAGCAAAGGGACTGGGTTCGCATGTAACCCACTTCGCCCCATGCTTGGGTTCGCTAACACCGCTTACTGGGTTCCGGAACCCACGAAAACTGGGTAACTTGTTGCGTGGATGCCGATATGCTCGTCTTTGAGTTCGCCAAATCTTTGGGTTCATTCGTGAATAGCGTTTAAGTGGTTTTTCGAGGGTTCCGGAACCCACTAGCTTCGTGAATACCGATCTTGTGGGAGAGAGCCTACCCAATAGATTGTGAAAAACTTACTGGGTTCGTTGTTGAATACGGCACCACCAGCACAACTAGGTTGTCTTGAAGCATATATTATACTTCTGCTCCACATAAGTTCTCATGGACTATTCAGATTTTTTGTCATGGACTAATTTCCGATCGAAAACCCATCCATGAGCCAAATACCGATTCAGCCGCTAATGTGTTGGATCCCACACACCAATTTACCTTCATTACGAATGCAGCTTATCTCAAAGTTGAAAACCTTGAAAACCCTTGAAAATCTTGAACGTGGCATACACAACAGCAATTTTCAGTTCAGTAATGTAGTAGTGAGGGATAGTAGTAACTAGTAAGAGTACTTTTTAGGCAATGTGAAACTCTAAGACAGTATTAGAATGTGAAGCTTTCCCTCAAGCTGCTCTCCTCTTCCCTTTCCTCTGCCAACAATGCAGCCCTAATTGTGAAAGTTATTTGGCAGCAGCGATGTGAATATATTAAGCCCGAAGCTTGAAAAAAGGAAGCTGTTTGTGATTATCTGCACTTGAATCAATACTACATGTGAATGCTGAGGTCTCACTTACCAGTGCAGAAACTACTGCAACGGCAACATCCTTGACATGCAGTGGGTATGCGGACATGCTAGAAATGCAATTAGAAATAAAGGTCGGAGTCTTATCAAAGAGATTTCCCGTGCGATTCAAATGCGATAGCCAGCGCACTCTTCTCACTGTTCGAAAAATGCTGATTAGAGACGAGGAAAGTGCACATTCTGTCATATAAAGTGCGGTTCATAATAATACGAACACCAAAAATTTTGTAAGTTTTTGGACTTTTTGAGAGAAACTCAAAAAGCCGTTGGTACCACGCGATAGAACACAGCCAAAAACGGTATGAGATTTATAAGAATGGAAATCGATGTCAACTGTAGGAGTGTTTTGCGGCTAATGAATTTTTAGCGGTTCATAATTATACGAACACCTCAAACAAAGGTCCATTTTTCATTCAAAATTGCAACCGTTTGAGTCCAAATTTTTTGAAGAGTTACAGTGACAAAGTCTGACATATCTGCTATATACTAAACCTAGTGCAGTTCAAAAAGAGGATCGTTAATTTTTCAAAAGGCGCTAAATGCTTTCGGAGTGATTGGGCTCCAGAAAAACCCGTTCTTCTGTGGTTTACGCTCGCTAAATAGCTTCTACCAAAGCTTTGAGATGAAATAAGCTCCTGCGGTAGGTATTTTGTTTGACGCTTTGAAAATCTTTGCGTTTTCGTGCCGTTTTTCAACCAAGTTCCAACCTTACCATAGAGTTACCACGAATTCGAGCCTCAAAACTCAGCTTCTGAAGCCGTACAATGAAGTAAGCATATAGTATGTAGAAGTTCACAAGACTTTATATTTGGCTAGAAAAAATCAGCAGCTTGAGCGTTTGTTTTGGCCACGCAGAATTTATTTCACCAGAAATACTGTTTTTACTATTGCAAACACACCTTTATTCAGTTTGTAGCTCCACAGCCGCAAGATCAGTTCTAGAAAAAACCCAAAAACTTTGGCACAGAAACATTATCATGCAAGCAATGCAGCTGCTTCATATCAAATGTTTGCGCAAGAAAGAAGGTGAGTTTTGAGGCTCGAAATCGTGCCAACTCTGTGCTAAGGATGGAACTTGGTTGAAAAACGGCACGAAAACGCAAAGATTTTCCAAGCGTCAAACTAAATACCTATCGAAAGAGCTTAATTTATTTCATAGCTTTGGTAGAAGCTAATTAGAGCGCGTAAACCACAGATGAACGGATGTTTCTGGAGCCCAATCACTCCGAAAGCATTTAGAGCCTTCTGAAAAAAAGAACGGTCCTCGTTTTGAACTGCACTAGGTTCAGTGTGTAGCAGATATGTCAGAGTTTGTTACTGTAACTCTTCAAAGAATTTGGACTCAAACGATTGCAATCTTTAATGAAAAATGGACCTTTGTTTGAGGTGTTCGTATAATTATGAACCGCTAAAAATTTGCATTAGGCGCAAAAACACTCCTAAAATTGATATCGATTTCCATTCTTATGACTCATATACCGTTTTCGGCTGTGTTCCATCACGTGGTATCAACGGCTAGTTGAGTTTCTCCTAAAAAGTCCGAAAACTTACAAAATTTTGGGTGTTCGTATAATTATGAACCGCACTTTAATAGCAATTTCTCGCTGAAACTAAGGAAATACTGGGTTTCTGACATCTTCAGATCATTTTGTTAGAACATTTGCCTCCAAGAGAAGTTTCAGCAACTATGTGTATCCCTCTATAACTCTTGCCTTTATTCAGTCCGACAAGTCCGTTTCTAATGCTAATGAGTGGATCTACTTCACTAAAAGCAAAGGCTATCAAAAATCATTGGTTGTGCTAGGTTGAGGCAAAATCAGTGTCCGTTTTGCGCTACACTTTGACAAGCTATGACTTTCACCCTGTATTCTTGAATAACGACCATTTAGAGCAATAAACCTTTGCAACGCTCGCTCGTACTGTTACAAATGGGACACGTTCTGGAAAACAGAGTTCTTTTACTTCAAACCTCGACAATCATAACTACCTTCGACTTTCGGTGTTATGGCCGGTTCAGCTTTTTTGTAGCTGCGACCTTTGGTTTAACTGTGAGTGGAAAGGGCTCCAACGATAATATTCTGCGTTGAGAAATAAGAGAAAGCCAACATTGTCAACTGAAACCTATGACATAATAAAATCCCGGATTAGTGAACGAACTAAATCCTCATTTTGACAATCGTTAACTGAAATTACGGCTGCCCATCCTATTATGCCATACGAAGCAAACTTGAACTGGCAGTCAACCGTCCGGTCAACTGCTGCGGCGACTTTCCCAAGCTGTCGTAAGTCAAGGATGGATCAAAGGTCGATTGCCATAAATAGTGTGCAGAAGTGGAGAATTAGAGGAAAGCCCCGTGGATAGCTCCTGAGTAGCATACGGGACAGGCAAAATAACTTAATACAACCGACGAAAGTGCGCAAAAATACCCTCTGATTCATCGGGTTGCAGGCTCAAAGGCGGGAATTTGTGACCTAATTAAGCTAGAAGATGATCATAGAGCGCGTTCGCGAGAGTGACGCACATTCCGCGGGTGCAAGCGGTCGCTTTTCAGCCGCCAATCTCATTGAACCAAAAGACACTGGTCTGCGATGGACAGAACCGATGAACAGCTGATCTTAGCCATAGAAAAAATGATTTTCAATCCGCTTGAGAGGAAGGGGCAGCACTTCAATGTATCACTGACAATTATTAAGTTACGAGCTGGCAAACCCGTCTCCGCCCGGTCCTATCAATAATGTATTCGAATCAGCATGTCCACTTACCCCCTCCCCACCCTCCCCACCCTGCACACCCTGCACACCCTGCACACCCTGCACACCCTGCACAACCTGCACAATCTGCACACTCTGCACACCCTGTATACCCTGCACACCCTGCACTCCCTGCACAACCTGCACGACCTGCACCCGAATGTGCACAAACACACAAACGTACTCATAGATTTTCTGCTTTATATACATGGAGATTGAATAACATGATCTGCGCACAAAGACTCGCAGCTTTGTGTTGATTTTTTTAGTTAGCCGCTGTCTTGCTTCAACTCAGAATAATTTTTTTCTAATCTTTTTCCACTTCTCTGTTTTCCGCCTCATCGTTCTAATTGAGGCAGGTTATTTCTTGTTTTTTGTTGATAAAAGTTCTGCACTGAAGTCCAACTCCACACCACATGCTTTACTCAATTCAATTTCCTTTGTTTCTTATTTTTACACGCTTTTTCTTGCAGCATATACTTCAGTTATTGAAGAACTGTACAATGAGACGTTCTTTCTTTTAAATGTTCCCTTCTACTCACAATATAGTGCTCATCCAATTTATTCATTGCGCCCGATATCAAAGATGGTGGGCCACGTAGCAAACGTGTTGCCGTTGGCTGATTTCTAATCACAGCTTGCTTGCCTGCTGACTGGCGACAATTCTATCTATTTGATTAAATCTGTGTACACGAGATATTATTCGTTGAGACTGCAAAGTCTACAAAGCGATCCGCATCTATTAGGTTGATGCAACAATAATGTCCGTAACATACAGTGACCGCCAAAAAGTTGCGGACAGGTCGCCTTCCTTCTTTCATCGCTCATTTTCAGATGGAAAACGAAGATGAAAAAATGGTTGGATTGCATGGTATGATAGAGCTCTCCAAGAGCTAAATTTACACTTTGCGCCTTCCGGAAAACATGTATCCTAAAAATTGTAAAAATCTTTTTCTAAAAAAGGTCCGAAAATGGCCGCGTCACAATGTCGCGGACAATAATTCTTCATACGCAAAAATTTTCTTTCAAGTCTTTTTTTGGAGCAAAAACAAGCGTTTTCCGGACAGGAAAGCATACTATATTGTAGAACTCATCGAAGACAATAATCGGATAGTGGTTACTTCCAAAAAACCTCAAGCTTGAATTTTATTTTGCTTCTTTTCAAAAAATAACTTCTAATTTCCTGCTTCAAGCCAAATTTCTTCATATGGAAACCCATTCAAGATATTCCAACAAACTTCCCGAATAAAATGGATGTCCTTTGCCATTTCCTATGCATCGGACGCGTGCTGGTGAGTTTATTTGCTGAAAATGGCTTTTGACACTGCGTGCACATGACCTCACCTACACCTCACCACTGATTTGCAGCACTTTGCAAGCTTGTAGCTCGGCCAGCAGTCACTCTACGAGCCTGCTAGTAGGCTCATTTGAAAGAGCGTGACTTCTGGATACGATGGTATGCAAAAGAGTTGGGTATGAGAAACAGCGGAGATTTGGCGGATGGGGTGAAAAAAAAACGGAGGAATTTCGACGAGATATGCGATCTTTACATTTTGGGCAAAATTCATGAGAACGTGTTTTCGTAGGCTCGTAACTCGGCGAATTTCACAGACTGGAGCCTGAGTAATGCACCATTCGATAGCACAATTTCTAGTAACTTCGATGAGAAAAGCAAGCAGGCAAGGTTTCTGACAGATACGCGAAAAGTGCGGCCAAAATCACGCACTTTCGTGATGCAGTTAGTTACAGTCACCTCACCGTATCTCTCCAGAAAGACCCTGTAATCCTCAAAGACCACGATTTTCGTAAAGAACGTGTTCGAAAACCTCTGTAAGCGAAGTTTCCTTACAATTCAAGAGCATCAACATTTTGACCAAAATCCATCGGCGAGCTTCCAGAGCGTAAAACGAGAAAAAATGAAATAATCCGAACATATTGGAAAACTTGCTCGTAGAGGTAATGCGACCTGCTGATTTCGAAACTCACATCTGCTTAGCAAGATAGCTTCGTATCCTGCGGATATGGTGAGTAGAATTTGGGACGACAAGATTTTTTCACAATTCACTCGCCGTTCTATTTCCTTTGAAAAGAAACCTGCGGCTACTATCTAGCACATTATAATCTACAGAAAAAGTGCTATCGAAATATCCTTGCTGGAATGTACTCGGGACAATGCTCGCTGCTTTACACCTTCGCGAAAAGAAGTCCCCAGAAAGATTCAAGAATACTGAAATCGAAATACCAAGGACATGCTGTATACGAGAAGATTGCCTTGATGAGCTGAGCGAGGTGCTGTTTTCGGATGTAAAATATACTTGTTCCGAAGGAAGTTATGGCGAGTAGAATTTAAAAACGCGTTATTTTTCCAAAATTCACCAACGCTTCTATCTCCTTTGAAAAGAAGTCTGAGCCTACTTTTTAGCGCACAATGATCTACAAGAACAGTATTGTCGAATAGTACTTAGTAAAGTCTTCTATGTTGGGTAGGCGTTGCTTCACATATTCGCGAAAGGACCTTCGCAGAACAAATTGAAAAAACTGAAAACGGAATATCGAAGACATCGTACCCCCACTTCCAATAAATCAAAAGATTCTCCGCGCTGAGCTGAATCGAATGGCGGCTTTGGATTCAGAATTTGTCCACTTTGAAGCGAGATATGGCCGGGAGACGCTGATGTATGGACATGTCCATACATGTATGAACATGTACGGACATGTACGGACATGTCCATACATGTCCATACATTCGCGTCTTTTTTTCAAAAAATGTGAGCGGTATTGTAGTAGACAACATAGTAAGGTTCATTTATGCAATGTAATTTTCTCTCACTTAGAATTGGAGAAGAAAATGGAAATTGAAGATCTGCAAACTTTGCCTCTAACTCCCTGGCCGCTAGGCGGTTCTCCCCGTTCCAGATCCGGGTCAGCGATCGCCCCTTGGAAATCAAGAGTTGGCCTAGTAAGTCTGCTCTTGTAGAGGAAGAATTTTTATCGATTAGCAAAAAGAAGAGAAATAACCCTGCAACGATCCCGCTTACGGCGTCGGGTGGTAGCAAGAACGATGTCAGGGTCCGCAAGGCTCTTTTTGGATTGGACAAAAAGAACACGTCTGCCCGGACGACACGCCATGGAGACTGCCTCATGCTCTTCATTTACAACGCCAGGACAGTCTTCACAAACAAATTTCCCCGCTCCTCTCGACGCTGCAGAGCACATCAAGTACCACGTCATCGCTTTACAGGGAAACGAAGTCCAAGAAGAAGGACGTGCGACGATGAGTGGTGGGACCTTCGTCATTCGTGGTGAAAGCCATCACGAAACGTTGGAGGAGTTGGCTTTGTCGTCCACCCATCAATCGTCCATCTTGTCGATTCGCATGAGATCCTGTCACCTCGACTAGCGGATTCCCAAGTTCACCGGCGTAGTCCACGTCAGAAGACCATTGGGATCATCAATTGCTACTCACCAGCATCAGCAGGTACATCCAGGACTAAATGTTTTCTACGAAGACGTGGAGCGTCGTCCGCAACAAGAAGTCCTTTTACAAGTTTGTTGTGGGCGACTTCGCGAAGATTGGGATGTCACTGAAAGAGGAACATAGAATCGGGATGTTTGGATATGGGTTCCATAACGAAAACGGCAACCGCCTCGTTGGGCTTCTCTCCTTTCATGGAAATTCCTTCTTCATGAAGAAAGAACATCGCCAGTGGACTTGGGAATCGCTCAACGGAACGACTCATGAGGAGATCGACTACATCCTCACTAACAGAAGGTGGAGCTTGTTCGATTTCTCAGTAATTGCATCCTTCTGCAGTGACTCCGATCACTGCCTTCTTCGAGCGGAAATAAGATTCAGTCGAAAGCTGGAAAAGAAAGTCTGTCGCACTGCCGCGGGGAGGAAGTCGTTCATGACGGTGAAAGGTTGGAGGAGCTCATATCAAGTTATGACTGGCCCATCGAGGAGGACCCAACGTACGACTACGACCGGCTTCTGAAAGGATTGCGAGCCTGCGGAGAGTGCGCCTCAGTGACTTCCGAAAAGAACGTGGAACGCATTTCGAAGACCACCAAGGAAATGCTCGAAAGAAGAAGATTTCTGAGGCAGGATCCAAATGCAGCCTATCTCGAGGACTGATAACCAACGCCAGCTAGAACAGCTTTGCAGGAGGATCTCAGGAAGTAAGGCAAGCCAAGATACCGGAAGTAGCCGAAGGAAGACGGAGTCTCAAGAAGTACCAAAGGAATTTTTCTGAATATCACGTACCGCTGCCCGCACTGGAATGAAGACGGGACTACGTCTTCTTCCCGATACAAGATGGAATCTATCGTGAAGAACTTCTAGACCAACCTCTTCCACTCATCAACACCCGTGCAGATGCCCGTTGTTCCCACTGGAGAAGTACCACCACGAACTCTACCTGCTGAAGAGCGCACAGCGATTCAGACCATGAAGACGTCCACGGCTCCAGGACCAGACCATCTTTCCGTCGAATTTCTGCGAGCTGGAGGACAACGTCTACACGAGATCCTCGCGTCGCATTTGACATCTTACCTTCAGAAGGAGAAGATTCCCGACCAGTGGAGAACGTCAAGAACCGTCCTTCTCCTCAAGAAGGGTGAACGGGAGGATCTTCGGAACCACCGTTCAATATGCTTGCTGAGTGTGCTGTACAAGCTTTTCACGAAGATTATCCTCGCTCGCATATCAAGGACACTGGATGAAGCCCAACCCCAAGAACAAGCTGGATTTCGCAAAGGATTCAGCTGCATGGACCACAGCCAGACTGTTTCGAGGGTCATAGAAGTTTGCCAGGAGTGCCGACTGCCTCTCGTCCTAACCTTCATCGACTAGAAAGCCTTTGACGTCGAAATTAACGCCATCCTGTCAGCCTAGTCGATCAAGGAGTAAATCCAGCTTACGTGAGGACGTTAGCCGACTGCTATGGACTGTACAGCAACGATGCAGCTATTCCATCGCCCCTGAAAATCCCAGTTGGCAAGGGAGTCCGATAAGGTGACACAATCTCGCCGAAGCGGTTCACCTCGGCCTTGTAGTGGTGACGAAGTCACTGGACTGGGATGAAAGAGGCATACGAGTTGATGGGAGATTCCTGTCGAAACTTAGTTTTGCGGACATCGTTCTGTTCTCGAGCAGTATTACTGAAGCAGAGACTATGCTAAGGAACTATAGGAAGTAGGGAAGAAGATAGGACTGCGAATAAATCGCAAGAAGACTCACTTCATGAAGAACGCTCTTTGCGAAGATGCAGAACTGGAACTGGAAGGTACCCCTATTATGGAGACGTCTTCTTACGTGTATCTCGGACGTTCGAGAACATGGAAAACGACTTGAGGGGAAGAACTTAACATTAGAAGAAGAGCAGCCTGGGCCCCCCTCGGGCCTTTGAAGGAAGCCGCCAACAACTGACGGACCCGGAGCTTTATGCCCACCTGTTCGACTCAACCGTTCTCCCGGCTCTCTGTTACGCGGCTCAGACTTGGGCCGACACTGTAGCCACGTCGAAAGCTTTAGGACCACCCACAAAGCGCTCTAGCGCAGTCTTCTGAAGATGACCTGACGCAAGCAACATCTAGTCGGACTTCGCAGTACGGATATGAGAAGAATATCCCATCTGACCCAGCGGATTACGTTGCGAAAGCGAAACATCGGTGAGCCGGTCACATCATGAAAAGAACAGATGACAGATGAACGCTAAGAACATCTGAGTGGATTTCTCGCGAAGCCAAACGTCCCCGAGGAAGAACACCAACGAGATGGGCAGACAAGTTCGTAATACAATTATCGCATCTGAAACTCGTGGCAGCCACCGAGAGCAACCAAGAAGAGATGTGGATGTCTGAAGCGAAGGATAGGGGCAGATAGAAACTTTTGTGCTGGGTTTCGCACGCCACGTGGAGAATAGGGAACGATCCCAGCTTAAGATGGCCAACTGGAATGAACCTTACATTACTAGATGCGCCTTGATGAGCTGATTCCAATTCCACATTCTCTATTTGCGATGCCGTTCTCTGGAAAAGATATTAAGCGTTCAAATATCTCATGGCAAACATTGAGCGCCACATCCTTATGAATTAGTTGTTCAGAAACGCTTATCTGTATGTCGGATATAAGTGAGCATCACTTGCAATCAGTACACTTAATATTTTAGTAAACATGCATTTTCTGATTGGATTTCAAGGCTCATCATGCGTTAGAAGTCTAATGACTTCACACATTTAACGTCATTAGAATGTGTGAAGTCACTGGACCTCTAATGCATGATATGCTTTAAGATCCATTCGAAAAAGCATGTTTAGCAAAATATTGAGTGCATTGATTTTAAGTGATGCTCACTTTCACCAGAGACACAGATAAGTGTTTTTGAACAACTAGTTGTTGAGGATGTGGCGTTCACTGTTTGCCATGTTTGAATATTCGAACGCTTACATATTCCAGAGAACGGCATTGCAGATCTGGAATGTAATTTGGAATCAGCTCATCTAGGCGCATCTAATGATGTGCGGTTCATTCCAATTGGCCACCTTAAGTTGGGATCGTTCCCTCGTAAGAGTATTTCGAAGAATGTGCGATGAGTGAACAATAACTTTTCTGCAGTAGCTAAGTCCCAAAAAAAGTTGGAACATTTGCGCTTAAGTTTTCAGCAAAAAAGTAATAAAATTCGTCCTTGCGCGCGAGTGTTAGGAAACTTGTAAATTATTTTAACATGAGGCTTATTTGAACAACTGTTAAAAAATACATGAAGGGAACTTCCAAATGTGTGCGCGATCTACTTCGTAAAATAAATTGGTGGGAAAAGATTGCCCGGAAAAAGGTTCTAGATACAAAGATTATTTTTCCGCCAACCTAACCTAACACATGTCTATAATGTTGATTGCTTCCAATATGCAAATACGCGTGATAAATAGTGGGCAATTATTTTGTGAAAGCACATTCCATCGTCAAGAAGTGGTTAATCATAAAGCAGACAAAAGTAAAGAACAGTATTGCTTTATCTTTGAAGAGCCTTTAGGACTCACAAGAGAAGGATACTCGATCGCAGTGACGATTGGGTAAGCGGTGTATTCCGCATATACCGTCCCCAGACGGTCGTCTCTAAACCGCACTCCATCCCTGCTATGATGTCATTCTGGAAGGGCTATAAAGGATTTTTGGTGCTGCAGGCACATTCAAGTACTAGACTTGCCTCATCAACGCCGAGGTCGACTAGTGCATTGAATAGTGGCATGGACTGCTGAGCTGGATTTCTTGGGTTCGATTCTCTTCGGATCGCGCCAATTTTGCGTTGTTGCAAGATCCTCTATAGCTCTTCCAGAATGACGTCATAGCAGATATGGAGTGCTCTTTAAAGGTCACCGTCTGGGGACGATATACGCGGTATACACCGCTCACCCAATCGTCACTGCGATCGAGTATCCATCCCATGTCAGATAATTTGATAGGTCGCATTTGCATTTTGCTTTCCTCGCTTTCAGTATGGAAAGGTCGGGGAAGCGAATATGAGTTTGAAAGAAGAGGTTCACGCTCTCAAAATCTAAGGTTGTCGTTTTCTACACAACTTTTCACTTAGTCTGCTTCTTGAAAATTTTGTGATGCTATTGTAATTCGTGTCATGACGACTCTGTAGATGGATGAACTCGGAAAGACAATTTGGTGGACACCAACATGTATAAGCCCACTGCAGAAAAGCCAAAATTTGCGAGTTCTTCAATCTCGCATAATCTCATCCAAATGGCTCTGCAAAGATTAGGCTTCGTCTCAAAGGGATTGTTGGCTAGTTATGCAAAAAAATCGATGTGTTGGAAAATCAGGGAAATTTGAACAAAGGAGGTAACTAATGACATAAAGTGCGGTTCATAATTATACGAACACCAAAAATTTTGTAAGTTTTTGGACTTTTTGAGAGAAACTCAAAAAGCCGTTGGTACCACGCGATAGAACAAAGCCGAAAACGGTATGTGATTCATAACAATGGAAATCGATGTCAACTGTAGGAGTGTTTTTGCGGCTAATGCGAATTTTTAGCGGTTCATAATTATACGAACACCTCAAACAAAGGCCCATTTTTCATTCAAGATTGCAATCACTTGAGCTCAAATTTTTTGTAGAGTTACAGTAACAAAGTCTGACATATCTGCTATATACTAAACCCAGTGCGGCTCAGAAAGAGGATCGTTACTTTTTTCAAAAGGGGCTAAATGCTTTCGGAGTGATTGGGCTCCAGAAACATCCGTTCTTCTGTGGTTTACGCGCTCTAATTAGCTTCTACCAAAGCTTTGAGATGAAGTAAGCTCTTGCGATAGGTATTTTGTTTGACGCTTGGAAAATCTTTGCGTTTTCGTGCCGTTTTTCAACCAAGTTCCATCCTTAACACAGAGTTAGCACGATTTCGAGCCTCAAAACTCAGCTTCTGAAGCCGTACAATGAAGTAAGCATATAGTATGTAGAAGTTTACAAGACTTTGTATTTGCCTAAAAAAAATCAGCAGCGTTGAGCGTTTGTTTTGATCACGCAGAAGTTATTTCACCAGAAATACTGTTTTTATATTGCAATCTCACCTTTATTTGGTTTGTAGCTCCACAGCCGCAAGTTCTAGAAAAAACCCAAAAACTTTGGTACAGAAATATCATCATGTAAGCAATGCAGCTGCTTCATATCAAATGTTTGCGCAAGAGAGAAGCTGAGTTTTGAGGCTCGAAATCGTGCTAACTCTGTGTTTAGGATGGAATTTGGTTGAAAAACGGCACGAAAACGCAAAGATTTTCCAAGCGTCAAACGAAATACCTATCGAAAGAGCTTGTTTTATCTCATAGCTTTGGTAGAAGCTAATTAGAGCGCGTAAACCACAGATGAACGGATGTTTCTGGAGCTCAATCACTCCGAAAGCATTTAGAGCCTTCTGAAAAAAGGAACGGTCCTCGTTTTGAGCTGCACTGGGTTCAGTGTGTAGCAGATATGTCAGACTTTGTTACTGTAACTCTACAAAAAATTTGGACTCAAACGATTGCAATCTTGAATGAAAAATGGACCTTTGTTTGAGGTGTTCGTATAATTATGAACCGCTAAAAATTTGCATTAGGCGCAAAAACACTCCTAAAATTGATATCGATTTCCATTCTTATGAATCATATACCGTTTTTGGCTGTGTTCTATCGCGTGGTATCAACGGCTTTCTGAGTTTCTTCCAAAAAGTCCGAAAACTTACAAAATTTTGGGTGTTCGTATAATTATGAACCGCACTTTATCGCCTTATTCCTGCAAATTAGGCATTGATCAAAGTAACGCGTTTGAACTTACTAAATAAAGCGATCAGTGCTGCATCAAATGCGCGAACTTTCTCTAGCCTCTGTCTTGCAAGACCTGACACGCTCTCATGGCGAGAAAAGAAGAAAAATTATAAGTAGCTCAATATTTCCTTGCAATTTTTGAATAATTTTGAAGAGTTAGTTCGAGCAATAAAACCTACTTGTAAACGTAATGCTAACTGCAAGTCTCAATGAGAATTCATCATTGGATTGGGCAGAAGGAAATTGTGCTGTACTTTATCGTTCTGTTTTGCGTTAGGTCCTTTGCTTGCCCTTCCTTTTTTATTCGGAGAAGGTAATTGAAAACTACAATGGGGAAATTGAAAAAACTGGTTTTGTTCTGATATAATAAGTGGCCTTGTAGTGTTTTGAGAAAACCGAACATAATACACGTGACATCGTTTAATCTTTTCGAATACATAACACCAAGATTTGTGGGAATAACAACAGTGAAGTGAATTTAGCCAAACAATTACATCTATTGGTCTGAACAACATGAGAGTTTGGTACCTTTCACCAATACCACGCATCGCTCGGTCAATTTTTGATCACTTCTCAACAATCTCAATTAACAGATAACATACTCAATACATTTTCTAGCTATAGAAGCTCCTTTTGAAATTCTTTAATATGATCTCCTGTTGCTTGATGTCTAACTATAGACTGAACGTCCAGATTTGCAAAAGCGATGTCAAATAAAAAGCCGTGGTTTTCTCGCATGGGTCCTCTTAAACTTCGAGCGCAGTTTAGCGTCTCTCATGCATGCAGGGAAGATTTGGTTATAATTGCTTATTGTAAACGGAGAATTTGTTTGTTTATTCATGAGGGGCACAAATTTGAATTCCCCCGATGGGCAGATTGCGCGGCATTTTCTTTTAAACTTTGTGCTTTTCAAACTTTGTACGGCTGAGAAACTAAAGAAGTATGAAAGCAGCGAGTCTGACATCGCTCAGACAGTATAATTATAAAGCACGTGGAGCAGTAACCACCCTGATGAAGCTAAATTTCTCCGCCTAGAATTTTTGCATAGCATCAACCTAGCAACTATGTTTTAGGTGGCAGTCGCACCCTGGTTGCTCTGAAGACATGCGCGCCAAAGGAATCCGCATGCTATGGGGCAACGCTGGCTGCGAAAATAGAAGGGGAGAGAGACCGCTTTGTGGGTTACAAGCGCAGCATTGCGCCCAGGTCTGCTCGCGTTTAGAGCACTTGGCTTGTACACCTGAAAATATTAGTTTGAGCACTAAGTTTTGCAACTGGTTTTATAACTTCGCTTTTACTCAACATGGCGTACTCAAATTATGCCACTGTGTTGGTTATTACGTAAGCTACAAGCGCAGCTGCTGTCCTACCAAATTCTGTCGTCACAGTAAGGGTTAGATAGATGAATGGTATAAAAGGGATAAATTCAAAGTTTGACGGATTTGGTTGAAACTTGGCATAAGAGTAAGTTCCACGTTCTCTCTTCTCTGAACCTGGGCATTCTGATGTAGTAATTTTACGTATTAGTATGCCGGACCCAAGTTCATACGGTGGCATCTTTATCGACCTTACATTTCGACACAGTCGTCGTCTTCGGAGGTCGGAAGTACAGGGTGCGGCAAAAGTCTGGGAGCCTAGTACTTTTTCATATAAAATGGGAAGGGAAGCACCTAGAGACGAGAAATTTGGCGCAAACATCGAACCATTGCAGATACAGCTCAGTTCTTGAATTTCGAAAGTGCCTCTTTTGGCTTCCACGCAGCCCTACAAAATCTTGGCAAGTTCACTTGTCATGACACGCAGGTAGTCGTAATGGAATTCGCCCCAAGCTCTCACAATAACTGTTTCTTTTACCTTGGCACATGTGCAGCACGATAGAGCAAGCTTTTATCTACAACATGCTTTCAAAAGAGTTTTTTTCATTGCTTAAAAATAAGAATATTGGATTTCTAATTAGAAGCATGTGTACGCCGCATACCGGAATTTTGGCTACAATTGTGCGAATAAAAACTCAAAATTATCGCTTAAAAAGTGCAAAAAGTGTTCCCATGGCCGAATTCCAATAGATTCTAATATAGAAGACGTATGCAAAAAATACAGCCTTGTTCCAGCGCCTGTTAAGCATTTTATAGCTTTTAAATTTGTTCTGAAGACGGATTTCCACTGGCAAGTAGGTAACATTCGCAAACTTTTATTTTCCGTTTATGCAAGAACGCTCCTGGCAAAAGCAAAACTAGGATACAATAGCGCAAAGCCTCTTCTTTGTTATGTGCATCGAAGTTTTGTAAAATATTAACAGCATCTCTAGCTACAGCAAAAATTGTAAATACCAAAAATTCTGGGTTTTTTTTTGCTTTGCAAAAGCACTATTTTGGTAATTTCCATTCTTACAAAAACATATGGCAGCCATTTCCAGTCAAAAAGTGTATTCTGTAGAGGATGACAGCAGCATCATCTGCCATAAAACTGAAATCAAAACCACAAGTACTTTTGTAATTGCAATTCTGAAAGTTAGGCTACCAGATTTTTGCCGCACTCTGTAGATTGCAGTTTGAATCTGGAAGACAACACCGCCAAACGCCATCACGAAACATCAGCGAGTCTAGACCTCGCCTCGCGCGCAACGTACTGAGATACACGACGGTGTAGAAACTGACCTCTGAGCCACCGCGGTGTTAATGAGGCAGTCAGTAGCCGCACAAAGGACACAGACGACACTGAGAGCTGCTCAGTGGATCGATCTTTATATATGCGCAGGCTGTAACTCATATATCGACAAATACGGCAAGAGTTCGGTCGCTATCGATAAGCATTCAGTCTTGTTGTTGATGCTTGGATTCCTAACGGAAATCCATGCCGCTTCCATACTTTTTCGTACTACAATTTCTGCCTTGTATGATAGAATTGTGCATTACATCAAATTCACCGCCGTTATATGCTTCTATCTTATGTTTTCCCAACGTCGACATTGCATTCGCTCGCCTTTTATTCATTAAATGCTCCTTTAATCTCACCTTCAACCTTCTACCCGTCTCTCCAATATATAAAGCGCCACAAATCAGACACTGCAACTGGTAAACCACCCCTATTTTCGCGCAATCGCCTATTTTCCCCTACGGGTAAACGACGCAGTTTTCCGAAAGACGCTCAACATCATACAATCTATTCCTCACTAACTGTTTCTTTATATTGTCATTCGGAATGTTTACCACTATGACTTCATCTTGTAGTTGTACTCGTAACACACATCGTTTGATTGCTGAGCTCACTGCATCAGAAATGAAGGGTATGCATAGAGGTACCTTATTGTCGTTGTTATTTAAGTGACTATTATTGCTGGCAAACTTCAAGGCCTTATGAATAGCGAAAGTTGCAGCATGTAGCCATTGTCTCGCGCAATTTGTGAAGCCAGTAATCTGGATTCAAAACGTTCTTGTGTACCCGTACATACATTCGCGGCAGTTCGGAACATGTTGCGAACAACAGCTTGTTTTACTGCTTTCGGACGCGCTGAGTTGGCGTGAAGTATGATGTTTTTGGAACTTTCCTTCCTGTACCATTTTATACGAACAGTGTCATCAATCAGCTGTATCTGCGTATTCAGGATTTGAAAGCCACCCGTTGTTCGGAGTTTCCCGTGTAAGCTTGATATACTGTGACTGCTGGTTTAGGATTCTAAAGCATTCGTCCATTTCGGACTGTGTGGAGGTTATAGCACAGCAGTCATCGATGTAACGATTTTTTTGAAAACCAGTTTTTATTCTTAAGGGTGCCTTCATACCGCGCCGGCAGCCGCCGCTGGCAGCCCGTAGCAGCCCGCAGCAGCCGCCAGCAGCCCGTGGCAGCCCGTAGCCGCCGCTGGCCGCTTTTGTCATACAAGCGCAAAATCATCAAATTCTTACTATTTTAAGTGCAACCGCCTACGCCCTCCATCCTCCACGATTATTCCTTCCTGTTGCCGCAGTTTGATCTCATATATCAACATACTTTGTCCGTTGTTGTTATTATCTTGTCACCGTAGATTGGTTATCCTATCGATGTTTAGTTTCCCTCTCGCAATTGAACCATATTTCGCCAAAGTTTCTTCGCAATGTGATTTTTTCTGACTTTGGATGCGTCCAGTTCCTGCAGGTTGCTATTTGTTGATTTTTTAGGTATGTTCTGCTTCAGTCATATCACATCGGCGTGGAAGATGGAAAGTATGGGCAGGTGCAGGCAAAGGACTAAGAATTTGATGATTTGCGCTTTTATGACAAAGGCGGCCAGCGGCGGCTACGTGCTGCTGGCGGCTGCTACGGGCTGCTGGCGGCTGCTACGGGCTGCTGGCGGCTGCTGCGGGCTGCTACGGGCTGCCAGCGGCGGCTGCCGGCGCGGTATGAAGGCATCCTAAGGTGGCCGGTTGTCTGAGAAATCGCTGTCTTCACTCTTCTTTCTTCTCGCCCTCTGCAGGAGGTGCTGCTCCTCCTGCAGCCGGAGGAGCGGCGGCCTTGTCAGCTGGGGCTCCGCCTGCTGCCGCTGCCGGTTCCTCCTTCTTCTTACCACCGCATTGAACCTTGAACCAACATCATCAGGCTGGCCAGCATTAGTTGAGCAATCAAGTCACCTACACACAGTCCGAAATGGACGAATGCCTTAGAATCCTAAACCAGCAGTCACAGTATATCATGCTTACACGGGGAACTCCGAACAACGGGTGGCTTCCCTTCCTAAATACGCAGATACAGCTGGTTGATGACACTGTTCGTATAAAATGGTACAGGAAGGAATCCAAAAACATCATACTTCACGCCAACTCAGCGCGTCCGAAAGCAGTAAAACAAGCTGTTGTTCGCAACATGTTCCGAACTGCCGCGAATGTATGTACAGGTACACAAGAACGTTTTGAATCCAGATTACTGGCTTCACAAATTGCGCGAGACAATGGCTACATGCTGCAACTTTCGCTATTCATAAGGCCTTGAAGTTTGCCAGCAATAATAGTCACTTAAATAACAACGACAATAAGGTACCTCTATGCATACCCTTCATTTCTGATGCAGTGAGCTCAGCAATCAAACGATGTGTGTTACGAGTACAACTACAAGATGAAGTCATAGTGGTAAACATTCCGAATGACAATATAAAGAAACAGTTAGTGAGGAATAGATTGTATGATGTTGAGCGTCTTTCGGAAAACTGCGTCGTTTACCCGTAGGGGAAAATAGGCGATTGCGCGAAAATAGGGGTGGTTTACCGTTGTTGCAGTGTCTGAGTTGTGGCGCTTTATATATTGGAGAGACGGGTAGAAGGTTGAAGGTGAGATTAAAGGAGCATTTAATGAATAAAAGGCGAGCGAATGCAATGTCGACGTTGGGAAAACATAAGATAGAAGCATATAACGGCGGTGAATTTGATGTAATGCACAATTCTATCATACAAGGCAGAAATTGTAGTACGAAAAAGTATGGAAGCGGCATGGATTTCCGTTAGGAATCCAAGCATGAACAACAAGACTGAATGCTTATCGATAGCGACCGAACTCTTGCCGTATCTGTCGATATATGAGTTACAGCCTGCGCATATATAAAGATCGATCCACTGAGCAGCTCTCAGTGTCGTCCGTGTCCTTTGTGCGGCTACTGACTTCCTCACTAACACCGCGGTGGCTCAGAGGTCAGTTTCTACACAGTCGTGTATCTCAGTACGTTGCGCGCGAGGCGAGGTCTTCTCTTGCTGATGTTTCGTGATGGCGTTTAACCGTGTTGTCTCCCAGATTCAAACTGCAATCTACTTCAGACCTCCGAAGACGACGAGTGTGTCGAAACGCAAGGTCAAATAAAGATACCACCGTATAAACATGGGTCCGGCATACTAACGCACAAAATTACTACATCAGAATGCCCAGGTTCAGAGAAGAGAGAACATGGAACTTATGTACAGACGATTTGCTTTCACTTTCACATCGCTAAATCGTCTGTCATAAGTATCTTAAACAAGGTTGAAAAGTTACGGTTCTAGTAAACTAATTTGAAAAGGTGGTAGTATGTTAGTATGCGAATATCTGCGCAAAAAGACTTATCTCTAGCTTACTTATCTTTCTGGCGTCAGCCACGCACTCTGAAATTTTTTTTGGTATGCTCCCTAAAATTTTCGCGGGCTCAGAACCTCGAAATTTCAGAAAAAGGGAGCGTGGCGTCAGCCACGCCTTCAAAAAAAATTTTTTATAAGGCTTAAATGAATTTTTAAAAAATTATTTTAATTATTTACAACTGCGGACAAGTCATTTGCGCAGTTTTATAACCCAAACAAGTACCCTATTTTCAGGTGTATAAGCCGCACTTTTTCAAATTTTCGCCCGGGCTGCTCAGCCGCCTTATTGTGTTTCGAGAAGCGATCCTTATACCGCACGATTCTTTCAAGCAATACGCAGCACGGCATAGGGTCCTTTGGATGCGAAGCCCATTGATGTGTTCTGGCTGATCGATGTAAGCTAGGACCACCCCGCGGCTTATACACCTGAAAATAGGGTAACTTTCAAAGCATTTATTGCATTTAAACTTAGCTTCCTTATCAACAAACAAGCATAGGATTTATAGAGACGTAGCATTTTGAGCAGAAAAATTCAGAACAGTAGTATGAGAAGGTGAGAAAAGAATATGAGAAGGTGTACAAAAATTATGAAAATTACAAATTACAAATTACATTAATTACGAAAATTACAGTTATGAACGAGGCACCGTCTACCCAGATTTTCGACTAGTACGTTTTTGTGGTTTCAGGGCCTTCTCATGTCCCTGATTCCGAATATGAAGTCGAGAATGCGCGAAACTTCCGACAATCGCCGTTCCGGAGAACCCACAGGCCGGCTTTCCGGAACGGTGATTGGACGGGCGCGCACAAGTTGGCGGGCATGGATAGGGGAGGGCGGGCATGGATGGGGGTCCTCGTGCATCTTCGCTATTCTGAAGCGATTTTCTCGCTTCCGAAGCGGCATTTTGAGCTGCGACTTGAGCATTGGGCTGATAGGGGGCCCTACTATTATGTGTTGCAAAAAGCTCAACACCTTCAACTTAGGGTGGACGGTGCCTTTAAACTTCGTGTTTGGCCTTAACTTCGCTACTAGGATTGATACCTGATCATAGTTGCGATAGGGGGAGTGATGGATCTTACCCCCTTCACTTTGAGGCCAAACTCCCGATGACCCCCTTCACCTGGGCTGAGATTGGTACCGTACTCTGAGAATATGATAAAAATCGTTATGAAAAGCAGGCTAGGTACCTCAAACAACAAGTACACTCATAAATTTACTAAAGAAACGGTATTTATGTTTATTTATATTATTTATTTATCCTCGTAGCATTTTGGAGAGAAGAGAGTAAGTACACAAAATCACTTAATTTTTGAAGCACATAAAATCTCTCATATCTCGCGGCACAGAAGACCTAGAAAAAAGTCGACGATCTACGTCGATTCTCCATGATCTCAGCTTTCGAATGGTATACAGCATGTTAGGGCTTCTTTGCTTCCCGGCTCTAAAAATCATTTTCTCCGGTAACCGATAAAAGCCAATACATTGGTGGAGCCGGATTGGAGCAAGCTAATAGTAAATATCTCCACCCCATTTTTGAAAACTGGTCCGTTTTTTCGCCCAGCAACCTATATACCATTCGAAAGCTTAGGAAAAGGGGATTCGACCTAGACCGTCGACTTCTTTCTAGCCCCCCTCTACCGAGAGATACACCGCATTTTATCTGAAAACATGGTCATTTTCAACAGCAGATTTCTGCCAAATGAAGACCTAATCACTGCTGCTTATCTATCTGTGTTAAAGAGCAAGTCTTCATTAACAAACGTAGACCGCCGACTTTCTCGTAGCATTCATTTGGAGAGCAGAAAGTGAGGACACAAAATCAGTTAATTTTTGAAGCACATAAAATCCCTCATATCTCGCGGCACAGAAGACCTAGAAAAAAGTCGACGGTCTACGTCGATTCTCCATGATCTCAGCTTTCGAATGGTATACAGCATGTTAGGGCTTCTTTGCTTCCCGGCTCTAAAAATCATTTTCTCCGGTAACCCATAAAAGCCAACACATTGTATAGGTCGTCCCGAAAGTTTTTGAGCACAATTTTCAAAAATTCATAACTTCTGATTTTTCCAACCGATTTGACTGCTTTCACTTTTATGTGAAAGGGTAAGTCATGCTCTTTGTAATGACATCCCATCTGCTTAGTAATGGTCATCTCTTGCATGGATAGAAGCTCAAACAAAATCACTCGGAATTTGAATTTTTGTGTAGGGTCATAAAAAATCAGAAACTTGCAACAAAATCGGAGCAGTCGGTATTTTAGGTTCTTTCACCAACTCTTTCTAACAGTGCAAAGTTTGCTCCGATTGAGCGTCTCCATGAAAAGTTATAATTTCCGAGCAAGCAGTACAAAAAGGCGAATTTGATTTATTTTGGCATTCTTCAGGGAAACCATAACTTTTCATGGAGACGCTCAATCGGCGCAAACTTTGCACTATTAGAAAGAGCTGGTGAAAGAACCTACAGTACTGACTGCTCCGATTTTTGTTGCAAGTCTCCGATTTTTTATAACCCTACACAGAAATTTGAAATTTTTACCATTTCTCTTCTATCGCTCCTATCTATGCAACAGATGAATTATAAAGAGCATGGCTTACACTTTCACATAAAATTGGAAGCAGTCAAATCGGTTGGAAAAATCAGAAGTTATGAATTTTGAAATTCGTGTGCAAAAACTTTCTGGACGACCTAATAAGAGCGAGGTGGAGCAAGTTAATAGTAAAAAATGTGCTGTGGATTGAAATCGTTATCAGCACTAACGGGAACGTGAGCGAACGCGTCTATTTGAGCGTGCTTATCGTTGTTATATGTTTACGTTTTTTTGGTAAAAAATGCGCTTTTGATTGACAGTTATGCCATCATTGTTAGCACACACTCAAAAAACTATGGGAGATTGGTGATTTTCCACACCTTCACACAAAACCCGCCCATTTCTGGAATCTATACTCTGTAAACCTAGTGCTGAAGAAGGTCACTTTCGTGAAAACGCTCTAGACTCACCTTACCTAATTTTTAGAGAATGGTTGGTTTCAATGAATTAAAAACTCTAAGACATTCAGAAGAATAACATGTTATTAAAATATTCCTCAATGTTTTGGAAAGGTTGGCAGTTTGGAAAATGGCAGGCAGAATACTTTACAAAATCGCAGATGACTCGCATGTGTTCCAGTTCAACAGCGAGGCAGAAGGAGAATCTTACGCCGACGAAAATGTTGTCCATTGATACAGAGTTGGCAATTAAGCGAAACTCTCTGATTTCCTGTATAAGGAATCCAAGCAGATTGTCTAGTTTCAATGAGGAAATGTCCAGGAAGTCCATTGCTGATCTTCAGGTTGCTGAAGAATTCAAGGCTGCTAAATTCACAAACATGGATATGAACAAAAGGAAGGTGTTAGTACAAAGCATAGTTACTGCGCTTGGATCCCGGCTGGAGTGCGAACCCAACTCTGTGCTTTATGCTTTTGAAAGTTATTCGCCTTGTGACAATATGACCTATGATATTGAAAAAAAAAAACCAACGCGCAGCATAGTACCTCCTTTTTTCGCCTATTCCGCAGATGATGTTAAAGAAGAAGTTGAGCAGCTTTCTAATCAGCTAATAGGACGTATGCCAGAGGAGGTGAAGCCAGAGTTCGACAAGGCCCAAAAAGTATGCACTATTTCCTTCCCGTGTTGCGAAAGCATATGAGATCTGGCTCTTTTCCCATTACTAACCGCAAAAATCTGATGGACCTACTAGCAAAGCTAGTTTCCATTCCGAGTAACACGGCAGAGGTGGAGAAAGAAATTTTCTATCTACTCTGTTATCAGAACACAACGCAGAAGTCGTACAACAATAGAGCATCTAAGCAAATACTTAAGATTTGTCAATCTTCTACTAAACACATTGTTATCTAAAAACTTCATTTAAAGGATTGGTATAAGTGGTCCAGACAGGCTGTTACCGTATGACTTTTTGAAATATCCTAAAAGAAGGTATGAAGAAACTGGTCACCTACCTGCTGACTTCCTGATGCTACCAGAGGGCCAGGAAAAAAATCACAAAAGCGCTTAAAAGAAGAAGAAAGTTTCAAATCCATTTTCGACTCAGAACGCTTTTGCACGCAATTCTACTTCTACTCCGATGACCTTCTGGAGGAAGAAGAAGATTTTTCAGGCAGCGAACTTGTTGTCTCTGACGTTAGCGATAGTGATATTGTTCATGATGATGTGCAGGAAATGAAGTTGTTCCTAACTTGTACATCTTTTGGGATAAACATTATTGCTTTCGTTTTTTGTTGATGCAATGAAACAGGAGCACAGATCTTCATAATCAATTTTTTTAAAATTTTTTAATTTCTTTTGAAAATTTTTAAATTTTTTTCAATTTGTGCCTAAATAAGGTACAAATTAGAGCTCTTCATACCACGCTTTTTTTACCTTTTCTCTCTTCCTCCCCCCCCTAGACTCACATACCCCCTTCACCCTGGAAGGTCGGGAACAGCCGAGACCCCCTTCACCTGGGGAGAGCCCGGCTCCCCCTATCGCACCTATGTACCTGATATTGACGTTCATTCCATTCGGCATATACTAAACTACCATGCTCTTTTACGTGACACCAACGCGATTTTGAGTTTCTTCTAAAAAGTCCAACTCTCGAAATAGGGGTCCTCGTACATATAAACCGCGCTTTAAATAAGTAACCTATTCCGTCTTGCAAAAACGCTATGTCAATAATTTTTTTCTTCTCTGAATGTGCAAAAGTCTTTGTTATCGTGAGCACATTTTTTACGAGAAGATTTTTCTCTTTCCTAGTTTGCAAAAAGTTTTCGCTAGTTATTGTAATGAGCAGGAAAATGTTGCTGTTGAATAAGCATGAGCAAACGAACTTGCTAGAAATAGGCGGCAAACAAGAACCCGCTCTGGTCTCCAAAATGTTATTAGTGACGCTTTGAGATGTTTTATTCTACGGGAAGGGGGGAGGGGCGGGGAGATCAAAAATGTTTTAACCGTTCAAACCCGTTAATTCCACACTTCTACGTTCACAAAAATCAGTTCAAGAAAAAAGCAACCCATCTTGCGGGAAGGAGTTTCTACTTTTTGCGCTGTAAAAGCTACCAAACTACCACACATCACTTTTCTTGACGATAGAAAACATATATGCCCACCTTTTTATGCGGAAACTGAGTGGAATTCAATGTTTCTCTAGCGCGTATATCTAGAAACTAGTTAATATGGCAGGCACAAATCAGGATTACGAAAAAAGCTGAGGTTGTCCCAATTCCTAAGGGTAACTAGAGTTTCATGATTCACATTTATGAGTATCCTGATTACCGCGTGAGGTAAAAGAAGAAATTTTCTTTTGGTCGAGCTTGGATTGCCTCAGAAATCAAATTTCACTCTAGACAAAAAGGATTTATCTATTTTTAAACCTTCAAGTCCGTTTATTTGATAGTATGTGGACGGAATTGGGTCAATACGCTGGGCAAGGGGAAAGTAATTGTAGTTATATCAGTCGACCTAATCAAGATTTTTGAGTTGGTCGATTACCTAAGTTTTTTGGCTGTTGAGCTTGTGAATCAGAGGCAACCTTTTAGCGAGCTCTGACTGTGCACTGTCAGCTACTTATGACCACACCGAGATGTGCGTGCATCCTAGCGCTTTTTAAGAGCTTTGGCGTACCAAGAAGACGCTATCAGATTACAATATATGGAGGACTCCTCATGGAGACCCGTATCACTTTTTGACAATCCTTATTTGACACAGTTCACATTTCTGCGCCTCAGTGCTCACTGCTTTCTTGAGCACTTTCATTTAATTGTGATCGCTGTGCATAATTAGAATGTATTTACAAATAACTGCACGTGAATTGTAAACTTTTGGCTCATTCTAAAATGTCGCGAAATGGCGTACATGCTCGGATTAGTCTCTGGATTAAGCATCATGTGGCATGCTTTAGAATCTAGCACCATCTCAGCTCAGATTCGGAGTCTTTCAGTTTAAAAATTGGGCTCAGCGGTCTAAAAAGTTCTCAAACTTGATGAGAACACTGCTTCTACAAAGACAAGCACTTGCCCGAAACTCGCGGAGCTTTATTGGGAACATGGAGGGCGCTACAGCCAAAGGAAATTTTTTGCGATTGTCACATCAAGGAAATGTTTGATTACCAAAGGGAAAAATCAGTTGTGAAATTCGCGCAAACTTTTTCGAAACAGTAACGCCTCCATGCTTCCAGTGAATCCCTGCAAAAGTCGGGTCAGTGCTCGTCTTTGCAGAAACAGTGATCTCATCAAGTTTGAGAACTTCTTAGACCGCTGAGCTCAATATTTATGTTGAAAGGTGCTCCAAATCTGAGCTGAGATGATGGAAGATTTTGGAGCATGCCGCATGATGCTTTTTCTGTCGCATTCGCAGCAGCCACTAAAGGTTCAGATGGTACAACCTTTCCATAGGAGCACGAATCAGCTGATTACCTCTTGTCAACCTTATGATTTGTACAATTTTTGTGGTCATTTGGCGTTCAAGCAAACTTGCTCCGTAAAATCTCCTTTTTTAAGGTTTGATGAGTGGTAGTTGCACTGCATATTTCAAGGCTTAGGGGTGCATCTGTAGCAAGGATAATGGACTATGACAAGTTTTTCAAAGACATTTAGCGGAAAGTGGCTGCAAGTTTTGACCAACCTAAATTTCACTGCATTCGTCATTTTCGCGACAGCCTTCTTCTGTTTGCATGAAACTGCATGATATTTCGACATAGTGTTAAGCAGTGTTATTTGCACGTAATATCAATATCTGGATCCGTTCACTATAAAACAAAGTAAGTTATAGCAAAATTTGGGAGTGGCTGCAACCTTTTGGCCAGCACTGTAGTTTAGTTACCAGGGCTAATAGACATAACTCTAACATGTGCTAGCAACTCCTCCAAATAGCCAGAGGAAAAGAGGTTTTGAATTCTGCATCTTATCAAACACTTTGAAGATCAAGAGAGATTCGTCTCCAAACTGCACACTTACACTTCAAGGTGAGAAAGGCATTGTAGGCTTCTTTTCATCAGGCATCGAAATTGATTTTATCGATTTTTTTGCAGACTCTGAGCTACAAGGCTGGGAGTCGACAAGGTGGGTAGGTAAGCATGCTAATTGCGTTGTTTGTGCATACCCGTTATTTTTTGTTGTTTTATCGTTTTTGGCGAACTTTGAGCTACGGGGCTGGGATTCGGTACGGGTGGATAGCAAGCATGCTGAGTTGTTTATGACAGCGCTTCTGGTCATCTCATTGTGAACAGAATAGGCACAGGTCACATTATAAGTGATCCAAAAATCCACAGCGAGGTGCTCAGCTCTTCTGCTTCGCTTTAACGTATAATAGGGGAACTGCGATAACCTTACTCAAATGCGTGTGATCCATTATACCGGCAGTTTCGCTCGGGATTTGTCGATGTGACATGGTAGAACTCACCGTCCATCCCACTTCTTCACAACATTTACCTGTCCCTGCACCACTTCTCTCGCCCCATATTCGTAATCGTAATGTCCCCCCCCCCCCCACCAACTCGCAGCCGCGTAGCTCAAAGTCTGCAAAATTGGATTAAATCAATAAAAGCAGCTGGTATCTTTACAAACCATTATTGCGTGACCAGCACTTATTTACTCTCGTGCCCACAGCCCGTAGCTCGAAGTTCAGCAAAAACGATACATCAATAAGGGTATTTGCAAAATCGAAAAATTTTCGATAACTAGGTAAATCCGCTTCTGTGTGTGGCCCTTTGCGCAGTTTGTGCTTTGTATTTAATAGCACTCCATCAGCCTTTCTGGGAAGTGAAATCTATGCGTAATCCACGATATGACTGTGTAAGCTATATTGCTACCTTTATGAAACAATTTTAGTAAGAAAACCTTTCTATTGAGAAAAGCCTCATAAACGCACTTTCTCCATGTTGCTGCAACAGTCTACCTTATTGCTCATTCTACTGAGTGGTTGTTATTAAGGTATCATGTACCTTAATAACAACGCAATGCTGTCACTATTTTATGAGCGCTTCGCTTTTCATTCTCTTTTCATTCATTTTCTTTATACTGGGTTGTTCTGAAACTTCCGCCATTAAAGGTTGGGTTATGTTGTACTTCCTATATAATTATCAGAAGTAGCTTTCAAACAACGATATATTGGTCATGTGTACCAATAATGCTAGACAACTAACTAGGTGCTCTTCAAGTAGAGCGCAGGCTGTGTCCCGATGCGGATTAAGACCTTGATTTGTTGGACGACTGTACCGAAGATACTAAACCGTTTCCAAACTGGTGGAGTTCCAGTATTGCAACAGTAGTTAGGTGTTGCTGAATCTGGCAGTTTTCACCCAGACTTTGCAAGTGCAGGCGTATATTTTCCAAAAACGTGCTCTTTTGCAGCTCAAGAGCACTGCATTACTTCTATAGTATAGCGTCGCCTGATAATTTTATTGTTTCAAAGATCTCGGACTTGCGTTGTTATTATACCAGGGCCAGTAGACCCACCTTTCAACTGCCCGAAGTCCCTCTTAACGTAAAAATCAGTAGGGAAACCTTTATTCAATCAAAATAACAATAAAAAAGCGAAAGCGCAATTGAGGTACCCAATATAAAGCAAAAAGAAAACATTTCGAGTTGATTGAAGGCTTCGTCATTGGATAGGATACCATTTCAGTGTGCCCAGAATGTCGAAAACCTCCTAGGTCAAATAAATCCGTGGCCTCAACAATCTGGCGATGCATTTTTCGCCGTATAGTTCAAAGGATACCGCGTGAGCGATTGGAGCGCAATATCTACCAACGCATAGATTTACACTGCTTTTGGCTCCAAAAAAAGAGGAGAGGCAATAGTTTGATTCGCTCTCTTCACTATATGATAGATTTTTGACCGTTCTAATCGTACAAATCAAAAAGAGCCAAAACTTATGTGAACTCTCTGATAATGCTCCCAACCAACCCAGTCGGTTTGGTGTTGGTCTAGAAACCAAGAATTCGGGGACGGATGTTAGAACACATAAGTTTTGGGAACTTTTTACATAACATAGTTTGGTAATATTGTATACACATAGCCCAGATTCGGAGCCATGTGGTTGTTTGTGCGCTGTAAACAAGCCATTTGTTTGTTTGGGTTTTGCGTTTGAAATTCGCGCGCTTACGAATGAACACGTTCAACTCGTATAACCTAATGTTCGTTCTTCTATCGGCGCATCCCCCAGAATCTCATAAAAACGACATCCCCGTTGCTTCTGACTTCAAAAACGAAATCCAGTTGGACCCCAGACCATCTGTGCCGGACCCTGGTGAACGTACAAATGAAAATGAAAATGAGAAATTATTGCATGGCTTAGAATAAATTCAAAATGGCATCGCGTATAATGACCACATCTCAAAACAGCGCTTCCGCTCACATTTTGGCCTGTATGAAAAGAATTGGTAGAACTTTTGAAACATCCTAATATTTGGTCATTTGATATAGAAACAGGGCTCGGCACGAGCTGGCACCAGGGAAATTTCAAAACGAGGTCCCGTTTGATCTTGAAACTTTTGTACGAAAACCCCTTTGACCTGAATTGAAGACCCTTCGTTACTTTTAGATTTCTAAAAATATGTAGTATGGTTTTCGTGCATGCTGATTTCATGGAACAACTTTTCACAGCTTCCTGAGCTTTTTAAGTGGTTGAATCATATCTTGAAAAGCAGAAAAGCCGATTTTTCGACTGCAGAGCAGACCGAGTAATTTTCAGATGGCTATAAAACGCCGTAAAGAAACATTATGAAGTCGTTCCTTCTCTGTATGCAGACTTTTACACTGTAGATACATTTTATGTAAGAATTATGAAAACTTATGTGAGCAAAGTGTCGGTTTTCTAAATTAGCTGGCACCCAGCTGGCACGGTGCCAGCTAATTTAGAAAAACGTTCAGCACAACTTTCATTCATAATTCATAAATTTTTGGGTCATAGTTCAGGTCCCTCAACGCGCATGCACACACCAAATTTGGTGCCATACTATTGTGTTTTGGCTGAAAACAACGCCAGGCGGCATTCTTACGGCTCTTCTCCGCCCCAGACACCGAAAAAAACAAAATCCTCTTTGCTTTCCGCCCTAAAAACGATATCCAGCTTGTCGGTGCCAGCTGTGCCGAGCTCTGTATAGAAATGAGATAAATATAATATCAGTGTGTTTATTACTTCATAAGAGCAAAAAACATGTAGCGAACTGAACACAGTACAAGGCAGCATACACTAAAAAGTATTCCATGAGTCTAGTCAACAGATATTATACAACCGATACGTAATGAAAGACCCGATAATAGTGAATTCACAAATTTGAGGCAAGTAGCAAGCGTCAAATGGAGAAAGAAACACTTACAAAAATTGATTACATCCAGTAGTGAGAACTGGTAAACAAATACAGCAATGAATCAATGGAAAGATGAAGCCATGAAGCATTTTGCGATAAGATGAAAGACTTGGATACTAGTGCAAATTCAAAACAATGTTTCACAAGCGTAAGTCATCTGAGGACCAGTTCTCGCTGGAAGCCTCAGACGATCAGAGTGCGGATAGTGAAAATGTTAACGAGAAAAATAGTTTGCAAGTGACAAAATAAGAGCATTCTAAATTGCGCTATTGTTTTGAGCACTTTTACGGAATGTGATTTTTCAAGACTATACAGCAAACATTTTTCAAAAAGTTTATATCTAGAATTAGTACAGGCACACAAAAAATTCTGAGACTAAATTGGAAGCACCTGAGTTACTTTTGCGAGCTTCTGGTCAGCCAGGGTTACAGTAATTCTGCCTTGTGTGCTGACTTTTATATCTCCCAGGAATAAACCTACTGCTTCATATGGCTTGGTTGAGCAGTTATATGTACACGTTAAATAAACCGCTTCAGAATGCGGGTCTTGAGCAGAATTAGCCTCGTCTTAAGTAGCAAACGCTCATACAGCATTATGAAAGAGAAAATTGTCATAATGCAGCGCCACCCATGACAATTACGGTAACGGATGGCCTATGGGTGATGGCACGACCGCGAGCTTCACTGGGAGTTGAAGATCGGCTTCGGTCTTCGGCATCTCGACAAGTCGAGTGGTGGTGCACTGTTGGTGGTTCATACCGAGGTGGGTAGAGGTACTGAATGGCCATTGGAGGAGCTTCTGGACTTGTTGGTGACGAAGGTGCAGTACTGGACAGCGATCGAAGTGGGTCGAAGATCACACCTTTTTCCAGATCAGAATAGAGTGGAGGCGGCGATTGACTGGAGGCGATTGCTGGAATGAAAAATGTAAGTTTCGAAGGGGAAGATTGGAAGTAACTTTTTCATTTATGCACCGGCATACTTCACTCGATTTCATTCACGGAGATTTGGCAATTCTATATGTTTGTAACTCATAATAAGCGCAATTCTCAAGTGTAAAAGTTGGAGAAGTTTATCTATCTATACATATTATGCGTATTTAGTCTGAAAATGTAGTGTTTGAAAAAATTTGGAAAATTGCCAGATCGCGTAAGGACTGAAATCGTGTGACTATGCCTCCTGGCCTTGCGCAAAATCCACCTTTTTCAGCGCCAAAATTCTTATGTGATACAAACTTTCATGTTTTATGACAGTCGAATAGATCACAGATAAATGAGATTTAAATTCTGCATCATTTAAAAATCATCCAATATGGATTATTATCAAGTTATGAGTGGTGAGATTCTTTTACGTAAAAGCGAGCCTATAAGCTGCGTCCAGAGTTGCCCGTGCCACAGCTGTGCCGAAACTGTACCGGCACGCACGTGGACTCCGCCACAGCACTGGCCTAGCGACGGCGTAATTCTAGACGCAGCTTGGAAATGTGCCATCCGCCTAAGATCCCTAATTTCGATTTTTGCTCCCAGAATTGTTTTCCAACAAAAAAACTAGTCTTCTAATCGATTGATCTAATCATGGAATTTGAACTCGGACTACCACAATATCAATCAGACCACGTAAAGTACACTTATCAAGTTTCAAAGTAATTGCAATGTCGAAAAAAAAAAGATGAGTTTTTTACATCGATTGAAAAGTCTTATCAATTCTAATTTTTGTCAAAGATAAGTTTTACTTACCGACGTCATATTTTGGTGGTGGTGGCAATTGTCGCATAATACGTCCAAGATTTCGTCGTCGTAACGGTTCCACGGCTGGCTCTAGAAATTATGTAGTAAAATCAATAAGCATAGAAATTATTGGTAGAAGTACAATTTGGGGATTCATAGTGTTGAAACTGGGAATTTCTCTGGCTTTTTAGCTTTTGAATTCATAAAACGACTTATTTTTTTGCATAAAAATTTTGTACATTCATGTAAACATAATTTGCATGTGATGAAAACACTTGAAATGCAAAAAATTTTTCAAAACAAAATTTTACGGGTTGTAAACAGCTCGAAATCACATGATGCCTACTCAAAATGTTGTCGTCGTTGTAATGTGAAGGTGGAGATACTTGTTTTGACGGCATGGCACGACAAGCACCCGTGCAAAAAATGACTTATTTTATTGGAAGGGTAATTTACTAAGTTGCAGGTCCCGTAGCGAATAAATATAAACTCACGACGATCGTAATTTTTGATGATCATGCAGACAATGCAGCAACATAAGAATAGAACAAATAACACCGGGCAGGATATCACAACGATCACTTCCCAAAGCTGAGTGGGTCGCGTTTCGACAGTGCCTGAAAAATTTACCAAGATCATTGACAGTAAACTGAAAAGAAAAAATCGTCAAAATAAGGAAATTTCTTTCCACAGACATTGAATGGAAGCCTTTGTTCTTATGTCCGTCATTCATTGGAAAGAAATATTCCAGCTTGGAAAATCAAAAAAACATTCTCAAGAAAATTTTGTGAAGATTTTATAATTACCGGTAAGTAAAAATCTACTCAACTTTTAAAGTTGGCGAGATTATAACCCCTGCAGAAATCGCATTTCTCCAACAAGTCTAAAAATTCGCTGATATTTTTCTTCCATTAAATTTCTACGCAACGATATTGGACGGATGAGTTGCTTGTAGAGAATATCCGTAAAAGACGTTCCAGAATTTGACTCAAAGAACCTACTCATAAGGAATTGAAATCCACATTTTACTCCTTGTTCAAAAATTCTGTGACATACTCCATGTGTTCCCTCTTTCAAAAAAAATTTCAAGAAAATCTGCAAAATCTCCCAACATAAATCTCAATTTATTCATATCTTCCGCTATCCTTCCATAGAAAAATAGGATTTTGTGAGAAGTGTTACCATGATTCCAAGCTGCAACAAAAACTACTATTTTATGAATTTTACAGACTTTAATAGGCTATATCAGGGTGCGGCACGAGGTGGCTTTCCGAAAATGCAAAAAATGAATTCCCTTGACTTTCGCAAAACTATATGAAGTCACTTTTGACCCTAAACCCTAAACGTAGAAAACCCCTAGAAAAAAAACGAAGCTTCGACTAAAAAAACGTAGCCTAAGCTGCTTTCTTTCGGACACAAAAATCATATCTCCTTTGTTTTTGCCCCAAAAACGATATCCAGCTTGCTTATAAGTCACCTTGTCGAGCCTGGGCCATATAAGTGCAAAAATTCATGAATATCCTTGAACTGAATATTTTGTTCTTTCCAAAGTTAAAATTGTGTAACCCCATCCCCCTCTTAATCAACTTCCTGTTTTCACAAGCTTGATAATAGTGCATTTCTATAAATTATGTTCTCGTGCAAAGATCAATCTATGATAATCGTTGTTTGACGTCAAAGATGAGCAGATTTGAGTTTACACTTCGCGGTCATAAGGTTGCACCAAACTTCACAAACAGTAATGAAATGAAAGATTAATTTGACGTATAACAATGACATTAATACGAAGAGAAAGCACGTGACAGAATGCGAAGAAAAAAATTAAAGTAAAGTAAGACCAAGTACGCAATTTACACAATTTCCAGCAAAATTTGACTTTATTTAATCTAATAAATAAAGAAAGGTAAGCGCAATTTAAAAATCTGCAAATAGCGGGAAACCTCGTGGCGGTCCCGAAGCGAACGCTTTTCCAAATAGCACCTTTAGATTACTGGTTTACTAGTCTAATATATAAAGAAGCATAACGTCAATTCAAAAAGCATCAAATAGCGGGAAACCGCGGCGGGTCCCGAAGCGAGTGCTCCAATCTTGCACCTTTACTTACTTATTACTAGTTAATAGATTACTAATTCACTAATCTGGTTCTAGAATGAGCGATTAAAACTTGGACCTTGCAAATTATCAAAATATTGATATTTTTCCTAAAATGACACTCAAAACAAATCAAATAGTCACACTTGTACGAAAAATCTTATATTCCACCTAATGGAAGATAAAAGCAATTGATTTAGCATTGAGTCGGCAAAAATTAATGAAATTCATTGCTAATCTACATAATATAATTCGCTAACTCATTTATTCTTTCATTTATTCACTTTTTTATTATTTATCTACTTATTTGTCAGTTTATACATTCAAGTTTGGACAGAAAAACGTAGACATGCTAAAAATGGCAAATCATCTCTCTACAAGAATTTAATATATAAAGAATCGTTAGCTCAAATCAAAATCTTCCAATAGCGAGAAACCGCGGCGGGTCCCGAAGCGAAAGCTCTTTCAAATAGCACCTTTAGGAGTACTGGTTCACTAGTTTCATGAAAAGATCATTATGCTTACCGTTGATTCTACGATTTTCCGAAAAAAATATAAGGAAAAAAATCCACGAAAAAAATCTCACCCGCTGGAAACATCACTGTAGCATTCATAGCATCCATCATATTATCTGGCAATAACGATTCACTCATTTTTTATTTATCTGAAAACAATATATAATGAATTCATTGTACGCATCGAACTGAACTGACGAAGCACATGTGACCCGAAACAGATAAAAAGATAGCGATTATGGTAAAGTTTACATACACTTTGAATCAGGAAGACCAGTCAATCAATGCGGGGGAGAAGGGGGGGGGGGTTAAAAATGTCGTCTCACTTCTCTACACTTTCACTGTGTGCCAAACAAAGTATCACTTTTACAACGGTAAGCAACAACACGTTAAGATGTTGGTAGGCAGTTGACACCACCCTCTTTCCCCCCCCCCCCCCCTCGCCCCCTCCCGGCTCCCTTCCCCTCTGTTTTGCCCCGTGGGGTCTTTATACTAGCCTGAAACATGATCGTACCAAAAATTTGTAGAAACTCGTACAAAAAGCCCGGAGAAACGTCTGTACATCCTAATTTACACTATTCATGGTACAATCATGCAAAGTGAAGGTTTTACTGTTGAAGAAAATTGAAAAATATGAATTTTCCGAAATGGATGTGATCAACGAGAAAGTCAGAAAAAATAGGTCAGAAAACCAAAACCAAAAATGTCGGAACTAGGATTATAAAGGGCCTCTCAGCATTTTTAGCGCACAAAATTTGAAAAAAGAACCAAAATTCACTTTTTATTTTACCAGTTTGTAATATGGAATCTCAAATATTTTTTTTTGGTTTCTGACATTGATTTTTTTGCTCTTTTGACATTAACTTATTATCACATTGATTCGATTGTTACATTATTTTTCAACAGTACTTCAATAGAGAATTTTTTTTGAGCGCTACTGTGATGCATGATTTTTTACCTCTACAACGCATTAATTCAGAAAACTCATTCAAAATGGAGGAAAACTTTTTACAAAAAAATTTGGCATGTTCCATTCTAACAGAAACGTGCGGATGTGAAGGAGGAAGAATTGGGGTAGAACTGAACCCTGAGAGCACATCATGCCTAATTTGTACTTTTGTTTTATTTATGAGCGACAGGTCATAAAGTATGAATGCAGTAAACAGGGGACATCAATGAACAGTCAAATGTCACGTGTGGCGGTTGTAATTATAGCTTGAAGGAAGGAGGAAGTTTTAAGATGTCATTGAAACGGAAAAGTCTCAAAAAAAAAGAATGTATTGGAATTTGTGCAGAACTAAAAAAACTAGAAAATTCATTTTGCAAAAAGTGATGAGACGTAAATACGAATATGACCAGGGATCAAGGAACGCAGTTTTCCAGAAAGAGAAGATTGATGTAATTGTTTATTTAATGTGAACTCTGAATTTTCTGAAACGGGAAATTCCATTGCTTTTTATGAAACCGGATGATAAATGGTGAACATAAATCAAACTAAACGGAAATCAACAATGATTAGATTCTATTGTAACAAACTGTAAAATACAGCATGTTTCACAGAACTGATGATAAATAATGCGCATAAAAAAATCAACGCAAATCCAGGTATTAAGCATGGCACGGAACTGGATAATATTAATAATCTTGAGAAAAAAATTGATGTACAAAAATTTAGAAAAATCACTATAAGTATTTCTGACAGATGCTGATTGACAGAGAATGAGCATTATTTCACATAATGTCAACCCGAGACTTGATGGAAATTTTGAAAAGAATTTTTTTAGACTCATTCCTTGATTAAACAGCAAATTAACTCTTTATCTATTACAGTGCACTATCATTTGTCTAAAAAGTGAATAAAAATTCTCCTAGTACGACGACTCTCTGCAAAAGCTAGAAATTTGTAGAAACATAATTTTGGATGTAGTTTGATGAATATTTTTTTCGGAAATTTGAAGAGCAGATTTTCATCCAAAATTTCAGAGATTCTTGTCTTGTAAAACCACATTCTTTCGAAGTGATCGTATACTTTTATAAAATGATATATTTATCTTTTTTATTTACTTATTCTAAGTAAGTATTCATTTATATTTACTTATTTACTTATTCAATTATTTATTGATTTATTAATGTAAATATATTTTTATCACCGAAAGACCGTTACAGCGCAGACAAGATTTTTTTTACTATAATTAGAACAAACAAACTTCCATGAACGTAAAAACAGTGCAAAAGGCTTTTTTCTAAAAAGTAAGAAAAATCACGTGATGCGACAACAAATGAAAAATGAAGATGCACAGTTGTAACATATGATTACGATTGGTGCATTATATAACTTCTGTTGTGGTGGATAAATGATTGAACGGTAAACAGATGAGTACAGCTAATAAATCAACGGCTCTACTGTTGTGTAATGCAATCTGCGGATATATCCGGGTTTTGATGAATGTTCTGGGAGACAAGACTCGGAAAAATCTGGTGGAAAGATGACAAAAATGATGCACATTCATTTATCCATTTGTTCCAGTATGAATACATCAAAATAGCCCCATTAAAGTAGCAAATATAACCAACAAAGTAAGGCATAGATAGTGTCGAGAAAGACACTCGAAAATACAGGGTGTCCCAAAAGTATGTATCGAACGTTTGATCGTTAATATCTCTCTTCCCAAGAAGTCTTTTGCCTTGCTTCAAGTACCATTTTGTAGAGCTGGCTTCAACTTAGATTTGCATTAAAGAACGAATCACCCATCTCTCTTCATTACTGTAGGATTACGGTAGAAACTTGAAACATATGGTGTCAATGTGGAAAAAGCTGCAGTTCCAAAATTCTTCAAAAAATTGTGAAAACTTGTGTAATAGGGTTTTTATGGATGCTGAGTTCAATACTCAACTATTCACAAGATTACAAAGCTTTCTAAACGGTGTAATCGCACTTTTTAGGAACACTGAAAAAATGGCCGCTACCTCTTACCTGGCATAACTCCTCAATGAAGCATCATAATAAGTTGGAAACTTTACAGTTATAATCAGCAACTCTAATTAGCCTAGTGTGAAAACTTTCAGGCTGTTTTATTTCCTTTCTAAGGCAAAATATGGCCTTTCATTGCTTAAAACCCTCTTTGAAGTTTCTACCGTAATCCTACAGTAATGAAGAGGAATGAGTGATTCGTTCTATAATGCAAATCTAAGTTGAAGCTAGCTCTACAAAATGGTACTTGCAGCAAGGCAAAAGACTTCTTGGGAAGAGAGATATTAACGATCAAACGTTCGATACATACTTTTGGGACACCCTGTAGATAGAAAAAGGGAGAAAATGTGATTTTGTTTTCTCAAGCTGAAATCGCGCTGTTTTCGTCATCTTAGAGATTAAATAAGGAGAAAATAATGGGATCATTGAAGCAAGAATGCTTATGGTCCAATAATTTCTGAAAAGATTTAGACAGCTTCAAATTACCTAGCTCTTAAAATAGATCTGAACAAAAAAGGTAAGATGGTCGAGAGATCAGATTTCAAAAAAACCAGTCAAAGGATTTCCACGGAAAAATGAGTATGAAGTCCGAAAATTTGAGTTCTGTTAACAATAATGGAAAAGGAACTTGCTATTATTTCTGAACTTCCATAAAATACAAAAACTCTAAGTGGTGCTCTACTAAATAAAACACCCAATAAGTGTAATTCAAGCATCCTGTGAAACAGGGCAAAATTATGAAAAACGCTATGGAAATTGTTCAGAGAGTTTTCTTTTCCAATTTGCCGCAGGTGGAACGTTCTAGAAAAATGCTTTTTCAAATCGAAGTCTGCTTAAAAATTCAATAGTTAGAGTCCATAGAATTTTCAGAGGTTTCATGAGAGCGTCTACTGTACAAAAATTTTACGACATGCCTAACATAACAAAACGCTGAATCAAGGAACACCCAGCTCGAAGAAATGAAACATAATTCATCCAATCTCATGAGAAAAAGTACAAAAGTTCCGCAATTGAACAAAAATCAAAAATCCTCGTCTCGTATTCGAAATCATTCTCACACATCGTAACTTGTCATATAAGTACATCGTCTAAGTATTACGACGGGTAGAGTACTACAGTTGACCTAGAAAGACATCGAAATTTACCGGTTTATTACCAAAGAAGTAGGACAACTTGCGATTTAACTATTTATTTATCATACTCTGGGTGAGTTCCATGAGTTGTGGCTCTGGATTCAAAAAATGCAAACATTATGAAAGCAAATCGATGAAATTCGGTTGAGAAATTTTAAAATACCGGAAAATTGCGTTGACCACTAACTCCTGCGCTGCTGTCCTATTCGCAAGTTTGAATTGAATCAATTTTTACATCGAAAGTAAAGTAGAACACCGAGTAAGTAACTCTCGAGAATCAGGCATTAAAGCGGGCACACTTCACGCGATTTCAGTCGCGAGGCGATTTGGCAATTCGCCAGAAGTCTTCAGATCCAACCCTAGCAAACTGCACATGCATATATAGTGTATATAATTTACGTGACTTGATAAAACGGCTTATCTTCTATACATTTAAATGTGCTTGTAATGAGTTATGGACAGTTGGAATGTTGCCGAGTCGCGTGAAGTATGCCGGCCCTTATGGAAATAACAAAAAGCTAAGATGGTCCGATCAGATAAGATTAGATGACGAAAAACGAATGCAAAAATAGAAAATCAAACAAATTTTCAGGACCAGGCACTTACTAGTGATCTCATGCACAATATTTGAATTAATAAAGGTAAAATTTTCAAGAAATTTTAATAGCAATATTCAGATTTCTAATGTTGCTTCGAACTAATTTTTCTCAATATGAAATCCGTGTTATTTTTGTTTAAAATTTATTTACTTATTAATTTATATACTCATGTGCATTGTCGAAATTCATGTGATGTTGCTCATTGAATTTTAAATTTCTTTCTAGTTCGAGTACTGTTAAAATCTAAACCTTCTGATGAGTTATGTAAGCAAATTTTCTCATTATCTTCGCTTACTCAATTTAACTTATTCATCTTCATCAAAGATCAAAAAGTAAAAAAAGAGAGAGAAACTATCATACCAGACATTCTTATAAACAAAAAAGTTCACAATTAATTTGGAGTCATCAAAAAATCACAAGGGACTCATGAGAGATTATACCCACGCATTTTTTGCTATGTAAGAAAATTCTACAAGTTTTCCTAGAACGGATCTAAAAGATTATAATCCGATTTTCTGAGAAAAAAAAAACTTTAGACGTTGCAGAAACCCTAGATGCAATAATGTTGCTATGTGAAAGCCATAAAAATTATGAGGATTCGAAAACACTCTTCAAATTACATCAACACTATAACAAGTGATGTCATGCACTCAGAATGTCTATGCAAGAGAAACTCCATTAGTCGATTTGCGTGGACGGCAGCTTCCGCTTTGTTTTTTTTCTCTAGTTAGTATGAGCAATGGATGAAACATGCAGTTTGACAAAGAAATTAGTTAGATAGGAAAGACATCTTGGTCATTGTAAAAATATGCAAATTAAAAATGGAATTTTTAAAAAGTTCCAAACGAGCTTTTTTCGGCAATAAACATAACAGTTTGCCTTATAACTACTTAATGAACTTGAGAAGTGACCGCATTTTTTGGACACCAATTCTTGGACTTTATATGAGCTAAAGGCAAAGTGTTACACTCTAACCTTTGATTCAACTGGCTTGGCCGCTGGAAGGTGGGGCTTTGTGACCCAATTAAGGCCGCTCGTGCCCGCGACACAGTCTGCGTCTCTATCGCACGCGTGCTCTCTGATCATTACCTAGCCTTAACTAGGTCACGAAGCCCTGCCTTCCACCCGCCAAGCCAGTAGAATCAAAGGGTAACCTGACGCTCATAATACTGAGATTTCGAAAAGTTGAAAGTTTCTTTCCATAAAACATGTTAAAATTTAAATAATGTCATCCACAACAGCACGATTTCTGATTTTATGCGATGATTTTGATTTTCATTAGATGAAAGCATTTTGGCATAAAACCGTCCCAATTAGTCATTGCAAGCAAACTTTATCCGAAGTCCCATTGGTGAATTTTATAGTGACTACTCATGAAGAACACGCACAGCTCCAATAAAGCTTAAGAAAAGTGCTCTATCTGGTAACAAGCTCACAAGAAAAAAAATGAGTTGAAAATTTGCATCGAGTTTTCTACGGCTACATTGCGAAGTGTGGATATAACCTAAGAACTTTTCATAAGAAAAATCACCAGAAGTTGAAGATTCGTATGGATTAAAAACTTTTAGAACTTCCTAGAAATTTCCTGCTGTTTGAGATCAAGATGTAACGATTCCTATGACCTGGCAAGATCAGATAAAGTGATATTGAAACGGAGATTTTCTACGGAAAGCAATTTGCAGGGAAATGTGGAGTATGAGGAAGATGGTTGATAAAATAATGAGATATTAGTGAAGCAAAAAAGGCATTATGAACTAGAGACTATGGTAAAAAGTAGAAATCCAATTTAGGTCAAAGTCAAGTCTGAAAAGAAGTATAATCAGAAAAATATACTTTTTAGTTTGCACTTTCTAAAATAGATGTTCTCCTTGAAGAGCTCGTTAATTTTCAGCTTTAGAGTAGTGATTTTTACTATCATGATTAATGTAAAAATAGTGTATTCTAGAATTCTCTTGGGAATTTGTTATTTTAGTAGTTTATTGATTTTTAATTAGCGAGAATTAACCGTTATTAACAGTGAAGCTCACAATTATGTTATGAGTACGCCCTCTAGACAAATTTCGCTGATTTCTTGTTCACAGTGATTATTTCGAGAATCTGCAGGTGATTACAGATGTGTGATTACAGACAGAAAAAGTGTCTTAAGTGAAGTGACTGCTGCGATAACATAAATCGACTTCTTTAATAAGGAAGTCCTTCAAAAAGACAAAGAATGGAAAACATGCAATCGCACGCAAGCATTTGCCATAAAATGTGTTTTCAACAATTTGCGTAAAATCTGCAGTCTCTTGTGCGATAAACATCACGTGCACAAGTTTAAGAAAATGATAAAGGCAAAGAATGAACAATGCAATGACCAAGAGAGCTTTTATATTTCCATTGATGAGCTATCCCGCATGAAAGGTCGTAATTTGTAAAAATAACAATAAAATATCGACAAGATAATTGGACACGACACGTCAGTGAACGATCTCTGAGCGTTTCCGCGTACATACAAAATTGGCTAGAATGTTATGTAACAGGAAAGTTAATGTCTAGACCGATGATTATAGGATGTAGGCGAGCGAGAAGCACATCAAATTACTGGATAGCTATGAAGTCTTGTAAAAGAAGGCGGAAGCCATTGGATGACTTCGGCTCCCTCTCCGCCCCTTTCGGCTGGTGATTTTGCCTACGCTGCTCAGTTTCTGCCTCATAAACGTGCCTCCCCTCAAAGTGCTATGGAAAACACTAAGGAGTTATGACAAGAACATTTTTTGCCCTAAGCACTTGCCCATAGATGATGCGATGTGACCGCTATAATCACCTAGCTGCGCCGCAACGAAATGAGTTTTTTTTAGAAAGTGTAAAAACACAAAGAAAGATGTTTATATATATGCAGGAAGCATAAAGTCACGCAACAATAAAATATCATCCAAAAAGAGCGTTTGGGCTTCCTTGAAATTTAATTAAAAAGCCCTCAGAAATTGTTTCAACAAATAGAATGCGCATTTCTCTCTGAGAGTATCGAATTACTTACGAAATGTGACTGGAACCATTTATTGCTAGAATAAGTGTTAATCGCAATTAGTGAAAGTTTCCTAACGATTTATAGAGTTTTTCTAGAAAAAAATTCGAAACTGCAATAAGATAAAAGCTTAAAAACTGCATACGCATTCAGAGTATTTAATTGCTAGTTTTGTTTTATTTTTGATCTTTGTTCCCAAACTGTGCGACACTCGCAGCTGCGGTTACGGCGCGGCGCGGCTTAGCGCCTCTGAGTCGAGCTTCACAAGGCTAGTACCGCTCGTGGAGGCTGATTATTGACTAGTTGCGCGAATACCACGTGATCTCCTAACAAAATGTGATGGTAATTAATACCCTGACAAGTTGTAGCTGAGATATTTTTCGGACCATAATTTAAAATCCCATATTGCCGAAGTTTGGTGATCGTGTTTTCACCGCTAATGCGTAGTCCTAGGTCAAGGTTTCGCAACTAAGCCGGATAAAGTGAAAAAAGCTGAAAGTATGTCAGAAATAAATAGCAACAGTAAATAATTAGCGTAACTATTCTTATAAGGAGCGTCTCAGAGGCGCTGACGAAGAAGCGCCATTAACCGCAGCTGCGACCACACCAAGGCGAAAAGACATTTATCCCATTTTGTAATTATGATCTTATGAGCTAGGAAAGAAAGGGGCTCAGCTCAAAGAAAATAGCATAAGAAATAGATAGCACAATTAACAAGCTGGGTGCTTTGCTGAATAAAAAAAAATATCAGACTAAGCCTTGTGATGTTACTGAGCAAATCCATCCGGAATTATACATGACGCACGTTAGCAGATAATGTGATCTTTCAATCAACTGAACAATCCCAGCTCAATGCCGTCCGAAAGATCAGCAGAATGTCAGATGGATAATAGCATGGTTAAGCTATCGAAAGAACTAGGTATTGCGTCAGTCAAGGGATTTTTAAGTCAAAAATTGGAGTAGTAGAGATCTGCGGGAAACGAGAGAAAAAGTTGGACCAGAATCTTCAACTGAAAACATTTCTTACACCAGAAAAAGTTTGAAATCGCAAACCTAAGCCCAAGGCTCCATCGTATATTATACACAAGGTCAGCAGATCATGATCTAATGGTTACCTGTTGCGGTCAAATCATTGATTAAACATCCTCTGCCTACTAGCCCTATAGAGCGCGACCCAGAGGCATTGACGTCGCGCTACTTTACCACTGCGGCTGCGAGTACAGCACTGTTGTGTAAACATTATTAAACCAGAAACAACAGCGGCTATAAACGTTTTTAATCGAGAATGGGCGATTCATATTGGTCATACCGAGCGCGACTAAGAGGCAATCCTATGAAGCGCGGCTCAGAGGCCTTAACGCCACGCGCGTCACCACCGCGCTGCTACGGTGGCTTCGTCGACAAAAAAAATTGAAAAACATAGAGCAATAAGGATTGTGAACTCTCACTGAAAATGGTTAACGACAGTCTACTGGGTATACATGAACGCGACTCAGAGGCATTGACGCCACGCTGTGTCACTTCTGCGACAGCATCATTGTGAAAAGATTATGGACATCAAAACATCGATTGTATTCATCCTTACTCGTTGATGGTTTACGACGCGCTAATTGTCATACGAAGCTCGACTCAAAGGCATTTACGTCGCGCTTCCGCTGCGAGACCCCAACCCCTTTCGTGAAAATACTAATATAACAGTATAGTGATTTCAAACACTATAAAGATTCTACTGTTTATGTAAAAGCGACTCAGAGGCATTGACATCACAAGTGAAAAATTCAAAATTATATCATTTGCGGAAAATAACACCAGAATGACCTAGAAGGTGAATTCCAAAACTCCGACGAAGAAGGCGCAGTAAGGGGAAAAAACAGCATTTAAACGTACCTTAATTGAATAAGATCTTGAGACACAAATGGTCAAGAAAAAATCCACTTAAGTACAAAAGATTTATGTTAATGTGCTGTGGGTGAACATATTGTCGAAACGCAAAATGCATTACATTCTTCAAGCCATTCGACAAAAAGTCGACAAACGAGATTTGGACGGAGCGAAGTTCTCCATAGCCGGTCAGCACTGCGATAGTGTTGGTTCAATGCGAACAAAAAATTTGTTTAACTCCATGTCCACGGGGTCGGAGAGAGGTGTCGGGGGAATCACGTCAAATATTTGGTGGTTAGTATGCAAATTTTATGCGTTCGGGAATATGATAGCGAAACGGACGAAGCGAGAGGGGGTGGGGGGGGGGGGGGGTATTGGGACCAAGCATGGAGCGAACATGTGCATGTGGCTTGGTCGAAGCCGATTACTCGGAGCGCGGAAGGGAGAGGGGAGGGGGGGAGGGAGAATAGGGTTAAAATTCTGCATAAGCCTAGTAAAATTTTGAAAATATAAACATTTACGTTGTTTCCGTGTACAAAATTAAATATGCAGGCAACAATTTTACGAGATTCCTGTTTCAATTATTATTGCTCATACTCGAAACAGAAAATTTCATAAAAACCACAATTTTACGCAAAAATGAAGAAAATCTAGCAATATAAATTGTTTTCTGCAGGGACAACTGTATTGGTCTCCCTGGTTTCATACTGAGATTTGCAAATAAACGAAATTTTCTTCTTGAAACAGGGATTTTTCATAGATTCCATAATTTTGCGCAAAAAGCAAAAAAAACAACTACACGATTCATTTCTGCTAGGGCAGACATTGCTTACGATTAGTGGTAATAGAGTTCAAACCTGTAAACAACTGCTACTAAATATATATGCTTAACTTGAAACGGAGATTTTTATGAAGTTCATGTTTTTTTGCGCAAAATGCACATAAAAATTTTTTCAGTTGTAAAACTCAGCTCTGCGCACCTATGCATTGCTTCCTGGTAACAAATTGAAATTTATTTATTTTATTTATTTAACTATTGCACAAAAAGTGCGCCTACGCCTAGTGAAAAAGTCTAAGCAGTAGTTATAGAAAACTTAAAAAAAGAAATCTGCCTCCTTAAATTGCAATCACCCATACTTAAAGCTGGAATTTTTTTTATGGTTCAAAACTTAGAATAATTGGATTTCGAATAAAAAAATTCTCATTTTATTTAAATTTTAAAAAATTCATTGCACATGGAGTGCATAAATGCATTATTTGTATATGCGTAGATAACAAATTGCCTTCAATAATATTTTACACCAGCTCTTCGCATAAATTCTCACATTCCACTCTGTTTTCAAACCATCAAAATAACATATTCAAAATCTTTGCTCGAAAACAAAATCGCATACAAAACGTGTTGACGGAATTCGGAAATGTGGAATTTTCGACGAGATGGTAATGCAAATGGAGTGTCACATTTTTTGTTTACATGTTTGGAGGAAAATAAAAAGTGATGTTAAAAAACCTTGAAAAAGGGGGCAAAATTATCAAAAGTTCAAATCAAAAAAACGACGAATAAACAGAAATGATTGACAGTACACTGTCCCGTTTCGCAAAGTTTCATTTTGCTTTGTCTTAGAAATAGCGATTTTTTCCTGAATTGTAAAATGAGATTCTATCTTCACACGCTTGAGTGATTCATTACATCGGGCAGTTTTATTATCGATTTTTTAGAGCGCGAAAAGTTGTAAAACTATAAGTGTGGGAATCTTGAACGGTTTCAATTTCATCGACATGGAACACATTTCCCACTTCCTTGTCTATGCAAAGAAGAAATGGAAGAAAATATTGAAATTAATGAAAAAATTAGATTACTTACAACAATAATGTTTTAAAAGTTTGCTAACCTGACTAATGAGCCTTATAAACTTACAAAAAACAAATGAGTATAAACGATTCTACTCAAACAATTCGTCGGAACTTCCGCAGGACAAGTGAAATTTGCAGCGTTTCCGCAGGGTTTTGTTTACTATTGCAAAGGTGGAAACGTAGAAAATGGGAACTTTCGCAGGATTTTCATGTCAGACGGGTTGAAAACGGGAAAAATTCCGCCGGTGATCCAGAGGAAATTTCCCAAAGGTTCTGCGGAAAGTCCGGTCAGTTGTCTGAGTAGGTCGTCCTTACCAGGGAGTTCCGGGGAAGACCTAGAACTTTTAAACTCAGTAGTCATTTTAAACTCCGTCTAAGGGAAAGAAAAAAAGCAGTGATGTTTGGTTTTCTCACAAAAATATTCTAGATATCATTACTTGTAGTTATGGTTACACTTCAAAAATATTCTCATTCCAATCTTATTCACTACTTTGAATTTTAAATAGAATAGAGACAATGCGAGAATAACTGCTGAAGTTTCATGATCATGCTTGAATAAGAAATTGTGAAATCAATATTATTTTTATTCCGAGTACTGAAAATCAAAAAATACCGAAAGAAAAAACTCGGAAGACTTTTCGAATCTTCAAACTTCGTTCAAATTCTTGGAAGTTGAGCAGTGATTCAGTATGTCGACGCAAGCGATTAGTAATCCAATGAAACTAATCCTTCCGTGACGATACTAATAAGGAAGTGGAAAAAACGTCAGTGGGGAAAATGAAGACTAGGCAAGTGCTGAAAGAAATTGGATAGAATAATCAAGGCATCCGTGACCTAGGATAATGGGAAAAGAGAGGGGGGGGGAGGATCAAGGAGCTGATTTTTGAGAGAAGAGCGTCCAAACTTCCGAAATAGTTGCTAGATGTGCGGAAATACAAAAATTTTAAATTGTCTCATCGTACAATTGCATCAAAATTTCAAAAAATTGTCCATCCAATAAAAAGAAAAATGTAAGAACACGGACTTTAGTTAAAAATATCAGAAAATATTTATCGACACTTGGTCAGGTATTTCTACCTAGAATTTCCGATCTTTTCATCAACTTCGATTTGCTATAAAAGAAAACTCCCGATAAGAAAGAATCAACGTCTTCTGTAGTGAAACAATAGATAAAAATCATTAGTAAAGTTTTCCAAACGATTTTTAATTTTGAGCAAGATTCACGGCCAATAGGATAGATTATTGGTAAATTAGTGAAGGGGGTAGGGAATAGGGGGGGGGAGTGGTGGGCACGCGGAAGGAACAATGCAAAATGTAAGCAGCTTCAAGCCCCGCCCACTGATAAGAGTCACCATATCGTGTCAGGACCTCTATCGGATAGGATCTCACCGCCTGATCCGCGCGGAATCGTTGGAGGGAGCGCATGTTTTTGGTGAAAAATTCAAAACTGTCGCCTTCCGCGCCACACCCACCATGCATTTTACTGAAACCACGTCCCTTCTTGGACAATAATACAAAACGACAAGCATTCTAGGCGAGAAGATTCCCAAGCGCTGTTTTCTGATGCCATAGTACTATGGACTGCATCCCAAGAACGCCCCCCCCCCCCTCCCCGAGAACAACAACAGCAACAGCTATTCGCATTAAGAGCGAACACACCACTGTCAAGTCGTTGGCATGCCGATGACAACAATCAAGCCTTGGATATATCTAAGAGGCGGTTTTCCTGGAATGTGCACGCAACAGAGCTCGGGAAAAACGTAGCAGTAGATAGACTTGTTAGCTTGGATGTAATGGAGAAATAATGTGGGGGGGGGGAAGAAATTTTTTTGAGGGGTAATCGTTTCGCAGACATGGCCCGTATCTCATGGCCTGCAAATGTGACTTTTCCTAACAGGTCATGCAAAGCTTTCCTTCCCCGCCCCCACAAATTAAATCCCCCGCATGATGTGTCGCGCCCGGTTGCGGTCCTGAGTGGAAATATCTTGACATTGTTACGATCATGCGAATTAACCTGCACCCGAATTTTCGTTCTGAATATTGGTACCTCCTACAGATAGTTATAGCTTTCCAATAAAGAAAGATTATTTTGAAAGATTATCTGAACAAAACGCGTGAGATAAATTTATTTAGATAATGCCATATCTCTATTAGTTATTCTATTTGTATATTTGGAAAGATAACTTAAGTATGCTTGAAGCAATAAAAAAATAACGATGGATACTAGATCTCGGTTGAAATTACGAACGAGAAACGCATGCAAGTGAGATGAATCAATCAAAGCTTTTGAGCACAGTCATATAGACGCACTGAAGCAGGAAATTTTACTTCGAATTTATTACAACATTTCGATAATTGCGAATAAAAACTCTGCATGATTCGAGCAAATTATTACATATAAACAACATATTAAAATTTTCTCATATTTTTTTAAGTTATTGAAGCTTTACATAATTCCCTAAAAATATGAAGATTGCATTTACTCGATTTTTATTTCTATCGTACATGTTCGAAGGGAAAATTGTAGATATTGTTGGTTGCTTTTCATTATGCTGCTGGTGGCAAAAGTTGAAAAATAAATCTAAAAAAAATAAAGAGAAAAAGTAAATCTCTCGTAAAAATTATAAATAATAATAATGAATAAATAAATAGTAAATAAATGAATAATGAACAATAAACAAAAAATAATAATGAATTATCCAGATTTATTCGAAAATCCGGATTGCCAATGAAGGGATTAAAATTTCTTCTACTAGTTTCAGATATATAGACTTTCTGGAACAGGGAACTCTATAATCAATTCATAACAAATTTTGGATAACGAACGACAAAAAATTTGCTTGATCAAGCGGCTTAACCCGTATTTCAACCCGTATTTTTTATTATCATCATTTTATTTCTACTCATAATCTCATAAACAGATTTACAGATTTTTTTACAAATATGTAATTGCACTCAGGCAACTTTTATTTCACAACCTTGGATTGCAGCCTTATAATTAAGTATGATCGGTATCGCAAACGGCATTCTCTTTTTGGTTCTGTCATACAGGAATACTGAAAGAGGAGATTCTGTTTCAAAACTACAGCTTAAAAACCGCCGCAAAATTTTTTATTTTAAGCAAAAATTCGCGGATAAAAAACGCATTTTTGATTTATGTTTCAGAAATTTGCCACTGTACATAAATTTGAAGTAGCAAGTTGCATTGCAAAAATCACTTCTACTGTGGAACAGCTGTTGAAATTGCATTTTGTACACTAACTACAATCAAAATCTCAATAGCACAACACTGGAGTCGATTAGCAAAAAGTTGCAAAAATTAGTGTTTCAAAAATTCCATAAAGCGTCGTTCATACATACAAAGAGATGGTTTGTCAAGACGGCAGTCATGTACTCTTTCATTTAGCTGACTTGCGGTTAGGAGCGGGGGCTGCGTGACCTAATTAGGGTTAGATAATGGTTAGAGAGCACGCGCGCGACAGAGACGCAGACTGCGCGGCGGGCGCGAGCAGCCTTAGGTCGAAAAGATCCGCCTTCCAGCCGCCAAGCCAGTTGAATGAAAGGTTACGTAGCAGGTAGTGATGAAACAGGAATTTTTACATATAACAGCAGTCGTTTATCCAAGTCTACCTAGAAAAAACTTACCCTGTTCAAAGGGTAACTCTAATTGGTATAAATATCCCTACCCAGAATGCAACCTATTTCTCTATTGTTCTACTCAATAAGAGTACAGCAGTACAACAAAACACAGCATAGCTACTACAAATCCCAAGGAATCAAGGACAGAAGTACTTTGTCTATACTGCGTATCCAAAGTAATATCACATGGCGCTGACAAGAGAGAAATAATCCAGGACAAAAAGTGAAGAAGATACGTCTGAAAAAGGGCATATCATATGGGCTACATACGTGCGCCAAGTGAACTGTTTCAAATCGAAAAAGTTAGTGCGCTACGATGATCGCAGGTTTTTTAAACATATTTTTTCTGATGTAAGACAAAAAATAGGAGAAAAAGTGAGAGAGAGAGCTTTTAGGTTCAAAAGGAACATGGAACAGTAGTTGACTGCGGGATTCTAATCAAAAAAATTTGCAACAAATAAAGATGAAAAGGAATAAGAAATATTATAAATAAAAAATAAGGAAATGATGAAGAGAAAAAGTAATCTCCATGTAAAGCCAAAAAAGAACGACACAACAAAAATTTTATTTGGTTTCAGGACATTAGAAGCAAAATTTCCCGCTTCAATGCCTCCTTAAACACGATTGTTTTTCGCAGAGAAGATTGATAAAACTTACTTTCCTGCTTATTGTCAGAACCGCTAGAGTAAATGGACCTGTTAAAAAATTAGGAGTACCTTTTTTATAGAATGAGGAGCAGCAAATGCAGATTTTTGGAAGAAAAATCTTGTTCACAAAAAAATGCAAGTCAAACGGCCTGGAAGGACCATTAAAAAAGCAAGGAATGGGTAGAAGGGAAGGGGGGAGGGGGAATAATATGCACAGACTTCTCAGCACAGAAGCGAACTTGCGTTATGCTGTAACACTTCTTTGTTCTGTATTATGTCCCGAAATGCTTAAAAATTAAAGACTCAGACGAGTTTGACGTATAGTGGACGAGTTGTGACGTTACAAATAGTCTTGAAAGTAAGTGTGAACATAATTATAGGTGACATCGATATATACCCCGCTCGAGGTACCCATTGCGGAAAGAAACGGAAATGGCGGTTCAAGGCGGAAGTGAAAGCAAAATGAGCTCCGAAGCTAAACGTTGCAATTTAATTATAAAGTAAGTCTTGGGAAGGCAAATGGGGGTAAAAATGGAGCCGATAGAGGGGAGAATTGAGCAGAGAAAATGGAAAATGAAGCTGAGTGCCTATTAAGTGATAAGTATCTGCACCCACCAAATTTTCATCTGTTAAGACTGTGAAGAAGGCGAGTTCGCCGAAACGTTAGTCTGTTATTCTGTGCGATAAAGTTCTGTACCAATCTTGGACTTTGCTCAAGCAACTAACAAGAAGATGAGTGCCTATTGCTCGAAAATATGAGGGGGAGGGAGATTTTTAGAGGTGGAAAATATAAGCAAAAGCTATGAATGCTTCAGTAGGAAATAATTAAACAATTCAAACTAAGGACAATGCGATTTTACTTTGCGAAAAAACCAATGCAAAAATTGGTCCGAAAAGAAAAGACGGACTGAAAGTGTATATAAAGGCTGTAGTCAAATTTTCCCACAAAGGAAAATTTTGAAATCACGTATATATTCGTACAAATTGCTCAAATCAAAGATATCACCTTGCAATTTCCTTGCACAAAAAAATCCACCAAATTTTTTTAACAAAAAACGCTCCAAGGCAGATTTTTTGGCCTAATTCAAACTGTGAAGTAAACTTATGGAATTTTACGGATTATCAGATGATAGATATGGTAAGTAATTACCTTTTAATTAAACTGGCTTGGCGGCTCGAAGGCGGGACTTCGTGACCTAGTTAAGGCTAGATAGTGATCAGAGAGCATGCGCGCGAGAGAGATGCAGACAGCGTCGCGGGCGCGAGCGGCTTCAATTAGGGCACAAAGCCGCGCCTTCCAGCCGCCAAGCCACTTGAATCAAAGGTTACATGTAATGGTTAAACTATGGAAAATGATGAAAGATCATATTCTGTATATTACGTATTTTAATGGCTACTGTGTCAAGGAAAATAAAAATAAATTAGTATTTTAACAGCTTTGCTTGACCACAAAAATAGAATTTATTTGAAGAGCAATTTCGCATGACCATTCCAGCAAGAAAAGGGGAAGCGGGTTCAGAAATAGCACTAAAACAGCTATGACTCGGCAATTTCGTGCACAAAAATACAAAAAAATCTATAAAATCAAAATTTCACATAAATTTGTCAGAAAAACGAGAGTGGGAGACTTTATAAGGCGATTCGTTCCACTCAATGAGTCATAAAATGCCAAGTGCATGTAATAGAAGACTCGCATGAACGAGCAAAGATGAACGTAACGCTTCAATGCGTCTGTAAAAATATATAAAAGGCTTGTCGGGGGGGGGGGGGGGGGAGCTAAGTCTGGCGGAGTGCTGATAATGCGGGTGTACTATACGATGAATAGAGAGACGAGAATAACAAGGAAGCAAGAAAATAAGTCGAGTGCGACGATGCTGGGACCGATGATGTCCTTATAATCTTGCTATTAAATTATTCGGACTAGAAAAAAAACTAGATCAAACATCAAGCAAGTACTGAGAAAATGGTTTTGCTGTAGGAAGTGGACTAGGACTTCTCACAAATGTTCTTACGCAAGTTTTGAGCTTTTAAAAATTAAATCAAACAAAAATAAAACATTAACAAAGACAAAATAGTTTTTGAATTATAAGAAATACTGCAACAGCATCAGCTTCAAGAATGGCATTTCTTCAAAGACAAGGCCAGGGCCCGGCGCAGGTGTCTTTTTAAGCTGGATATCGGTTTTGAGACAAGAAGCAGAAAGGGTTTTGTTTTTGTGGCCGAAAAGACACAAAATTTGCGACGTTTTTTTTATCAACGTTTCGTTTTTTGGAGATTTTTTAGGATTACAATTTAGAGCCAAAGGGGTCCGTAAAATTTTGGGAAAGTTAAGGAAGACTTCGTTTTTTGCATTTTCCAAAAACCACCTCGTGCCGATCCCTGCTCACAGCTCAGCTTAGCGCAATAAAAGACGCAACTATTGTTTTTGGGGAGAGCGGGGGGGGGGGGGGAGAGGGGAGGGGGAGAGATCAGGAGAAAAGTTCTACCTTTAATCTACCATATCATTCAGTGACCTACTAGAAAGTTTTCGGAAAAATTCATTCAGCTTTTACATTCTCAAAATCTACTATATATTTTCTTCATGTTATTGAGCCAAAGCATGGCACCTCTTAGTATTTGTATGGTTTCCAACTTGTCATAAATGGGGAACCTCATGGGAAATTTGAGACTTTGTCAGACATAGATATACTGGCGATTGGAAAATTTCTACAATTTAAGAATTACGCGAGTCGCTGAAGGCAGACTTCTGCGTTTATACTTGCACACGTTTATACTTAATTGAAAATAAAGATTAAATAAATACATATACAGATAGACAGATAGATAAAAACAGCTCAGAAAGTTTGTCATTCACGACTCTTTTACCAGTCTAATAATAGCCTTTAAAACGCATGTGAACAAATTTTGCTGAGAAGCAGATGACCAACATGGAAAAGGACTCGAGAAAATTTTAATATTTCAGTTCCATAGCGATTCACATGAACCTGGGTTCATAAAAACATGTTAATTTCTTTTTTTAGAAATTATGTTATTTCAAGCTAATGTCTCAATCATCAGAATTTCAAAACCTTCCTTTTGCGGACGAAAGAGTAATTTCAGATCTACTCATGTACACAGCTTATCAAATGCTACTCATCAGAGAACTCTGCTCGCTAGCTTTAGATGAAGATTGAAAGAGGAGTAAACAAGTCAACCACAACACCTGTGTATCAGTAATCAACCAGATAACACTAAGCAATCACACCAACACTCACTGGATAATCCAAGATTAACGAGCATCTTTACTAGAGAACATACTACGACTACAGTAGGACTATACACATGACATCCCATCTTAAATTCATTAGAAAATAGAAGAAACCACTGAGAGACCATGAATTCTGAAAATTGGAAGTGATACCTACTCATGCGATTAACCTGTTGATTTTTTTCTCATTCTTTCCAAAAAAAGGCAGACTATTACCATAAAGGGTGAATGTAAATTCAAAAGGATGATTTGAGTTTTTGGCACCTGAGTGATATGTGAATTCCGTAAGTAATATTTACTGACAGCTCAAGAACTTCAATTCAAAAAACGTTCATTCGAGCTACAATAGATTAAAAATAATTCAGATGGGTTCAAGGATGTAATTACGAAATTGTCCGAATTTTTCTCAAAAATACAAACCTAGCCGTGATTTTCTCGAAAATCCAGATCTTAACATGAAATATAAGCATCCTTGATATATGACTTAGTATACCGTACCAGATACCATTATTTTCAAGTCGCTACAATTTCGTCTAAAAAAACCTTCCGAGCTATCTTGTTCGCTATTTATGTTCGTAAAAGACTGAAGTTGAGGTACATAGTAGTCGGTACCAGATAAAGGATTGGATGTGACAAAACCATACTTCACTTCAGACTTGACTTGAACTCAGGTTCAATTTTACAATTTTTTCGTGCACTTGTCAAGAAGGACTTCATTTGCATCCACACCATTAAGAAAAATGAGCGCTTTTTTAGACAACGAAAATTGCTTCAAGACAAATCACAGTATTCCAAAGACAACGGAATAAGTTCCGCATTAGCGTTATTTACAGTAATGTCACAGCTGCAAATGTATTCATATCGTCATGGTCACGTCCAGACAGACAGTGTTTTCGCGCAAAAAATGTATTTTCATTCTACAAGCTGGTTTTTGTAGCGTAAAAAAGAGAAATGCTTTGGACAGAATTTTGCAATTCAAACAGACTTTGCCAGCGATAAAATGAGGTTTTGATTTTTTTCACAGAATTTCAAATTTTGAGAGATCACTAAAGATGTAACCTAAGCTAGCAGGTCTATGAAATAACATAAATAAAGATGTTTTGAAAAGTTAAAACAGATAATTCATGTTTACATATCTTTTGCCTTCAAGAGATAGAAAAATATGTGCTTTCACCAGTTATGAGAATCACTCACGCTTCGATGAGGCACAGCTACAGTAATCCTACCGTAACATGTTTAGCTGAAGACGCAATACTTTTATCGAATTCAAAGAATCCAGGAAAGCCTTCTAACAGTGCGGATTCAATTGTGAATTGCCGCGTGAAAATCCTGGAACGCGCCATGCAACACAAATTGCCGCTTCCGCTGTGTGGCCGCGAGCGCAGGCGGAAGTGCACGTGTCCGCGTAAGGTGCCCGAATAGAGTGCGTGCCTTTTGCGCACGCGCTCGTTGGGAGAATAATCAAGAAGCGGAACTTTGAGCTTAAGAAGGAAGATCTTATGAATAAGAAATGTGATTCGCCGAACAATAAGGGCATTTATAGTTCGTGGAATCCCTGAAGGTCGGTCAAGGTTGAAAAGTGCATATTGATTAGTAATGAAAAAATCGTGTAGATGGATGTAGACTTTGTACTATGTAAGAAACGGGATTGTGATAGAAAAATCATCATGAATTAAAAAAATAAAAATTTATGCTTTTGGGAATAACTTTGTGCAGCAGAAATCAAAAAACTAGCAATTGAATAGCTTCCTATAACCCATTCTTTCCAACCATTGCGCGAATTTTGCTAAAAAAATTAGAAAACATAGTTAACAAAAATTTTCAAAAATTGCGCGAATTTTACTCAAAAAATAAGAAAACAATGTTAGCAAAATTTTCAGAAATATTGGTAATCTGAACAACTTTACACGTTCCAAAAAAATTTATTTTCAAAAAAAAATTTATCGACAGTATAGAATACAGAATATTATTCAAATAAAGCAATTTTGACAGCAATCCCCCCCCCCACCCTGATATTCATTGGACAATAGAAAAGTAGATGAACTAGTTTTGGAAATTGTCCAGTTTCATACCCCCCCCCCCCCCTCCCTTAACCTCTCACCCAAAAACGATTTGATCAGTAACATCGGGAAAAATGACAAAGTTGAAATTGTATTTATAAAGAGCTAAAAAAGCTTTCGATCGCCGCGGGGAGGTCTGAGCTGGAAAATTTGCACTTACGAGAATGCCTAAAGCGTAACTATATATCCGCGAGCTTATGATGTGGAAAAGCTGAGGCTCAAGGCCGGAGCAGAGGGCTCAAGCTCCAATAAATATTTATTCAAATAAGTACTGGGAGTCTAAGATTATATGGCTTCAAAGTGGATTAGTGGCTTTGTAAATAGGATGAGTCAAGGAAGCTTAGAAGGCGGGGGGGGGGGGGGGATTTTTGAAGAAAACATTCCAGAGTGAATAGAATTTCTTACAATAGTGTCCACGAAAAAATAAGATTTCAAAAGTTGGATTTTATCGAGAAAACATGATCTTTGTGGCATAGATGAACAACAAATCAAATTTTCGTGGCACCCTGAGATTTTTTTAATTCTAATTATTTTTTACAAAAATCTTCCCAGCAAAAAAAAATTCATTTGTACCCTAGGCTATCTTGAATTTGCTTTGTATTCTAGATAATCAGCTGTTTTAGAATAAATATTGTTCCTTGGAATTTTCGACTTAATAAATTCTGAATTCCTGATTCATCAATACTTTAAAGCAAAGACATAATTCTGAAATTTTTGTAACATCTAATAAGTTCTAATAAGTTGTTTCCCAGTTGTTTGAAATTAGCCACTAATATAATTGGGAATTTAAATTTATTGTAAAATCTGGAAATTTCTTTGAATCCTTAAGATTCCAGATAGCCAACTCTTTCAAAGAGAAACAATGATTTCAAGCTCATTCTGAAGTTGAGTTCCTTCTCAAAGTTATTCAAAAATCGTAACAGACATCAGAATTTTTCTAAGATCTGTGCAATATATTAGGTTGTCCGGAAATTAATGCCCGTTTTGAATTTCAACCGCAATAAGTAATACACTCTTCACTTCTGAATAGATATCAAAGTACCATTCGATAGAGCAAAGCAAGCTCTACAAGATGGCCATCTTGCTTTTGCAACAGCTTTGATCCATCTCGAGTTTCGAGCCAAAAACTAAAAAGACTCAGCAGCCCGAAAAATCGAAAAAAATCGTAACTCATTTCATGAAAATTCTAAAAAAATTCTAATTTGCTCGCGTAAACACTATCCACATAAGACATCAATATACGCCGTTGACGTATTTTTTCTCTGTTAGAAACCAAGAAAACGGAAATTTTCGTGCATTTGCCAAAGTGATGCTGTGCCGTCCCCACATAGGTAGTTGTATACCACAAGCCTGAAAAAGTACAGACTTAAATGTTCAGCTCTCTACAAGCTTTAGTTCTCGAGAAATTTGAATTTTAGCTTGGACCACTTGAGTAAGGAAAGCTATATTCGGTATTTCTTGAGAACTAAAGCTTGTAGAGAGCTGGAAATTTAAGTCTGTACTTCTACAGACTTGTGGTATACAACTACCTATGCGGGGACGGCACAGCATCACTTTGGCGAATGCACGAGAATTTCCGTTTCCTTGGTTTCTAACAGAGAAAAAAATACGGCAACGGCATATATTGATGTCTTATGTGGATAGTGTTTACGCAAGCAAATTAGAATTTTTGTAGGATTTTTATGAACTGAGTTACGATTTTTTTTCGATTTTTCGGACTTTTGAGTCTTTTTAGTTTTTGGCTCGAAACTCGAGATGGATCAAAGCTGTTGCAAAAGCAAGATGGCCATCTTGTAGAGCTTGCTTTGCTCTATCGAATGGTACTTTGCTACCCATTTAGAGATGAGAAGTATATGACTTAGCGCGGTTGGGATTTAAAACGGGCATTAATTTCCGGACAACCTAATAGAAGAACTTATTCGCTAAAATGTTCTGGACTCTTCTCAGAGCTCCAGCATTTTTTAAAATTTTTGTCACATGACGTCATGATTTCTTACATTTGTTAGAAAAATATAAATAAGAATAAGTATTTCGTGGTTTCTGTGAGTCCAAAAATGATTAAATTTGTTTGTAACTCGTCACAGCAAATTTTTTTCACAATAGAATCATAGATCTGTGTCGAATAAATTATTTAAAGATGCCAAAAATATATGAAAATTTTTTTAACTCCACAAACTTGAGATCAATGTCTAGGACACAAAATTGCTGGCTATGCAAAGCCTTTATGAATAAACAAATTATTTGTCCAAAGCTTGGAAGCCAAAGCGGAAGCGGTTTGCAGCCGCGGCACATTGCCACGAGCGAAAAACACTCGTTGTGCAGAGGGCGCAAGCACAGGAAATGCGTCAAAAACGTCGGCGAAAACCACTTCATTCACCCGCGGGTCCGCGTTTTTGCATGAAAACGGCCGAAAGTGAGAACAAATTACGTCGTCAGAGCACTACTGCCACCACAGCTGCAGTAATGAGTGCTGGAGGTGACAGCTGGATGCTTTTTTCATCTCACAGGAAGTAGTGATAAATAAAGAACGGGCAGAGCAATTGTCTTGCAAAGATCTGTAGTGATGCTGTAGGAGCGGAAAAGTATAGACTCCGCAAAAAACATTGAGGATGAAGAAGATTAGGGCTGGATGTAAAGGAATAGCAGTTTGCGGATTTAGCATCATAGGATCGAGAAAAGGTCTGGATTGATTTGGAAGAGAATTTTTTTATAAACATCATTTATCCAAATCACTCTAGACCCCCTTTCCTTTTCAGACAAATCACGGGAACTTCCCGAGGAGCAAGCTAATTTGCCAAGCTTCCCGAGGGTTTCATTTAGCACGTAAGTGAATGAAGCCGTAAGAATGGGAACTTCCCGAAAACTCTGACGTTAAAAGCGACACAGTTAGGAACTTTCCGAGAAAGTCCCCAGAAAGTTCTGCGAAATGCAGAACTTCCCGAGGACTCAAATTTGAGGGGGATTCCGCAAACCTGTTTTACAAGTTAGCAAAACAGTTCTGTTTTGTATGCAAGTAACATTACCTGAAAGCAATAATGATAAGCATAAAGTTTGATAAGCTCCTCAATAACTACTAGGGAGTGACTCCCGGAGAGGGTCTAGAAAGAAAAATTCGTCTAAATCCATCTCCAACAAGAGAAGACATCATATATTTCTTCTAATTATTGAGTTACTCTAGCCCCTTTTTGCCCTACCCTAACCTAAAAGTTCAAAGTAAAGAAAGCATATCATATGAATAACAGTGAAAGTGGTTGGGAGGGAATTTTCAACAAAAAAATATGTGACTGTGTCCTCTGATTTGACGAAAATTAGAAATTATGCGAGAAATTGACATAATAACATCTCCGCTTTATTGTTACCCCCCCCCCCCCCTCCCTTAGAGGAACTTGTAGGCCTATTTTCCAAACTTCTCAAGAAAGGAGGCTCTTCCCTCAAGTGTGGTTTCTGAACAGAATTCTCTAAGTGGTTTACAGCACTTATAAATAAAGCAATGAATTTTTCTACTTGGTGATAGTTGAAATATCTTTCAAGAACCTATCCAATCGAAATTAGCTTTGCAAGAAAAGTTATTCGTGGTACCTGCTCCATTTTTCCTGAATTTCGGTGTTCAAGTTCGCTAAAAATTCGCAAAGCGTCCCCTGAAATTTCTTGGAAAAGCTTTCCCTCGCCCTCACCTCAACCTTCAAATAACTCCTCTCAAAAAAATTTTGGGTCGCTACTGCTGTTTATTGTGTTCGAGAATTCAAAATATATTTGCCTTTATTTGTGTAAGTCTACAAGTTTTCGGGATATTACAGAAAATAAGCAGCAATCCATTCGTCCATCATTACTGAATAAAAACAAATCATAAATGTTTGCAGTAATAAAAGTATCAGATATTTTAAATAACCGAGGAGCCATCCTACAAAAAAAGAAGAATTTTTGGCTCAATGTGGCATGTGATAGCCATTGAAAGACTAACTTCGCACTATATAAACTAATAATTGAGCTTTCCAAGCAATATTGAATACTGGCACGCCAGGCAGAGAAGGGAAAATGGCAAACAAACACGTGGTTGCATTTTTCAATAACAGAAATTGCCCGTGAGTCATTTTCTTCTATAAAAAACTAGACCAAGATGCTTCAATATCGTTTGGTCACGCAATCATATGTGTGCATGGCAACGAAAAACACAAAAATATGAATTTCCCTTGTTCTTGAAGCATTGAATTTTTCTCTTTTCTTTTCTGGCCCTGTCAAAAAGTAAAGCAACGACAGGTTCAGTCTTAATTGTTTTTTGTTGGGAAGACAACCTCACGAACCTCATTCAGTAACGGAAGAACATAAAAATTAAGAGGAATCCGATCTAAGAAAAGAGCTTTGAAATTAATCGTCCTGTATTTTTTTCTTGCCGGTTTGCGATAATGTGAAGCTCGAAAGAAGGAGAGAAGACTGTCCGCCAATTTATTTTACCATATTAGTAATTTCAAACGTAGTGAAGTCAAACGTTCCTGTATAGATCATCCGATTTTATACTCACACACCCCATTATAGCTGAGCTCAAAGAGACACGCTTAAAAATGGTGTGGGCGGAGTTATCGCTTTGGTGGAAGGAGTTGTCGCCCTGGTGGGCGGAGTTTCCATGTGAGTAGGGAGCCGAATACAAAAATACAGTATTAAGGAGTTCAGTTAAGAGTTATTCAGACATTCTGTTTAAGGGAAAGCATCGAAACGAAGTTGAAAAAAACTTCAAAGTTGATTTATTTCAACAATTCATATCAATTTTCCACAACTTTAAAGAGAGAAAAACGAAAATTCTCTATTTTGAATAGCAAAAACACATGTAAAATTTCAAACACTGAAATCTAAGATAAACGGATGAAAATATTGAGAGGACTAAACTACGGATTATACGACATTGTAATAAACTCTAGAACGACTCGGTCACTCTTTAAAAGATTATGAGCCAATGAAACCCAAAAACATCAGTATCTATACAGCTAGACAGCTGTTATGAGTAGCCACTGAATACACAAAGAACTGAACAATAGTCTAGCGGAGAAGAAAACTTGCACTCGTAATGCGCTAAGCGACAGCTTACAAGTGTTTATTTATTAATGGGGTCTGGCGCTTAAAAGGTGGACAATGACCACAATAGGACTAAAGTGCTATGGAAACATTTTTGCACAGTTGGGGGGAAGGGAACTAACACGTTTTCTCAATATAATAATACTTTTGAGAAAAATGTTGTTATTGATAAACGGTGCGGAAAAGATTGATGGCAATTGTTCGCATTCTATTGAGAAGGTCTTGCACCACAAAGTATGTAGCCCCCATTGTGACGCAATTTTTTTTAATGCAATGCAAATCTGAGAAAGAAAGCAAGTCATAAGGCGAATACATTCGAGTTGCATTCATGTAGTCCAGAAGGAAAAAAGAATTTTAAAAAATATTGTTCGCTAATTCATATAAGTTTAAATACGTAGCTTGCAAATCTCTAAAAACTCTGGAATTTGATTTTTGCTCTTGAATTTCTGAGATAAGCTTGATTCTAGAATTTATTTGGTTATGAAAGGGAAAGCATTTTCACTTAATGAGTTTTTTATTAATCGAAACATATGTAGTTTAACTTCTTGTAATCTTTTCTTAAACTTTTCGGCCATGAAAAAATTTGTGATTATTCGCAATCAAAGTTGGAAAGTTTTGCAAATCAAGTTTATTTATCTAGTCTTAGGCCACTGAAACTAATATGACTATTTTGGGTATTTCGTAATTTGTTCTCACTGAGTCATTATTTCCAATACCATTTCATTCACATCTATACAATATTTTGATTGTTATATCACTTAAAAGTCATTCCAAGGCAAGTCAATTTTTTGTGCAGAAAAACATCGAGTCGCATTCTCTATTTACAATATTTACAGATTCATTCGCCCACCTAAAAAAACCTAGAACTTGCGAAAAAACGTCAGAATGATAGAAAATGCTGTTTTGGAGCTGTTCGGATGACCAAGTTGATTTTGTGAAATTTTTGAACAGAGGAATGTTTGTGATTTTGTTCGTTGCTAAGAGATCGAGTTAAAATTTGCTCAAGCGGCCAAAACGAACACCAAGATGAATTGAAGAGATAGTAACAAAAAATATTTTATTCCCCTACCCCAATCCAATCCTCCCCCTATTACGGGACCCACATCTTTTACATAGAACATAATTCACTGGAAATGCTAGCAATGCGGAATTTGCATCCAAGTGAGAGATGTCTCACCGTCGGCGTTGACGACGGCAACAGCGGCACCGCCAACACATTACTACTCCTTTCGTTCATGGCCACTAACAACAACTTTTCAATCCAAAAATAAATCGGAAAACAAATGGGAGTGGCGGAGCGGGGGGGGGGGGGGAGGTTGGATGTTGCTTGATGCAAGTAAAAAAACATAAATTGGAGTATCATAGCGAGTTCAAACAAAGCTAATCTAGTGCTTTTATACAAATGTGCACTTTCACGAAATGGAGGAAGGGGGGGGGGGGAATAATGTCAGTGAGTGCTCTAAATTAAGGTATCGAAAATTGACGAAGAAGTTTGCCCCTTAAGTGTAAGTAGCACAAGCCAATTATTGTGATTTTCGTTAGAAAAAAAGGTACAAAAAATTCACCTTAATGATTTTTGACGCAACTTGTATGGTATGAGACTTGAAAAACGCAAACATCTAGTCATGAATATGTTCTCTACCCAAATGCTACTGAAATCGGTTAAAACAAAAATTAGATAAAAAGATTAAAGAATAAAATGAGATACACGGCTCTGTGGGCTTGTGCGTAAAAACTTGAAGTGACAAATTGATTCCATTTCAGAGTTAATTTTTAGTAGACATAAACCTTTTCAAGGCAGTGGTTCGGCAAATCCTCGAGCTGAAGTTTTTTCGCTTACCTGGGATAATTCGACGCGCTGGTTTTAAAAATACACCTTGAAGAGCATGAAAATGTCGAAAACCAGCATTTTCCGAGGGTTCTCATTTTGAATTTGGACGAGTGGACCAGTCCCCGCCATGCTTAGAGACGTAGAGTCGTTTCGGGACCCTCATGTTTACAGCATTGGGCATTCCGCCTCTGACGGTGGGAGGGGGACCGCAAGCTCGTCCGACCGCGTGTAAGAATGGCTTGCGCGCACGTGTTTAGGGGCAGTTTTCTAAGCAAGGGCTGCATGTAATGCGCTCGGACCTGCTCTATTCTGATGTTTGGGATGCAAGCAACCTTCTATATCAAAATTTCTAGATGTTTGGTTTTGCCGAGCCACTGCCTCTAAAAAATTGAATCGCTAGTGATTTCTGGGTTTGCACTGCACGAGAGTTTGTAAATGGAAAATCTTTAAAGGACAAGATAGAAGATCAATTCAAGAAAAACTCACAAAGAAAAATGGCAAAAAATCCGCAGAATGTGCAGTTCATCTAAATCTGAACAACAGCCGCAGTAGAGGAGTTGAAACAAGCGACCAATACACAAAAACGGGTTCCGTGCCCCATCTTTTGAAGCAGGCAAAAGTTAGCATCATGTGTGTTGGGTGACAATCGAATTGCCTTTCTCACGTGTCATGGTCATTGCCGATAATAAACAAACCTATTTTGGTAGCTCTTGTACCGGAAAGGAAAGTGCACATGCCCTTTGATTTTTCGCTGGGAGCGAGTGTTTTCTCGTGTATGAATGAAAAGCTATAGCCAGGGTAATAATGGACAAAATAACGTTGAATCGAATAGCTTTTGTTAAAAATACAGAGAAGAATGTTAGAAGTCTATTTTCTAGCAAAATCCAAGGCGATATTCGTCACTAAGATTTTTCACGAGCTTTTGAAAAGTTAGATTTCTATGCGCGCTGAACGGAAAACCTTCAAAAAACTCCATAGGAGTGGAAAAATAGAAACTTTAGATTTTGTGGATGGAACCCAAACGAAACAATAATTTGACAACTGGTATAATCAAACTGACATAAGGGCCGTAAGATATTAGATGCAGGATTATGGCTCTGCATGCTTTATGAAGTGCTGATTCCCCCCCCCCCCCTCCCTTCATGGCCAAACCCTAGATGTTGTAAATTTTACAAGAACAATAGAGTGTGAAGTGACATCTACAAGAGTAATATAAGCGCAGAGAACTTTTGTTGTAGATTTCCTGTGTTCGCGAGACTGGTGCACGCTGTAATGTACTGAGAGCATAGTTTGTGGCAGATGTCCTTGGATAGGGCTCAGTAATAAGCCCTCTATCCATAAAAAAGGGCAAATATATGTCTCAACAGAATGCGATTGCGATTAGACATTGCTTTAGTGGAGCTTGAATTTATTTTTGAACCAGCCAAATCCGGCTCTGTCCGCCCCTGTCAATAATATTTTTGTAATACCCCCCTGGGCCATCTCCCAGCCCTGTAGCCCATACTTTGCAAAAAATCGATAAAATCGATATCTCGGTAACAGAAAGTAGCCTTCGGCACCCGCCCCGCCCGAGTATGTGTGCAAGGTTTGGTCGGTCAAAATCGGTTAAAAAAAATTCTTTTCGGGACATACATTCAGACAAACGATATGCTTTAATAGATCGGTATCAAATACTCAATCATTGATACCTACCTAGATTTCATCAGTCCTCGTGAAAAGTAGGTAGAAACATAGACTCAGGTTGCAGGCCATTATTCTTTGTTCCTCTTCACGCCAAAGGTAGCAATGTACATTGAAAACCCGTTCACAATCAAAAATTGTTCTCGGAATAGAAATATTGCGACATTCGTACGAATGCGAACAAAGGATAGTCGAGTGAATAGGGTGCACAACGAGAGAGGACGTCTCTTTGAGTGGACAACATGCCAGAGCCATAAATGGAAGGACGGACTCTTGTATGAGGTGTGAGGGTTGAGAATCAGATTGAGGTTTGGAAAAACTCATTTATTCAAAAAATTGCTTCACCTCTCTAGCTGGCTCTAGCTGAGGTGGGCTTACAGATAGCACTAGATTTGAAGGAAAAAGAGAGAGAGGAAAGAAGGTTTTGAGAATTTCTTTTACATGCCAAGCCATAAGAATTTATTCATTGATTTGATCAATTAGTAGTCCACAACTTGCCTTATGTATGGAAAAACAAGCAGAAAATTAATTAGGTGGACTCAACAAAATAAACTTAAAAAATACCTTGATTCCATTCCAGACTTTTCTAGCTAACATGGAGAAAAATTCTTGCTTTCCCCACCACTTCCTTCTGAAAATGTTGAGCGCAGTTTCCCAGAGGAATCATAAATAACAAAATAGTTAGATGAATGTTCAACAAAAAACGGGAAATTCCCCCCCCCCTCATGAAGGAAATTTTGGAAGGCCTATCCACCAGCAGAATTAATATGAGCAGTAGGATAGTTAGTGAGATGAACTATTCAACAGCTTGGAAGCGCCTGACCTAACCCAAATTTTACATCGAAACACAATTCGAATTCCCCCACCCTCCCCTTCTCTCGTCTCCCTCCCGCGTATAAAAGAAATTCTTGAGGGCTTACTCACTAGCAGATTCATAGAGTATGGCATTAATAACCTGTACACGAACTGAGAGTGATTCAACCGATGACCTTCGCGCCAGAGGGTTGGCGCGATAATGCATGCACATTTAATTGTAGGCGAGACCATCTGAAGAAACATCTGCCACCAGATGGGCAGTTAAGAGGTGATTCGGGGTGAAATTGGAGTCGTCTCATGTTTGGGCAATCAGATTGGGTGCCTATTTGACGGTTCGGGAACGGGAGATGAGAAAAGGGTTTATGGGATGAGTTTTGAAAACAGTAATAAAATCAAGTAGTTCTTTACAGGTCCAGTAATTTTATTTTGCCTCCAAATCGAAACAATTCTAAGATTTTATGTTTTCACTATTCAGTTTTCTGGCTTATTATGAAAATTATTAGTGAAAGCAAACATATAGTAAGACAGCAGTTTTGCGAGAAATGTCTAGTAGAATTTTTGGCTTTATATTGAAACAATTCCAAGACTATACACATTTACATGATCCTAAGTTTTTTGTCATATTATGGAAATAATTACCTAATCGGTGCAATTTTACCTATTATGAAAATCAACATTAAAAAAATCACACCTGTGAGATCATAGGATTGTTCGATCATTCTGAAGCCAAATTAAAACTATTAGGTTTATTGCAATTTTCTTAGTCATATTTTTACCTGTTTTCAGAAAGTTTCATCCATTTTTGCGTAGTTTTAAAATTTCTTCTTAGATTTTATTTACATATATTAGGTTGATGCATAATTCCTGCACCAAAATAGGTACAGACCGCAATAACTCGGAGTCGATATATCATTTGATAGCACAAACCTAGCTCTACAAGAAGGTGCTCAAATATCTACACCAGCTTTGATCCACGCGAAGTTTTGAGCCAAAAACTGAAAAAAAACCATGCGTCCGAAAACCTTAAGACAGATCTTAAAAAAATTGTAACTTCGTTCAAAAAGCTCATGCAAATTTTCTTTCTCGCTCAAGCGTAGGCGTTCCACGTAAGACATTTATCTATGCAGTTGCTGTATTTTTTTCTCAACTAGGCGATGAAAAAACGAAGTTTTTTGAAGTTTTTCATGTTTTTGCCAAATTATTTATTTATTTATTTATTTAATACATTACTACAGTGTAATGTGCTAGAAAGTAGAATCGCTAAAATGGAAATAATGCACAATACACACGCGAAATATGTACAAAGGATTTGCTCTCATTTTCACATCGCTAAATCTTCTGCGTGTGGATCATAATAACAAGGTTGAAAAGTTCCGCATATAGTATATCAAATTAGGAAGTAGTGTGGTAGTATCCAAAGTTTATGCATCTTCCAAAAAGACATTATTGAAAGCTTCGATCGCAAGCATGAAGAATAGGTAGTAGGATGTGTGCCCAAAATAACGGAGCATGATGGGATACCCTAGTGCGGGTAACAGATCACTTTCGAGTGGCACGCTTTGGTGGTAGTACCTAGGCGATATGGCGAGTCCACTCGTACCTAGGCGACCATTACACTACCGACCGCCTCCACTTCCTCCGTGTTTGAGCATATGATTGTAACACATGCAAGATAAAAGCTTTCAATAGTCTAAAGATGCGAATGCCTGATGAAAAAGTAGAACGAGTAGGTATAAGATCTGGTAGTTCACGTAAATATTCAGATACTGATTTTGATCCGGCAGGAGATTTGCAACGATGCGAAATAGAAAGCTCAAGATAAATAATAACGAAGTTTTATATTACTGTATAATCTAAATTATTAAATTAAATTAAATTAGTGCTGAGATGTTCTAGTATCAACAGTTGTATAACACATGCAGTGAAACAGTGTGCAGTTAGCAGTGAAACTTTACATTTTCAGCCTTCTAGAACTGCTAGTTCGCGAGAAATAACGAATCTAGCTCTCCTTATCCAAATTTTTCTTGCCTAGTTGCTAAAAATCCGATATTTCTCGTAAACCAGCTGCTTTAAAGAGCTGAAAATTCACATTCACGCTTCTAAGGTCCTATAGTATACAACTGTCAGTGCTAGAACATCTCAGCATCGTTTTGGAAAAAACATGAAAAACTTCGTTTTCTCATCGGCTAGTTGAGAAAAAAATACAGCAACCGTATAGATAAATGTCTTACGTGGAACGTCTACGCGTGAGCAAGAAAGAAAATCTGTACGAGCTTTTTGAACGAAGTTACAATTTTTTAAGATCTGTCTTAAGGTTTTCGGACGCATGGTTTTTTTTCAGTTTTTGGCTCAAAACTTCGCGTGGACTAAAGCTGGTGTAGGTATTTGAGCACCATCTTGTAGAGCTAGGTTTGCGCTATCAAATGATATATCGAATCCTACTTGGAGTATAGGATTACTCCGAGTTATTGCGGTCTGTACCTATTTTGGTGCAGGAATTATGCATCAACCTAATATCTTGTAGTTTGATCGCAAATTCAGAATATCACACATTCGTTCAAATTCATGAAACGCAGTAGATTCAAACGCAACGCTCCCACTTTCTGAAAAGAAAAAAAATGTTCTGAGTTTTTTACTTTCAAACACCACGTTCACACGCAACACTGGTGCCATAAATTAAGTAAACGTTATCATTTTTACATCTCAGCCATTTTTTTCTATCGGCAACTGCCTTCATGTGAAACTGACGAATAAAGAGCATAAAAAGTGTAACTTTGAACTACTGCTATCTCCATGTTTGGTACAAAGGAGAAGGGGAAGGGGCTTTATAAATAAATAAAAAATATTGATAAGACTACAAAGTTTTCATTTGTTTTGTTTTTGTTATTGTCATTGTTATTGTTTAGTTTTTGTTTTAATTGTTTTCGATGTTTTCATATTAAAGTTTTGTGTTATAGTACCTTTTGCACGAAAAGGGGAAGAAAGATTTGTTAAGTCAAGGAATAAATCTTGGATTTAGAAAGATGAGAATTACGAAAACTGGCATACAGAATGGAAATTCTAGATGAGTGAAATGTCACTGCCTACGCAATCATGTTAAAAAACCCTACTTTTCCAGAAGTTTTTTTTTTCAAATATCGTAACATTGCAGCACTAATCTTGCAACAAATTTTAAAAGCAAAGTCCGAAGGTCAACAGTGATATAAACTGTAGACAGATTATAAACAAAAACATGTATCATTAAAAAGTGATGAATACGTGCTACTACGAAAAAAGAAGGGTGAAGGTCATAAGATCCGTGTACAGTAGATGTGTTATTTCTACTAAAAATATCTTTTGTTTTCTCAAGGAAACTAACCCAAAACACAGAATAGTCATTAGTACCAAATTTCAATGTAACAGTAACAACAATTTCATTGTAACGCAATTTTGAAGTTTTCTGGTGATTTAAACCCCATAACCGAAGAAGCCCAGCACCATAGAAGGCTCGATAAAAATAAATAAATAAAAAACATGGGAGACGAAATTTCGGGTGTACTTAAACTTATCAGTGTTTCAGTGAAACTGTTTTTTATTGTTTATCACTAGTTGTTGCCTTCTGCTTTTAACAGTAAACAGATAGCTTCCTGATAAGAAGCTTTTGTTGTTGCAAAGAATTTAATGGTCCAAAAACATGGAAGAGGGGCCTTCAGTTACAGTCAATCAAAGTAAGTCAATTTGTAGGCCATAATTAGATACTTCAAGGTTGCTGTAAATTTCGTTGCATATAGCTTGCATCGCTTAACTTTCACTGTTTTCACTAAAGAATATCAGATCTTGAAGGAAAAGTGGGACAGTAATGTAGGTATTATAATAGAAAGTTGATGTGAGAGTGGACGTTCTATGCGAATTTGAATAATCTACCTGCCGTCCGTGCGGAGGCGGACCGTCATGTCGATCGGCACGAATCATGACATAACACTGAAGGATCAGAACTATATTCGTTTGTCTACAATATTTGTATAAAATCAATCTGACTGATAAGATTGACTTGATAGGAAAATATGGTTCTTTGATACAAATCGAAATTTGTATTATTCTTTTTTGGCGCAAATTGAGCAGATCGTATGGTTGAGTAACACTTTGCCAATACAATGCCAATATGGATGAAGTAGTAGAACGCATTGTTTTTGCTACTGCGTGAATGTGCAAATGTTAGCATCAGATGTGAATTCCACCATTTCTCTGGTGAATCTGTGAAGATTCATGTACAGACACGATTTGGTCTCATGCATATAAGTAGTTGGCAGTGCAAAGTCAGAGTTAGTCGCTAATTTAGCTTCCGCACATACTTCAACATTAGTTTCAATCATTTATTTATGCCTTCTCTCAGTCCATCATATTTTGTAGTTTGGATCTCTTTTACTGATATCATTTTGCTATTTGTTTAGTCGAGTTTATTGTTGCTTTTTCATTGCCAAGATTAAGTTTAATTACCCAAATCTGAGGTGTGCTCGTGTCCAACCGCTCAAGACCCGCGTGACAGTTCAATTCACTCTGTTGCTAAATACTATAAAGCTGTGGTCCAAACCGACCCCCCCCCGAAAACGGTCGCAAAATTTTTGAAAGTTACTTACATGAATTATAAATGCGCAAGTGACTTGTTTGTCCTTGTAAATAATTGAAATATTTTTTTAAAATTTTTTAGAAAATCATTTTAGCCCTTTGAAAGAAATTTTTCGGGGGAGTGGCTGACGCCACGCCCCCTTTTTCTGAAGTTTTGGGGTCCTGAGCCCGCGAAAATTTTAGGGAGCACACCGAAAAAAATTTTCGGAGTGTGTGGCTAACGCCACGCATCTTCATCGGAAAAATTTTTTTGTCTCCCCCCCCCCCCCCGAGCCGAAATCCTGGGTATGCCATTGATATATATCTATGGAAAATGTTAGGCTGGTAAAGTTTTGCCGAAGGAAGTTGAACTAAATTGTTTTATTTATATCTTTATCATGAGCTGTGAAGTATTAAAATGCTGGTCAAGTGTACTAACAAGCTCGACTACATGCTCTTTTTCAAGAAGCGCTCTGGCTGCTTCAAAACTGGTAGAGAGTTCGATTTTTCAAACCCTGAAATCAATGGGTCATCTTGCTTGGAAAAAAAACCCCAGGTATCGGAATAAGTAGTAGTCGGATATCGCTCCTCTAAATAATGCAAAAGGTATAAAACAAATTCTCAAATCAAGCTTTCGCAAGCTCTGCAAGTCTATAAAATGTGCCATTTCGCAGACTTTCTGTGGGTCTTTCTTTCTGAACGTTAATATTTTCCATAGTGAATAGCGTAATTGGTGGCTGAAGCCATCGCAAATTAAGGACAAGTCCTAAACCACCCTTGCATTCGCATTCATTTTTGGTGATTAAGAGAAGAATTGGTAGAACTCTCTTTACGATCTAATGAATGGTAGATTTATGCCAAAACTTAGTTGCCAGAGAATGCCAAGGCGCGCGGTCTTTTCCAGTAAAACTGGTTATAATTCCAGCGACAATTTGACTTTTACCGAAATGTTGAAAAACGTCAGAACTGAATAGATGCCTAGCAACACGTAAACTTGATGATACGACGCCAATTTATGAGGAATGAATCACTGAAAGTATCATAACTATGATGAGGGTCTGACTAACACGACATACGGATGCAATGATGATGAACACAGTTTCCGGAGAGTCATATAATATTTTGTTGATCTTGCTTTATTTCACAACAACAGGAACAGAAGCATAAACTCGTGATTTTTCTGGAAGATTGCGGATAGAATGGCATGTGGGTGGGACCAGTTGTTATGAATGAATCATGAATGGCAAAACGATCGCTGTTGAAGTTTTCAAAGGTCAAACATATGCACGATACCGACTGTAATGAAAACGAAAGTGGAGAAAATCTATGGTTCAATTGTTCATTTTTTATTGTCCTGCATGTCGATTGTTCACTTTCCCATATCCTTCAATTGTCGATCAGTATTATGGATCACTTCCATCACCGAAGATCTTGCACTTTTTATTTATTCATTTATTTGCTTATTCGTTACGCACAAAGCGTGCCATATTTGGAAAAAAAGAAAACGGAAATAGTCAGAAGCTGACAGTGATGAACAATCAATCAAAAAAAAGTTACCAGAAGCCCAAGTCCAGCTCCGGAAGTGATAGAATAGGAGGGGGTAAGCTTGTTTTGACCTTGTACGAATATGTCCGTAAGATGCTCGGTGGAGTCTGTCTCATGCCCCTTGCTTGCAGCAAAAATGCTCTTACAAGGGAACGATACTTACGATTAGTGTTCGTGGCCTTTTGAGGTGATGTATACCAACACACTCGACTTCGAACGCTGATTCCGAATCTGGTTTCCGTTTCTGCTAAACGTTTCTCTGAAAGAATTTATGAAGGATTTTCGCGCCAAATTTGGCCGCACGAGGTACATACGATAGGAAGACCAACATGGTAACATGTAAACATGCATTCATTTTCCGATCGTTCTCATTTTTATAGGCACCTATTAGTATAAATATAGGAAATACTCGCATAAAAATGACTCCCCTTCAAAATTTGAAAGAGTAAGGACATGCATTTACCTCGTGGAAATCTAATTCTTAAAAAGAAGCTAAATTGAGGCAATGCAAAAATGACTAATACAAAAGAATTTGAACCTACACCTGCATCAGCTTGTGAGGCTAACGCATCGCAAATTTGGCGCAAAAATCCTTCATAACTTCTTTCAGGCAAACATTTAGCAGAAAGGAAGTCAGATTCGGAATCAGCGTTCGAAGACAAGTGTAATGAAATACATTTTGTTTCAAAAGGCCACAGACGCTAAGTATCGTTCCCTTGTTAGAATATTCAGCTCAAGCAAGTATTTGCGGAGACCGTATATGTTGACAAGTTTTGCCCGACTGATTCTGGGGAGAGAACAGAACTCCGAGATTAAAAAAAGGAAAAGGATGAACAAGCCCGACAAGCCATTCCCAAGCAATCACGGAAGGGATGAACCGGACACGAATCAAGATGTGGGCAAAGTAATGATCGAAAAGCAAGTGACTTGAGGTTTCAACGATTGCAAATATAGTATCTAAGAGGTTATCACTTAGAGACCTTGTCCGCGATAAGTAAGACATTGGCAGATTTAGTCGCTTCATAGTACTGGAGTAGGCCCAAGCAACATGCGAAGCAGCGTAGGAAAAGTTCGGTACTCAAACGGCAGCGCTATACGAGTGATAACGAGAAGCAGTCATCTGGAAGAAAATCAGTTAAACTCATCTTCTTGAGTCTATGTTTGAAAGTAAGACTAGCTGGAGAAGACAGAATTTCTTTAGGTAAACACTGGAGATACTTCGATAAAGAGTTTAGTTGTTTACGCCTACCATTCAGATGTAAATAAACAGAAAAACCAGTAGTCCTTCCGTGACTAGGCCTGAATATCCAGTATTTAGATGGCCTTAATTTAGTCTCGCCTTCAAAAATCCTGAAAGCAAGCATTATATCATGCGCAATCCTGCGATTTAAAAGACTTTTGAGGCCTAGGACTTTCATTCGTTCATCATAGCTTGGAAGCGATCGTGGGTAACCACAATTTGGATAACATCTGTAGAAAACCAAACGAGCGAAAACCTTCTGGACGTTCTCGAGGACCAGCTTATGCTTCCTCAGAAAAAGGCTCCAAACCTGACTTGCATACTCTACAGTAGGGATGACAAATGCCTTTGAAGTTGTAGTAACATTTTGGGATCGGCTACTCTTATATTGTGAAAGATGGCGTATAAAGTTGAGAATGCACGAGAAGTGATGTTTGAATGCAAGTCTGGTCTCAAGATGCTATCGAATACAACATCTGAGTCTTTGATAGATGCTTTGTTAGCTAGTGAAACTCCAGCATGCTCATAGAGTCCATCACTTGCAGCAGCCCCAACATGGAATACAGAACTTTTATTTATATTCACTGAAATGTCCCAATCTGTGCAACATTCAACCATGTTATTGATGGCATGCTGCAAAGCATCTTCAGTTGTTCTCTGATTATTTCTATTGTATATGCCGTAAATTTTATTATCATCGGCATACATGAGCACATGTATGTCAGGATGAGTTTTAAAATTTAGGGTAACTCAGCAGTATAGACTAGGAATAGTAAGGGTGAAAGAGCTCCGCCCTGTGGAAGCCCGCTTGCACAAGGGAAACGTCCAGAATGATCTCTTCCCACTCGAACCGTCGTATACCTGGAGTGCAGATGTGATTTTATCCACTTAAGCAAGGGTCCTCTGATACCATAGTGCTCAAGCTTATGTAACATTTTATCATGACTTATACGCCAAAAGCTTTCGACAAATCGAAATTGTAACATCTACTTCCTTCTTAACGAGATATGCCTTAATCCAGTCATGATTGCAATCTAGTAGTTAGGTGACAGTAAATACCCCGTTGACAAATCCATGTTGTTCAGCGGGAATGAGATGAAACCTTCCCAGCCAAGAAAAAAGCTCGTCATGATTTATATTTTCAAGAGCTTTACATGGTACTGGATTTATACATATAGGTTTGAATTCTGTAACAGATTGAGGTTTGGGAACTTAAGGAACTACAGTGACAATTGCTTCTTTCCAGATGTTAGGTAGTTTCCACAAATGAAACTAATATTGAAGATATGTGATAAAGGGACCGAAAGCTCTTTTGCACAACGTTTAAAGACAATCTGAGATATGCTGTCAAAATGCTCAAATGTAGATTGTTTTAGGGTTCTAAGAAAGTTTTCGACAGTAGAAGGCATGATCATAAAGGTGTGGTTCAGAGGTGCCTCCAATGTTTTAGTGCCAGGAGTGCTTGTGAAAAACGTATTCGCAAACTCGGCTAATGCGAAGCCTTGGACTGATTTGTTAGACAGGTATTGTCTAACATATCCTTCAAGGCGCCGTGATATTGTGCATGCTGTATATGATGGACATAAGAGATTTCTTGAGTAATTAGACAAGCCAGGTGTCTTTCATGATTTGCGAGGAATTCTTGATGTGGAATGTTACGTCTGAGCAGACCTTACTGTACAATGGGCAATTATATTGACCAGTTCTGAAAAGTCTTTCTTTTTGAAGCAGAAGCGACCGTATTTGAGGCGGGTATCGTAAATAGCCAATTTTGTGTACACCAGATGGAGTATATTTAGCCAGTAGATTGTACATAGCACAGCAGAATCTGTAGTATACATCAGAGGGGCCGATATACTGATTGAAAATCTCTTCCCAATCAAGGGTGTGGAGAACATTTTTCATTTATCTCCAAAACTCCCAATTATTAGACGATGAAGTAAAGCTTGACTCTGCGAGCATTTACCTACACATCTCACCTTACATGCCTCTTTCTGTGCAAACGTAGCCAACACTCCGTAAGTTCAACAAAAATCTCAGCAGCGGGAAGCTTCCATAGAACCTTATTGGGCATCAGCGTGAAATGGATTGAGCAACAATTTTTTGGAAGCGATAACGACCTGACGGCTTGTGATGAATCAAGTATGATTAGTGTCCTCCAAACCAAAGATCTCCAAAGCATAGCCACGTAAGCTATAAGCTGACTAAAGTGAGCTTACATAGAGCCTATTAGTGCCCTTCGGCGCACACCTCTCCCTAAAAAATAGCGCGATCTTTTTCGTTGGAAGATATATAGGAAAGGAACACTCTGTGACCTTGTTTATTTGCAGTGAAAATGTAGTCATTAGAGGCGTCCTGGAAAGCTGATTCCGAAATTTCCTTGAGTATCTACTAGGGTAACCTCCTTTTGTGACTGAGCCAACACCTATTACAGCATTCATTCATTCAACGTTACGGCCTAGTCGCCTTCGTATGAGCCTATAAAGTCAGGAAAATTAGGAATTAACCTCTTAAATATCTTATCTTTTGCAGGGAAGTCTAAGAAGAATAGACTGCCGTTAAGTCCTAGAACTATTAGCTCATCTCTGATATCAGAATGAGGTAAAACCACCGCTTTCTGGAATAATGAGTGACATTGAGTGAGGCAAGTCTCTGGAGCCTACGCATAGATCAAAACTTGCATAACTCCTTCAACTTCTTAGGCTTTTTCCTGCAAGAGATAAGTCGTTTGAGAAGTTTTTTGATTGAATTTTCTCACTTTATTGGCTCTGACGAAGGCGACTAGGCCGAAACTTAGCCGAATAAATGCTGTAATAATTATAATGTGGCTCAATCATAAAAGCAATTTTTCACTTTTTATATATAGCCATTAGCAGTCTATCGATGGGGGTCCAAAGGCGATCGCGCAATGCTTGATAACTGCCGTGATCGTTGCCGAATGGCTGAAATTACTGCTTTCGGCACTCGCTTTATGGAAGCTCACATCGCTGGGCCGAGAACTCTGTTGCTCTCCAGTTTGTTGAAACTTTTCATTCCAAGAAGAAGCGATTAGGTGGCAAGCGGCACGCACGCGAGTACCGATGGGAACAGTATCGGCACACGGGCCAAGATATACGACTTTCTCTTCATGCTTGCAATTTTCTCTTCAATTTCTCTTATTTCCTTGTTGTCTATTTCCACTCTTCGACTTTTTGTGCACATATCACAACTACAACACTACACAACACGCTCTGCAGTGGTACACTCTTTTTTCCTCTATTTTACGAGAACAACCTCTGAAAAGAAATAAGTCGATTTTGAGGAACAACTTTGTGATCTTTTTTCGACTTCATTTTGTTGTAAGCAAGGTTCTTCTTTCAAAAGCATCCGGCCTAACATAAGCTTGCTTATGGTACAGCATCATCTAGGTTAGACTTGAAAGTGCCATTTTCCGATTTTTGCTGCTTTCTTCAGGTTTCTACTTATTGCAGAGGGAAAGGATTCAGCGTTTACCACGTCTAGAACAGTTGTGGAATCCATCCGGAGAGACTAATATGCTGCCGCAGATGCAGAAAAGAAAGCAGTTTCTATATAAAATCAGAAATCAAATGTTTTTTCGATATGTGAAAATGGTTCCTTGCAGTATTGGATTGCTTTGCATTTCTAGAGCAACATGTCTGACGGTGCTCGTTAGGAATTGGGCCAGTTTGCCAGTGGACAATTTTAATACAAATAAGGTATACTCCCGCTACTTTCATGAAAAACAACATACAAAATTGTAAATTCCATAACTAAGATATCTCCGCAATACTCGACATAAGATGTTTATATCATGAAGCACATACAGTCATCATATACTCATTGCGAATGTAGGCGCTCCCATTAAGCTAGCATTGGCGTGACGAGGACAGCTAATATCGCAGCTCTACATCGCTTCCAAAAAGTGGAGGCTGGGTTCTTAATTCTTAATTCTTCCATATGGAATACCGCTTCAGGACCGGATAGCCGCCGCTATAGGGTTCATACTTTCTTCGATGCGCTGTAATCATGAATAAGGCTTCATAATCTAGAATAAGCATCCATTGCGGCAGGATCAATTTACCTGTTTCCATCAGATAAGTTCAATCGCACGACATAAGAGATCTATAGTGATTCCGAGTTGAGCGATTGCCTCACAAAATCTGTTTCAGAGTCTGCAATCGTTTCACAAGTGATGATTCGAGAACGACATTGGCATAATCGATGTTGGAGCCGTTGATCCTGTTCTTTGAGCTCTAAGGATACTTTCCGTCTTCTCAATAGATATGCAAAATGTTGGCGAAATTCATGGTCCAGAGCCAGATAGATGAACAAGTTGACTCCAGAATTAATACAAGTAGCCCAAACCGCTGGTTTGGATATACTGTCTTTGACCTGGAAATAGTAGTTAGACGATCAATTTGAAAAATAACTTAGGTTTGGCACTATCTTTGTGTTTCTCAGTGTCAGGTCTAACGCAAAAGCTCATTGGAAGGAACCTATAGACTAATGAGGCAATATGTCTTGTATGTAGTCAGTATGCGTTTAGTATGAAAATTGAAGCAATATTGGTACCTATCTTCAAAGAAAAGCTTCAGCTTGATTTTCGGCATAATTCTACTCACAATTTCAGAGCAACCAGTTCAGAGGGAATGCGACAAGCCAAGTAAGAAGCTTTCACCAAGAAGAGAAGGAAGAAAGGCAAGTCAAAGCTGAGGCATTGTGACAGCAGCTTCCTTCCAAGCTCGACGTGTAAGTAGAGAATTAGACCAAACATGGCTAAATGTCGTTTCACGTAGACGGCCAAGGTTTAGTTGTTGATGTTGCTTCAGTTTCGCCAACAAACTATTAGGTTGTTTCAAAAGTAAACTTTTTTCAAATGATTCAAGCTTTTGATTTCCTAATAGACTTAGAGTATCATTCGATAGAGCAGATATGCTTTACGAAATGACCACCAAGGATCCACCTAAGTCGCATTCCATGGAAAGTTTGAAGCCAAAATCGAAAAAAACTTTGTCACCTAAATTTGGATTTTTGCGAAGAAAAACCCTATGAATCTCCAACTTTCATCTTATATATAAAGCTGAATGTGTGTCTGTATGTCTGTACGTATGTGCGGAATAGAAATTTTTATTTCTGAACCGATTCGGACCAAACTTGGCACACATATACTTCGGGGCAGAGAGCGTGTCATAGGCTACTTTTCGTTATTGATCGATATCGATTTTATCGGTTTTTTGCAAAATTTGAGCTACAGGGCTGGGAGTTGGCACAGGGGGGTAATCGAGCATGCTGATTACAAATATATTATTGACAGGCCCGGGCGGAGCCGGGTTTGCCAACTAGTTATATAATACAATGGAAACATAATAGCACTCAAATATGCCTTTCCTGGATTTTCTCTGAGCATAGAAAGCGAGAAAAATAAGAAACCCCCGTCCCTCCTACATATATCATTGTATACTACAAGCCTTACTAAGTATAACTTAGAATTTTACCCCGCATGTGTTTTTATAATCAAGAAATACCAAGTTTTGATTTTAAAAACCGAAAAAAGTGGCATTTTGGCATTTTGGAACTACCTTTATTTCTCAATTTTGAACCTCGGAAAAAATCTGCCAAATACATTTTTGAGTACTACCATGTGTCTACTATGTAAACCAAGTTGGAAGTCCGTAGGAATTTTCTGGAAAGGGATCCGATTTTTGGAGTAGCTGAAATGTCTTGATTTTCGGCTTTAAATTTTACTTGGGTCACGAATTAGGTGGATCTTAGCGGCCTTTTTGTAGAGCTTGCTCCGCTCTATCGAATGGTTCCCTAAATCTGCCAGGAAAGCCAAAACAGCTCAAGTTATTTCAAAATAGAGTTTACTTTTGGAACAACCTAATATATGAGAGTGCCATCTATGCGGGAAGCCCAGTGTCTTATGGAGAGATGTACGATAGGACCTACCTAAGAGGACTGGCGACAGGGCATACATTACAAGACTAGTCTTGACAAAAACTTGGAGACGGATCAATAGGGAAGTGAGAAGAATTGGGGTCGGTTTCCAAGAACTCGTATGGAATTTGACTAAAAAAACAAACTATGCCGGCGAAACGTGCGAGAATAAACAGAGATGAAAAACGAAGATATTTTGATAATTCGCAATAATCCTTCCTGCTTTATCAAATTTCACCCTTTTCCCTTCTTTGGCTCAATAAGCCTAAATTGATATCTGATTTTTTCAAATTGACTTGTCATGGGATTTCCAAGATGCTGCTTCCACTTAGAAGCTAGGTAGTGCATCGCAGTGGCTCATATTCAATAACCGGTATATGTTAAAAAAGCTAGTCCCAGACAAAGGCAGATGCATAAACAAAGTAAGCGCAAGCGACTATCGGACCACGGGGTACATCCCGGTTTCCACCAAGATAAGTCAGCTGCTTTTCTGATTTGTTAAATTTGCTTTTGGGATGAAAACAGCGATGGTGCGCGGGAAAAAGCTTCCATGAAAGTTTTATGTGACAAGAAGGTAAAGTGCTACGCGAGTTGAACAGTTCTAAAATGGTCGAACTCACCGAAGTCACTAAAAGACTGAAAAGAGAGAGGCAGTTTGGTAACGATACGAGAATCGTCGATATGCTAGAAACAATAAGACACGACCGTATCTGCTGAATTCGATCATCTTCATTCCTGCAATAACATCGTTTTAATCTTCACCCTGAACAACGGAGCCAACTTGGCGGCACTAATACAACCTTACTGAAGAATTAGCACAAAAGAATTACTCCTTAACTTAGCAGAATTTCCATCGGGACAATATCGGCTTTCAAAATTGTCTGGTACGTCTGGCCGCTTAAAGGCAGTGTCTCACCAAAATTTAGTTGTCGAGATTTTTGCAATCTGCATGCCTGTCGGACCCTGTCTAGCACTGGATGGGCTTAAAATTGCACGAAGTTCCCAAAAACCCCGTTTTCTCGAAGCCCCGTGGAAGCAACGTGGACGAGTTGTACATTCCAACTTCAGCCTCAGCCACAGTGGCAGCAACAGAGGGGAGGTGAATGCCAAGTGGAGGGACATGTTCAAACGCGTAAAGGGGGAGACCGAAGGAGTCGTCCGCGCGTACCAACTCGCTCTCCGCGTACCACTTTGAGCGAATTTTTCTCAGCGTGGAGGGGGTCAAATTGAGTGGGACTTGTTGCAATGGCCTATTTAGAGGTCCCTATAATAGAATATATGGAGATCCGCGCGAGCTCAACTTTGGTGAGACACTGCCTTTAAGACATAAACAGACCTTTTGCTTGCTGTCACTGCGTTAGGCTTATTTTCTATACTTTGCAGAGCGATGGTGTTGAGCAATACACCAGACACGTAACCAATAACATTGTGAGTGTAAATGAAGCCAGAGAATACCCTTAACAAATCGATCAGCAATTTTTCCAGCATTACGTAGACAATACCTTCCAAAAGTTGCTTTTCTTCCGCAATAGAATTTCACATTACCATTAAATCTTGAGCAGTAAGCTAATAGGTAGCCCGTAATTAGCACAGTCAGTGTCATCAAAATGCTAGACAGGACAAGAAAGTTTGTTCTGAAGCAAAGGTTTCAGTGCGCCACGTATAACAGATCTTTTGCATTGACCTTCTATGCGAACTGGTATTGCAGTATACTGAGAAAAGCTTTTCGGTTCCCATGAAGCACTGAACTATTGGAGGCCAAATGTCACCTGATAAGCAACATCAAAAAAGTGAATTCCAAAACTAACACACACTATAGTGATGATGGACGCAGTTTAGTTGCTGTTAGCATGATTTGTTGCTCACACGTCTCCAGGTTACGGTAGCACCAGTATTTAACATCGTAGAAGGAATGTGTGGAAAGTTGTTACTGTGTATAAGAGCTGCAGCCATTTTAGTTCGTAATGAACTATGTGTGAGCCGAAGTAGATATGATATATCGTAGGCTCACATTTCCCTTGTGACCACGTCCTCACTTCATAAAATTTCGTTCCTCCTCATTCCTCCATAGATTTTCGAAAAAAGTTTTATTGCCATTGGATGATGTTGCGAGTTCTTGCAAGTGGGATTTGGAGCTGCACCAAGTTCTTATCGCGCTTTGTGATAGAATGTATTAATTGATCATAGTGTTTTCGTACCCGTCGTTTTCACAAGCAGCCAGAATTGTCGCGCACACGACCAACTGGTTTCGAGGTTGACTTGCCCCACGTGGATGATATTATAGTACAGTAAGGACCTAAATGGAGATTAACATCAGTTGAAATCAAAAAAATTTATTACATCATTGGATACTTATCGTAGAATGAATGACTGTTTTCAACAATTCATGAAGATCGTTTGATTCTGACTCGCGATGACCTACATTCTTTTTGGGCGATATCCTTTCGCAGTGCTTGGTTTTGGACTCCTGCTTGCTGACAAGCTATCGCCTTTGATTATCTTTTTTTGCGCTGAGTGCTAAGCCAACCGCACTTGATTTGAGCTGATTTTAGATTTCAAGCAAGCCTCTTTCGGGGCATCTTGTGATAGTAGAAAATTTATGTTTTAGGAGCCGAGAGACGGTCGTGTCGTGTCTCACCTTCACAAGCGCGGTTAATTAACCTCCCTGGGCCCGCAGCCTTGGGACATCTGCGATTTGAGAGCACGCGATCGATAGCAGGAATAAAGCAACTGTCACGTGTTTAGGTCTTTATTAGAAGCTGTAGATCAGGTAGTATCCATATTAGTAGTACTTCTTTTTTTTTATTCATAAAGATAAACTGTTCGTAACTCTCGTCGCGCGCTCGAGTCAGCTTTTTGCGTAAAAATTTAGTGCATCGGATCCATCAAGCCGCCACAGCGATTGACTGATCTCAATAGCTGCATGCTACTTTGCGATTTGTTGCGTAGTACTCGGTACTTGTTTATTTGTCTGTCAAATTCGATGATTTATTTATTTACTCATATGTAGCTTAAAAAGGTGAGTCATACAAAAGCGATGGACACCGTCATTATCGATGTTACCGCTGTTAGCACAGGTCAAAGGGCTACGCTTTTCGGTTTTACCTCTCAACTTTGTCAGTATTAAAGCTGTTGAGGAGTACAGATCTCATCTCCGTTCACCTCTCAGTTTAAGTTGTCAATTTACTAACTTGTTGCTGGTTTTGTTCCTTGTTACCTAGTAGGGGATGTTATCGATATTCAAAGCAAGAGCATGCAGTCACATATTTCATGAACTATCGCGTCTCAATAAATGATTGATGATTACATTGTTTTACCACGCCCCCTGATATGAAAAACGTCCCGGATATAAGATGATCGAGCAACGCTAGTAATAGCTTCAAAAATGATAAGAACGGAACAGCGGCGACAGCGGCAACCTCTGTGACATCACCTCTAGCCAAATCTAAGTGTAAGCTGGCTACTGAAGGCGAGCAACTGTCTATGGAGGAGCTAGGAAAAATGTAGAGTGCCCAGAGAGGATGTAAAGAGTAATATCACCGCAACTTAAAAAAAACATTTTATATTTCTCAGTTTTGTGTGCCTTACAAAAATGCCAAGCTTTAATGAAAAAGAATTTGGAGATTACTAGAGAGTCGATTTGGTTCGCATTTGCAGAATTCTTTAGCATCTGCTGTTCCAATTAAGGAATTGGATTGACCAATGTTGCAAAAGGACCGTTCCCAGCTGCCTCGAATAAAGTGAGCCGTATGTATGCTAATCTCCATAGCCGCGTTCAGAACTGATATACTACACTATAACTGTCAGGAGAGTTCGTGTAGCACTCACCGGTCCACACCCATGAGGAGGATTCCAACGCAATTCATCAAATCAGCAAAAGCCAACGCTATTATCAACTGAAATAAACAAGAGGTCCAAAACTTGCACTTCACGGTAACTCCAATCTTAAAAAATTACCTTTCTTGTTCGTCGGAAATACTTGTTGGATAGTAAACAATAGAGCAAAAGTAATGATAGTGCAGAGCAAAGTGCTCCAAGCTTAATGTTGACCTTATGGTAGACGATCAACTCTTCAAGCTCAGATGCATTTTTGATTGCGTAAAATGCTTGTGCTTCTTCCTTCATCTGCAGAATGGTAAATCGTAGCAGTGAATGTAGAAGCGCTATTGCCTGACGTGACAACAGGAAGGATCATAGTTAATGACAACATCAAATCTTTAACTACGAGATTTTTCGGAAATAGGCAAAGAAAAGAACAGAGCCAAGAGGCATAGATATAAGCACTTGAATACAAGAATATGTAGGCTATATTATCCAGCATCGGTGGTGGGATCCCATGAGCTGAGGCTACGCGCGCGATGCGGGCAGCGAAAATGGTAGGCGAGCGCGAAAGCGCATGGCGTTCAGATCTATGGTTGGCTCAACTCATCGCTCTTTTCGACTGTTTCTTGTTCGTACATGTCTTACACCTTTTCTTGAGTTAGTTTTGTTTGCCAGTATTTACATAGATAATGTTTCTCATAGTCTAGAATGATAATGTCAACGACAACCTTGCTACTCCTCTTTTCCCTATCGCTAACATAACAGACAGTGTTTAGCTTGTGTGATCGCGGTTCATCTAACATTATGATCACTTTTTTCTAATAATAAGGTCAAAGGAGTAAAAAGGGCGGATTGCACACGTTGTTTGGTTCTCGAACATGTTTTTCTTCTTCCATAGTAAGTAATATGTTATGAAGCATATGTGCCACGTGCGCATAGCGTGCGAATCTTATTTTTAAAGTGTATGACCATTTTTAAACTAGTACAAAAAACCATACATTTTCTACTCGAATGCTCATCATGCAATATGCATGGCATCATCTGAATTCCCTACGTAGTCAAGGAAAGAACTCCAAAAGAAACTGAATATTTAGCAAGAGAAAAGAACATGAAATAGAAAGGTAGGGTTAGAATGCTTGAGCAAAGGCTAGCTTCTGCGCTAGATTGCTATCAGGTTGTCCGGAAATTAATGCACGCTTCGCAAATTTTCGCTTCAAAATCTCATAACTCCTTTGAAATTGCATATTTTGAAATGGGGTGTGTACCACTGTGATCAGCAAATTTCTTTCTATCTAAAGCATGTCTCTATACCAGCAGATCCAAAAAACAGAATTATTGAAAACCAGAAGTGAGAAGAGTTTTAGCCACAAATCAATACAATTTATATAGCTATGCAGACATTTTATTAAGGAGTTTTCTGCGAAACAAAAAACTGCGGAATCAAATTCTTCCATTTTTCCGACGTTTTCTCTACGGCTGCGATCTCCGAAAATTTCGAATTTTTTCTATTTACTCACCAAAAACAAAGCCCGAGAGTGCCACTTGAAATGGTACCTGACGGCAGTGGCCCCACTCTTTGAGCACTTGGAGAAATTTTCAGGGTTGCTTTCTCTCAAAAAGTTTTCTAAGCCATTGAGTAACCGCGACAATTGCTCATTAAACTCTTAATTTCTTTGTTTTCACAATTGTTAGAAGAAAGCGCTACCGTTCAGTATTTTCACTTAACATTTTGCTTTAGCTACATTATCATGGAAATACTGCTCTCGCCGAATAAGTTCAAGCCAGAATAGTACAAAGGTAAATTTTGTGATAAAAAGCTTCATCTTCGGATGGTCGTAGAACTTGAACAAATGGAGCTGATTTTAAAATAAAGATACATAAGAGAGGGGATGAAGAGCGCTATCTTATAGTACGCGAAGTTGTTCGCAAGATTTACATATATTGTACAGAAGAACGACCCTTTTGAAAATGCATTGCCAATTCTGCATTATTTTCCGGACAACCTAATAATTCCGCCGCATGCTGCGCGTTCGCGCTGCCTCATTTCATGCGTTCCTGCGACCGACGGTGGAGATATAGCCTACATACAGTCGAGTAGATTTTCTGCTTAATATAGTGTCCCTGCAGACGCGACAACGCTGGGGCGTCAATAAATGCCTTGCGAGTTCCCGAGCTAGTGTTTTCTGGTGTTTTCTTTGCTTATTTCATGCTTTTTAGTTGATTCGTTGCTGATAAAGAGGAAAAGGGTAAGTTAAAGAGTAGTTTCTGTTTTCTGAGAAGTTCTATCATCGCATATTCACAGATATCCACGTGGAAGCATTTCGCGTCAGCTTCTTGTCTATTTTTTTGTCATTTCCTTTTCTTCTGTCACTTCTTCTTTCAAACCTCCTCCTTCTTGTGAGGCGTTTCTTTGAACGGTAGTTGGCTTGTCTTGCAGCAACTTCGGTTTTCATCCATAAGAAATAGCATTTTAATCAAGTACTTCCTGTGATAGAAACACTTAGTCAATCGTAAAAACCCACTAGCGTTCAAAGAAGTACCTCACAAGAAGAAAGAGACATGAAGTGGCAAAGAAATAGACAAGAAGCTGACGCGAACTGCTTCCAAGTGGATAACTGTGAATATGCGATGATAGAACTTCTCAAAAAACAGAAACTATTCTCTAACTTACCCTTTTCTTCTTTATCAGCAACGAAGTACCTAAAAAGCATAGAATAAGCAAAGAAAATCTGGAAAACACTAGCTTGGGAACCCGTTAGGCAATTATTGAGCCTCAGCGTTGTCGCGTCTGCAGGGACACTATATTAAGCAGGAAACCTACTCGACTGTACCTATAATTATATGTATTAAGTCTATATTAGCTGTAGAAAGAGAAAGATCCAATCTAAACCTAACGGTATGAAAACCACAGCGCCATCATAAAGCAAGACAATCATGAGCGAACTGACAGACAAGCAGTACGTCTGTGATGTACATCTTTGTGAGTTCTAATGGTGAAGGGGAAAACAGAAACACAATAACACTGCAATGGGAGTTTGCATATCTAATGAAACCGAGAAAGCTTTTCCCAACGAGGCTACAGACTGCTGTAATCTATTGCATTATACTGGCACACTTTTTGTAGAGAACAAGGTTTTATGGCACCATCCATTCGAATCTTCTCTTTTGTGTTTTTGTCATTCTGGGGCCTTTCCATGGCCCTGATCGCAGATGAGGTGCAAAATGTGCAAAACGACAAAAAACCCAATTTTCGGGAGCCCAAGCCTGAAGTGCTTCTGGAAAGCGAAAAAGTTTTTTGAGGCAAGCACTCAAACGCGCGGTTACAATAAAATCATTCAAATTTGTAGTCGGTAAGCCCAGGGGGCCATGATTATTGACAGGACGCTTTATGCGATCAATACGTTTAGTCCAATAACCTCATGCTAGCCTTTACTCCTTTCAAGCTTCGGGCCCCAGCACTTGGTTTTACCTTAGCCAAACATTGGAGATTTTACCTCATAAATTTCCCATTGCCCTCTTCCCAGAAGGCAAATTTGGAATCAGCATTCTATGCTCTATAAAATGATGTACATTTCATATGGAGACGTCACTTCGACCAAGTATATAAATCGGAGAGCATAGATTTTGCGTGGGAGTTGCCTTTGACGAGTCAGCCAGAATTTTAAGTGATTATTATGGACCAAAGGGAAACGTGATAATGGATTCTCAATTTCTGGAGCATGTTCACTTCAAATTTCTTCAACGTGCATGTTGTGTGTCTGCATTCGTTGAGTGCACGCTGATGCCAAAGTCGAGGAATTTGCAAATGGCAATAAAAGCTGGCAGAAATTTAGAAAAGAGTATTCCGTATGTACTGGAGTATATAGTATAAATAAGAGCTTCTATATACATACTTGTGTTTCAAGGGACATGACTTTGCTTGGTGGAATTCCTTCCAAGCTTAGATGCTTGATGGAAAAAACCATCGAAACCTCTGGCAAGTACTTCAGGAGCAGACTTCTGTTTGTCTGTTTAAATCGCCTTGATAGGGACAAGACATGAAAGTGAGCATGTATATTGGCAACTATAGCCGATTTTCAGGTCCCAAACTTCATCAGTCGTTTGATCTTCCACCATCCTTACAAGGGAACGATCCCAACTTAAGGTGGCGAATTGGAATCAACCGCATACCATTAGATGCGTCTTGATGAGCTGATTCCAAATCTACCTTCCATATCTGCGACAACGTTATCTGGAAGAAGTTATGAAAGGTTAAAAATGTGAAGTAACGGGGGTTTTGATGCATAATTTGCTTTAAAATCCAACTTGGAAGTGCACGACTAGCATCATATTGAGTGTACTGATTTCACGGGATGCTCACATTCAAAAGAAACACAAATAAGTGTTTTTGAACAGCTAAAAAGCAACTAAAGTTCTTTGGTAAAAGCTGTGAGCAATGAAAAGTCTAAATTTGGCAAATATACATAGCAATACCTCGAAAATTAGTTGTTCAAAAACACTTATTTGTGTTTCATTAGAGTGTGAGCATTCCTTGAAACCAGTACACTCAATATCATGCTAGTCATACACTCCCAAGTTGGATTTTGAAGCGAATTATGCACTAAAAGCCCCATTACTTCACGTTTTTACCTTTCATAACTTCTTCCAGATAACGTTGTCGCAGATATGGAAGGTAGATTTGGAATTAGCTCATCAAAACGCATCTAATGATATGCGGTTCATCCCAATTCGCCACCTTAAGTTGGGATCGTTCCCTTGTTAGAAATTCTCGACATTTATGTATATTATAAAGCTCAAGTCTATGAGGATGTTCGTTAGGTTGTTAGTTCGTTATAGAAACGCCAGCTGTTAACCGATTGAGCTGAAACTTCGCACATGTATGTTTTCGATCCCGGCGGTGGTTAGGGCTACTTTTCGCGGCGGTTCAGTAGGCCCTTCTATTGATTTATTGATTTGTTTACTCAAATCCAAGGAAATGAAAGCGTCCCTATTGAATCATTCTTCCAAATCAAGTAGGAGGGGGCGGTAAAGATCACTTGCACTTTACGGTGAGGAGGATGCGATGTCACGAAGCCAGGCGGCGGAAAGAAAACGTTCTTCGGGAACGCTGCTGTAGGATTGGAGCAGGAGCAGGGAGAATAGCAGGGACAGCGCGAGCTTGAAGTAAGGCAGCCAAGGAAGAGAGGGTAAGTCATTGAGCCAAATATTCTTGAGTTGACTACTACTGTGCTTTGCTGCTCCAGTCTGCCCACACTCCGGGCTGGAGAGGGGACGCCGACTAGTTAACATATAAATTGAAATGACTATTTAATAAATTGAAATGACTATTTACCGATATTCGATTTCCTAAGTAGTAAATGCTGAGCATGATTCAGCAGAGATAAAAACAAAATTGAAATGGCATCATTTGGCTTGCGAGTTAAATTTCAAACAGTTGAGAGTGCCACTGGAAAAACAAGTTGAAGTATTGCGAGAGCAAGTGCATCAATTCATGCAGCCAGAGTACTTCTTCTCCTTAGATGTTCTGCAATAACTGCTTGCTGGTCTTTGTCTCAAAAAGGATTTCCCACATCGCTGCCTCAACTCAGCAAATGGAATTACTGACCATGTGAAATTAACATACATTTGTACTTCTTGCTTGATTCAGCGGAAGGTACACATTACTAATCATGCTTTTCCAACAAGGACAGAGTTAGGGTTTGTCTAACTACTAGAGTATCCAAATGATAGATTCGTCCATCAAGCAGGGATATCGATTTCTTTTTGTGAAATCTTGTGGTTTTGCCTAAGCGCAAAATATGATATCCAATAATTTTGCTTGTTGTGTTATCACTAAGATCGAGTTAAGTGAAGTACATTAAAGCTGATAAGAAACGACTGTTGAGACTCATGTAAAGAGATATCGTTTGTGTTGGGATGGCGGTAAGGAATTGGTTACTTTCGACAAACCATTACCATACCACCTGTTCTTCTAATATTCTCACTGTCAGTGTCGTGATATCCCCATTAAGCAATCTTCCAGAAATGAAACAATCTATAGAGAACAGTTGACTTTCCCTTCGTAGACTGATTGGGAAAAGTTCAACTAGATTGAAATTGGCTGGTTTCTCTTGTTTGTTCATACTCTGTGTATTTTTGATCTATGATGCACCATGAATTATTGAAAATAAAAGAAAATGGGATAAAAATGCAATCATGCATAAAAGTCAAAATGTTGATATTTTCAGTGCGAAAGAGATAGTGAGATGAAGTTGAAAAGAAGACTCAAATTGAGCAGTGGTAGTTGATTAATCTTACAAAACAACCGCAAGAGGGTTAGGATAGCCTTCCAGGTTTTCAGGAGTAGCTGCCTTCTTGAGTCATTGACGATGGTAACGTATGCAAATTTTTGGGCATTTGGTCCTGATGATGATTGCAAAATAACAGCGGATTATCTACCCTTTGACTCAGTTGGCTTGGCGGCTGAAAGGAGGAGCTTTGTGACCTAGTTAAGGCTAGATAATGAACAGAGAGCACCCTCGCGACAGAGACGTAGACTGCGTCGCGGACGTGAGCGGCCTTAATTAGGTCACAAAGCTCCGCCTTCCAGCCGCCAAGTCAGTTGAATCAAAGGTTACATCCAAGTCTAAAATAGCGTCACTCAATTTATAAAAAAAACGATTATACTCCGACTTCAAAAGCATCGGACATCTGTTTGGAAGCGCCTTTTGTCCGAGAAGAACTGAGCATTTACAACAATATGGAAATTTATAGATGTCTCCTCCCGACGTCAACTCGAGTGCTTCTTGTTCCTTAAAACCCAGAAGCGACAAAAATTGGGTTTTTTATCCGCTTGAAAAGAACGAAAGCAAGAGTAAAGAATGTCGTCACATAACATAATGTTATAAAAGGAAAAAACTTATATATCTGCATCATTCAGATAGCAAACATTCAACTAGCTCATTAGAATGGGCTCTAGCTGAGGTGAAGCAACAAAAACGATTTCAATTCGATTCCAGTTGCGTTCATAGGAGCTAATTTTTGCAAGCTTCGTTCTAATTCGAAGCCATCTCGTTATAGGGCAGCCAAGAGCAGCGAGCGAAATGATCAAAGTTCAACGCTGGCACTTATTCTGGTGCAAGTATTGAGGAGAGCTCTTAATCAGTAGTTTATTGGCAGGCAACGTTTCGATTTTTAAAATCGTTATCAGGCCTTGAATTATAATATATAAATGATATATAAAAATTATGGACAAACGGCGCGTGTACCTTCATTTTCCTTCTAGATGGGAATTAGGGAGGGGTGAGGTTGCGGATAGTATACAGTAGCAGTGGCCTCCTTGTTTGGTAAGTCAGTAAAGAATGAACTCCAGTCGCTTGCCCTCAAGTAATTAGCATCACACATCTTTCATTTCTTCTTTACCGTTCATTTGTGAGCTATGCTTACATATTTCGTAAGCCTCCCTAATTTTCCTTTTTGAGGTATTTTCCAAGTTCCGATGTAGAACAGTCACTCTCAAAGGCGGTGCTTTCTCCATGGCATGTTTGAGCGTCCGATGCCTTGAAAAACTTTCTCTCGGATAGGAGGCAGATTGATTAACGCTCTTTTGTGCTCATCTAATCTCAACTTCAAAGGTCTTCCGCTCTCTCCTATATACTTTTCGCCGCATCCTTGGCATTCAATCATATAGACTGTTCCTCGTAAAGAACAGATTTTCTGTTCTTCACAGTATTGGCGTCCATCGCATTTTCTTTCACAAATTCGTGTACTCGTGAGCATCTCCTTCAGAGTAGGAGGTGGTGAAAACGCGAGCCTTACAGGGAGTCCACCCTTTGACGATTTTGTTCAGCTTCCAAGCGGATTTTTCTCTTACATAAGGCAGTGTTAGTGTGATTCCGTGCGGAGGTCTATAGGGCATGTTCCATGTTTTCGGCCACATTGATTGGTACCCATTTTCGTCGAGGATGGTGTTAACGGTAGAGTCTATTCGACTATTTGGAGATGAGCATAGTTTTTCCTTCGTTTGTAAATTTCGGATCACATTGGCTTTCATGTATTGTGGATGGGCGCTACGTGAATGTAATATGATGTTACATGACGAAGGTTTCCTGTACCAGAAACATTCGACCTTACTCTCATTGATTTTAACCTTGGTGTTTAAGAATGGTAAGAATCCACTCTTCGCAGGTGTTTCAATAGTGAATGAGATATCTTTGTCAACCGTATTCAATCTTTCGAACATTGTTCTAACGCTTTCTTCAGTATTACCGACGACGAAGATATCATCTACATATCTCTTGTACAAGATTATGTCTGATGTTTACGTAGCTTTTTCGATATGATCCAGGAATATTATTGCAAGTAACGGTGCGATCCGATTTCCCATAGCCAATCCCCTTCTTTGTTTGAAGATCCTTCCGTCGAAAGAGAAGACGTTGCATGGTAATACTGCGTATAGCATGCATCGTAAATCATCGATGTTGAGTGAAAAAGTAGCAACATGGGTTCGATTTTCTTTCAGAAGTGCTAGCACTGCATTCACAGCATGATCGTTATTCACATTTGTGTACAAGGAAGCTGCATCGTAACTAGCATATGATGCGGATGCTGATATTTCACATCTTGTAAGAGCCGAAAAAATGCTTCCGCATTCACGGTGTGAGCTCCCACGAAGCTGAGCAACGGAGACAGGATTTTTACTAACAACCAACTCAATCTATCGGCAGGTCCTCCGCAAGACGGAATTATCTGTCTTATTTTCAAATCGTGTATCGACAATGATTGTGTATCAGCTCCAGGTGGTAATTTGTGTTTTAATCATGCTGAACGTCGGAATTAACGGATGGCTATCGAGTAATTGATCAGCTACCTTTGTACCCAGCTTCGGTTTTACGTTGCGCGTTACGACATAGCGAACGTTATTGCATGCATCGAGGAATGAGGATATTGTTGTTTCCGAGTAGATTGTGTGATTGGAGAGGATCTGATTTGTGGTGCTTTTGTCCATATTATGAGGTACTAGCTGATGACCCGGTCTCGCCCGAGACGTTCAATTCAACCAAGATGGGGTAGGGGAACGAATTCCGCCAGTTTGAAACATCTCCGCGGACTACTGGTCCTGCAACCACAACAACAATATTTCAAAAGGACCAGTTGCCAGTAAAGGCGGGCTCAAACTGGCGGAGTTTTCCCCTTACCAACCAACAGGTTCCTGTAGAGCCCGTTGCGCAATTCTGTGATTTTCGGCATAAACTTGTTAAACTCCACGCTATAAAATTGTATTTCGTACCCTCTCGTTGAGCTTATCCTTAAAATCGGTAAAGTCCGTAGCCCTCCACACGAATCTGGAAACCGATCATACTTACACTTTCTAACTTCTATGCGCGGAAAGCGCTTTAAGACGAACCCGCTGCATCCTGTCGACCCTGAGATTAGAATGAACTTCACTACCCCTGCTTACATGTTTATTGGAAAATGATTGGTTAGAGCACGTCAAACTTTCATTTTCCGAGATTTAGGTAAACAAATCAATAAATCGATAGAAGGACCCTGCGATTCGCTGCGAAAAGTAGCTATAAACCACCGCCGGGGTCGAAAACATATGTATGCGAAGTTTTAGCTCAATCGGTTCAATGGCTGCCATTTCTATAACGAACGAACAACTAAACGAACATCCTCACAGACATTGAGTTTTATATATATATAGATAACAACAAAGGAGCCGCTTTTGTCGCCTATAGTACAGCAATGTTGACTTCATGCGTAAAAGCTTTTTGAAACCTCTTCTTTCAGCTGGCGTGATATTCGAGCTGTAATGTGATGCTTCATTTTGGTAAATTTGTCGAACATCAATCTTCAATTTACATAGCTTTCTCTCCAATTCTGTATCAGCTTTCATTGTTTTGATTGTTCTTGTTGGAAAGGGCATCAACGAAATGATTGTCGACTGCAAATCAAGTGCTCCGGGCCCTTTTTGTAGTCTGTGCCTTAGTCGGTAGGCGTATTGGTCAACTTGCGAAAGAGCTTTATCTATGGCCAGTGCGTCACCTCTGCTTCGCAGAGGCTTGCACTGGTCCTACTCTATGGTTTTTGAGCAACATCTTCTCCTAAGGAAGGCAAAGTGTGGCACGCCCACAGCAGGTACTGGCTCTATGCACCCCATGAATATCGCGCCGTGCGGGTCTGAGCGTCCATGCTTGTCCTCAAAGCTAAACAGTTCCCTGCCTCATCTCTTAAACTGCTTTGAATCTCCCGAAAATTCTGATCGTGGAGAATATGATGTAAACAACCATTCATTCCGCGAGGTTTTCATGTGAAACCGGTAAGATTAGCGTGGCGAAACTTTTTGGTGAACGGTTAGTGTAATTTGAATTCGTTTTATCAATGCGATGTTGGCTAATTATAACAACAACGGATGCACACGACATTTCCAGCCTAGAATATTTCCAGCTCAGTGATTTCTTTGAAAATCAACAATCAATTGAGTCATCTCTTTTTGACGCCACTTTTGCACGATATTATTTTTTGCTATGTATCTGCGCTGAACTCCAGGGCTTAGAAGATGTCCAAGTTAAAAGTCTTACAGTTACTGCAGACTCCTTACATTAGGATCTCGTTTGCCTTAGCAAACGCCTGGTGGATCCGTTTGACTCGCGATTTTCAGCAACCGAAACAGATTCGCTCAATTCTTTACATAATTAACCTGGGTCCTGCTGGCGTGCTATAGCCAAAAAATCAGCTCGAAATCTTGGCGTAGCTTGCGCCATGAATTACACTGATTCGCACTGAGGCTCGCTGTGGTCCTACTCTGTACGCCTTACTCATTCATGCCTTATGATGGCATTGAAACTCACCGGACGATGCCGAATATCACGAATAAAATGTGAACAACTATTCAATCCAAAAGCTTTTTCATGTGAAAACGGTAATTTTGAGAGGATGAAATTTTTCGCAGAAGAACAAATGCAAATTTGAAGAGATTCTTGCACTTTTTCCTGGCTAGGTAGTTGCTATAACAATAACACCCTAAGCCACATCGTTGTGCAAAAATCTTCTCAAATGCTCAAGTAAAACCTTGACAAATCGACCATCGAGCAATCAATACTTTTCGGCGTCGTTTTTGTAAAGTAGCAGAATTTTGATCCTTTTTTCGGATCAAAGCCCATGGCTTGCACATTGAGATGCCGAGCACATCACGACTTTGCGAAAAGTGATGATACGGATCCGATTATGCGGCCAAAAGCCAATTGGACCCGGCTGACGCGCAATTTCTGAGGGATCCACCTGACAAATCCGCTCGTGCTTTCGCATGGTGGACTTTTATGCTGGTAGCATGCGCTATGCGAAATTTGGGCTCATGACGTTGGCTGGAACTCGCGCTATGAATTTCGTGACACACACACACACACACACACACACACACACACACACACACACACACACACACACACACACACACACACACACACACACACACACACACACACACACACACACACACACACACACACACACACACACACACACACACACACACACACACACACACACACACACACACACACACACACACACACACACACACACACACACACACACACACACACATACACACACACACACACACACACACATAACCCTTAGCCCGTTATTATAACTTATGATGATTTCATTTACTTTTGGCAAAACTGCAAAGGATGGTCCCAGGTTCAAAGTAGCTGCCATATCATCTTCAATCGTTTCAGTGCCAATTGCTGTATACCTCAAAGGTGTATACCTATTGTATCCTTTTTCAAAAACGATTCATTTTCGGATGATGTTGTCTTCAGAATGGTCAACTTTTTGCTGCGCCGATTTCTTTCCGACTGTCGCAGGTTGGAGCACACTTGTTGATTTTTGATAAAAATGTTCTTCATGAGATTGGGATCAAGATGTTTTTTGAGAAGCTCTTTGTTTCTCAAGATGCTCAGTATACAATTTCTTCTTTGTCGTATTTTGAGCTAATGCAGCGTCCAGTAAGGCACTTTTCAGGGTGTATAATGCGGTTTTGACGCGGTTATTGGTTTGTTGACATATGTTTATATGAATATTTGAATGTTAATATTTCAATATTAATATTTAAATATTTGACATGTATTTGTTTAACCGATAATTTCGACTTGCGGAGGACCTGCCGATAGATTGAGTTGGTTGTTAGTAAAAATCCTGTCTCCGTTGCTCAGCTTCGTGGGAGCTCACATCGTGAATGCGGAAGCATTTTTGTCGGCTCTTACAAGATGTGAAATATCAGCATCCGCATCATATGCTAGTTACGATGCAGTTTCCTTGTACACAAATATGAGTAACGATCATGCTGTGAATGCAGTGCTAGCACTTCTAGAAGAAAATCGAACCCATGTTGCTACTTTTTCACTCAACATCGATGATTTACGATGCATGCTATACGCAGTATTACCATGCAACGTCTTCTCTTTCGACGGAAGAATCTTCAAACAAAGAATGGTATTGGCTAGGGGATATCGGATCGCACCGTTACTTGCAATAATATTCCTGGATCATATCGAAAAAGCTACGTTAACATCAGACATAAGATATGAGATACAAGAGATATACAAGAGACACAAGAGATATGTAGATGATATCTTCGTCGTCGGTAATACTGAAGAAAGCGTTAGAACAATGTTCGAAAGATTGAATACGGTTGGCAAAGATATTTCATTCACTATTGAAATACCTGCGAAGAATGGATTCTTACCATTCTTAAACACCAAGGTTAAAATCAATGAGTAAGGTCGAATATTTCTGGTACAGGAAACCTTCGTCATGTAACATCATATTACATTCACGTAGTGCCCATCCACAATACATGAAAGCCAATGTGATCCGAAATTTACAAACGAAGGAAAAACTATGCTCATCTCCAAAAAGTCAAATAGACTCTATCGTTAACACCATCCTCGACGAAAATGGGTACCGGTCAATGTGGCCCAAAGCATGGAGGCCCTATAGACCTCCGGACGGAATCACACTAACATTGCCTTATGTAAGAGAAAAATCGCTGAACAAAATCGTCAAGGGGTCGGGACTCCCTGTAAGGCTCGCGTTTTCACCACCTCCTACTCTGAAGGAGATGCTCACGAGTACACGAATTTGTGAAAGAAAATGCGATGGATGCCAATACTGTGAAGAACAGAAAATTTGTTCTTTATGCGGAACAGTCTATATGATTGAATGCCAAGGATGCGGCGAAAAGTATATAGGAGAGAGCGGAAGACCTTTGAAGTTGAGATTAGATGAGCACAAAAGAGCGTTAATCAATCCTGCCTCCTATCCGAAAGAAAGTTTTTCAAGGCATCGGACGCTCAAACATGCAATGCAGAAAGCACCGCCTTTGAGAGTGACTGTTCTACATCGGAACTTGGAAAATACCTTAGAAAGGAAAACTAGGGAGGTTTACGAAATATGTAAGCATAGCCCACAAATAAACAGTAAAGAAGAAATGAAAGATGTGTTGATGCTAATTACTTGAGTGCAAGCGAATGGAGTTCATTCTTTACTGACTTACCAAAGGAGGCCACTGTTACTGTATACTATCCGCAATCTCACCCCTTCCTATCTCCCATCTAAGAAGAAGACGAAGGTACACGCGCCGTTTGTCCATAATTTTTATATATCATTTATATATTGTAATTCAAGGCCTGATGACGATTTTAAAAATCGAAACGTTGCTGTGCCAATAAACTACTGATTAAGAGCTCTCCTCAGTACTTGCACAAGAATCCAGCATGAAGCTCAGGGATAACACTATACTAAAATAACTGGCACTTATTGTTAGAGTGTCATGAAAATGCCACAATGAAATGCCTCATAATAGTTCTCAAAAGCTACCCTTCAAGCTTTTCTGGCTACCGTTTCTTGTCCTACAAGTCGAATGGGATATTTTTAACGCGGCAGTGAATCATGAACTTTGTTCTTTTTTGCAATTTTACGCGCACCTTAGGTGTCGTTCAAATATCAAAATAATCAAATCTTCCTGGCATTTTAAGAGCTGCACAGCAAGACCGTAATTAAATTCTCCTCTTTTCGACGGGTTAACTCGTCATGCAGTGTATTCGAACTATGGTGATTACAAGTTTGCTTACTTTGGAGGTTCATCCTCAAGCCCAAACTTTCTGCCAGGACCAGACCTATTGCAGTGAAATATTTATGTGGTATTATATACGAAGACATGAAGATGCATGGATAAAAGCAATTTTTGGTAAGCTTTTTCCACAGATATATCATAAATTGCAAGAATGTATTATTTTTTCAGTCTTCTAGCGATTTTTACCAAAAAGTCGTAAAGGACCAAGCCAATTTTTTACACTGGGAGAATTATTGGTTTTAGAGCTTTCCTAACTTGCAAGAAACACCGTTTCGATAAACTGACAAAATTCATCCGATTGAACGTTATCTCAAAACTGCGTAAAATTGGAAACATAGGGAAAAGTTTCAGAGAAAAATGATGTCCCTAAGAGGCAAAATCTCGGATTCTATGAGCAATGTGCATGTTGTGTGCGTTTGCACGTCTTGGATACACACGCAATGAGACTATAGGCACACGGAATAAAGTGCACTTCTTTTGTAGCAGAAATTCCATAATTTTTGAGATTGGAAGGTTAATGAGTTTACCTCTGAGGATAAAAGAAATGACATGTTTAAAAAGTCCATAGATATTACAAAAGCGCATGCCAAATGATTGTTGGAGCAATAGATTTAATTTTTTTCAAAAGACTTTCGAAAGAAAGCATGACCTAAAAGTCTAGAGAAAATGACAAAGACACATAAGACACTCCCAAGGCACTAAGAGTTTCCTAATTTAGCCTGACATCAAAGACCGACGCAGAAAAGTAGCAAATGATGTTCGTCACAGAGACTCCTGGGGAAATCTACACAAAATCCACGCTCAAGCGATGCGATTCGTGAAGCTAACGAGCTACGTCGTGCTTATGGAATTGGCAGTGACTAGCTACATCATTTGATCGTTGGTTGATTAGCACCAGGCGTTCTTCTGAAAAAAAAAATAAAGCAAAGACCAAGTACGCAGATTTTGTCAGAATAAATGCAACGCTCGAAAAATCTGGAAGAGATAAACTTCAGTGTTTAACTTTTTTCTTTGTGACGTGTCACCCACGAACCATTTGATAATGAATCCAGTGGTTTCAGACAAGTCAAAGAACTGAACATGAAGCATGACCCGCTTTTCTATCAGCATAGTACCACTGTAAGTTGGATTTAGCAGAAAAAATCACTGTCAATTACAGTCCAACAGTATTCCTTGCTAAGGTGTGCAATTGCACAATTTCAAGGCTACTATCGACAGCAGATTAGGCATTGTTCTCATCTGATCTCTCAAAGGTAAGGATACTAGATCGCAGCGGCAGACCGAAATTGATATGCATATCTTCAGATGCGTCTGATGAGCTAATTTCAAACGTAACTTCCTTATCTGCTAAGCTCTTCTCAAAAAGAAAGTTATGAGGGTTTGGATGTGCAAACATTGACTGCCACATCTTCCGCAACTACTTGTTTGAAAACTCATTTATGTGTTCGGTGTATGCACCCCTTGTAGCAATGCACACAAAACCATGCCAATTAGTCACTCCCAAGCTTCTTCCTAAACCACACTACGCAAAAACCGTCTTCTCCTAGAGAAGCGCTTAACAGATAAGAAAGGTAGACCCGGAATCAGCTCATCAAGACGCATCTGATAATATGCATGTCATTTCGGTTCGCTACTGCGATCTGGTATCCTTCCCTTGTTATTAGGAGATATACATTTGCATAAATCAGTCAAGAAACTTACGGCTCCTTTTCGGGACCAAGAAACCCGAAGACGCTGTCCACTTCCGACTAACAAGATAGTACCTGTACCTTCCGGAAGATCTTGTGCAACGTGGGTGCGTAGTATACTTTGGAATATCCGAAATTTTTTTTCGAATAATCGAATAGTCGAATATATTCGAAAATCAAAATTTCGAACAAAATTTCGAATATTTTCGAAATTAAAAAATGTTAAATAATCGGATATCGAATAACTTTGAAAAGAAAATTTTGGAATATTCGCACATATTCGAGAAAAAATTCCGAATAAACGAATACTTTGTACAATCTATGTCGAATATTCAAAATCTTAGTCGAATAGTACAAGGCTCCCAATAGTGTACAACTTAAAGGACAAGCAAGCTATTACATTCAAAATTTGAGCGTATACTGAACTGATGACAGATCCGGTTCTGCTCGGTCTACGTCCTCGTAAGACTATGGAAGTCAACAATCTAACCCACTCTGAATACCGGTCTCATGCCTCCACTCTTAAAAGCGCAAATCAGTAAAAACGAGGTGCTCATTCACAGCTGCTTTCAATGCCTACCTTCGATCAGTGCAAAAACATCAAAGCACAGTTGCCAATGTAATCAGTATTCCTATCTTTTCTAATACCGCATTTCCTCAGCAGCATGCTCACTTAAAGGCAGTGTCTCGGCAAAATTTCGGTCCCCGGTCTTTCACCTCTTCGGAGCCATCTCGACATGCTGAAGCCATATCTGAGCCTTTCAGAGGTTGAAAATGGCAAAATTGCGCTTAACTATAGCTTTGAACCTTAGCTTCAGATTCGAGTCCAAACAGTATTGTCTCTTTTCTGAACATTTATATACTTGGACCTCCTTTCAGCACTCGAAAAGGAGTTCTCCAAATGTGAAAGAAAGACGGATTCAAGCGTTCAAAACTCAATGGAAAACTCGCGTACTTTGAATTCCCTTACTGAGTAGTTCCTTCATAAAGATTCACTCCAATAAACCAATAAAATCCCTGAAAGGAACATCACATATTGAAAGCCACTAGAGCATATAGTTACGATTACACGAGAATGTAGAATGGTCGGCTAATCGAATAAATTCAAAAATGACAATTTTCGAATAGGTGAATATCGATATTCAAGATTTCAAATTTTTCGAATAATCGAATTTTGAATAAATTTTATTCGAATACTTTATTCAAATACTCGAATATTTATTCGATTTAGTCCAAAGTATAGTGCGTAGTTTATCTCGTAGTCCCAAAATGAAAATTGCCATCTCATATTATCTATGGCTTTTTTACAAGTCGTCTGTTCCGGGGTGATCAATATGCTCAAGAAAAATTTCTTTGTTATTTTAGAGCTAAATTTCAGATATTTATTCCAACAGTAGATCTAAACAGAATGACATAATCAAGAAAGGACCAGCTGCTGTTTTGCAGCCGAGAAGCTGAGACGAGCGCTGGCGCAATAAAAACAAGATGGGCATTTTCTTTTCTATGCAAATGGAATCTCATTAACTCGCATAAGAATCCTTTCATTTCGTTTCACTAAAACGCTGCTCACATCCAATAATTTTCCAGATTTTTATGACCGACACAACACAATATCTGATATTTATTAATGCACAGAAGGCGATGTTACAATCGTTGATTGCAAGGCTATCATCACAATAACATATAAATAGGCGAGTAAAAACGAACTAGAGCAGATTGTACGGACACGAATCCGTTTGGGAATATGGGGGAAAGGGGAAGTTGGCGTTTCGCCAGGTGTACGATACATGGGGAGACGGATGATTTTCAGTGGTGATTTACAAGTTAATGCTAGGCACGCTTTGCGACTCTAGAAACACCGCGCCATATAATCACAATTTTGCATTTTTTACCAATTACGATACCGATATTTTTTGTATGTGGGATCGTTATTCTGCACAGCACACGATGAATGTTACAAGACCAGTTTTCACAATAGGATATCAAGCGGGAAACGATCACGTATGATATGCCAAAGTGGGGGACAAAAGCAGCGTGCTCTTCGCTGTTCTTTGAAAAAACGCTGCTGCGGGTCAGATGTACAAGTGATAAGGGCAAGCAATGAGCATTCTAACCTAGACATACTTCTAAAGAAATTTGAAAAAAAAGACCGGCATATAAAGCAAGAGCAGCTAAAACAGAGAATACATACAAAAAAAAGCGAAAGAAGAAACACGTTTGAGTTCTAGGAAAAAATTCTATCGTTCTAAGAAAAAAAAGTGATGTGTGATAGGAGAGAAAACACGAAATGACTTGGTGGATTGAAAAAATTGAATGACAAGATGAAAGGGAAGAATGAGACAGATATATACGGGGATAGAACTCTCATAGCATAATCTGCTGCGGTGAATTAAAGACGCGTGAAGACCCGAAACTACCGTAATTCGAACCTCAAGTATAAAAATAATGTACGACAGATGTGTGAATTGGATATAATGGCTAGAAGAACAACACATACACACACATTTCACATGCAGGAATCACAACTGAAAACGACACGCGTACCTAAGCCAGTTTTTTCTTAGCAGGAGTACGTGACTTTGAGTGATGATGTGAAAAAGAAAATAGACTAAGAGATGACTGCAAAATACACGGGGTATAGAGAAAGCTGAGCTCAAAACAACATGTATACGGCGAAAGCGCGAGGAAGACGACACGAGATGGGACGGAAGAAGTTCGGAGAAAATGCATACCCGTCTGGCGATTGAACACATCCTATTGGCACCGGGTGTGTGTATACATACTATAGGGTGAATTGCGTGGAAAAAAGAAATCTCCTCGGCTTGAAAATGATACTAATGATGACTATAAAGAATGTTAATGCTAATGCGGAGGGGGAGCTGAGAAGTTATCTCGAGAACGATTCATTTGAACATTGTTTTCGAGAGGGACCAAATTAGCCTGAGAAGATCCGGGGCCAGTGGTCGTTGATGAGCCAGACGCTGTCGTCGATGAAGCTGAGGAACCGTGGATGGCCAGCAGTTGAGCTGCTAACGATGCAGAATCAGTTCGCCGTGGCGATGGCCTCTGAAAACAATGGATAAGTTTCGTTTCAAAACCGTGTTTGTAGACGGTCTAATCAAAGGCAAATAAATCTTTCCACGTAAAATCCCCATAGGTCCAGACAAATCTGGACCTATGGGGATTTTACGTGGAAAGTAATTTTGGGGCCCTGCTAAGGCACGGCCCAAGCGGCAACGCAAATGACTCACTAACGGCTGAGATATACGCGTCCAAACTGGACCCTAGGATCGCATTATCGGACGACTTGTGGTTTGCACCTTTCGCGCGGACCCACGCGAGACTGATGTGTCGCGCCATGAATCCATGCGAAATACGGTCCTGGGGTCCAGTTTGGAGGCGAATATCTCAGCCGTTAGAACACCATCTGAGCTGCCCGTTGGCAGCGTCCGTCTTAGTTAGGGTCCCAAAATTACTGTCCACGTGAGATCCCCATATGCCCAGATTCGCCTGAACACTGCCTTTAAGGTTAGTAGTTTCAAGGGTAGTAAGAGGGCCTTGTGTGGCAGAAGGGCCTCTGACTAGATAATTGTCCAAGTACCGCTGCCAAAGCTGAATTCAGCAAGAAAATCACTCCACGGTGAATGCGACAGAAAGGGAGACCCCTCGCCGTGAGCTAGAAGGTACTGAACCAATCAAGCTCTGGGCGGTGCTGCCTCTAGCGCATTTTGAAGCAACTTTCTCGCTTCACAATATGCTGCTTGCAGAAAGACTTGGGCAGTATCGGCCCTGCTACTGTATCACATAAAACCTCAGCAACCCTAACTTCAGGTTCGGCTAGATTATATACCATCAAAATCTCATCACCCTCAATATGAATGGACGATTGCTTTGATCAAAGGAGCATCAGAGGATGCGGGTGCACAATCCGAAGGACTTATTTTTGTGCAAACACACAGAAAGCCAATCATCTTGCATATAAACCTTGAAAAATCTAATTGCCCGCGCCGCGCCTTGAATACAACCGTAGGGGAGCGCTTGTCGCGAGGCACTACAGGCAATAAATCTTCCGACCAACATCCATGTTGTTTTCAGCAAAACACAGTGTGTTTTAACCAAAAGCATCAGAAGCTTGTAAAAATGAGAAAGGAGGTGCGTTATCACATGCGAATAGCCTATATCGCATCGGGACCTCGGGTCTCCAGCAACTCTGCACATTGGCGTTCAGACCGGAGCGCGGGCAGCTGGATTTTATAAGGCCTATCTATAGTTTACACATTAAGGTTACATACCATAAATCTTCGACTAAATCTTCAAAGATAGGGATGCTTGTCTATTCCGAAGTAATCTTTCGTACAATACTGTGATTGTTCAATCTTCGGAAAAAAATGACATTAAAAATGTTATAAGAACAATATTCAAACCTCGTTGTTGTTCATATGTACAGGTGGTGGACTCGCTGGCAATGATAACGCTGACGGTGGATTTCGGTGATGATGATGATGGTGATGTGTGCCCTGATGGCTAAGGTTATTATGATGATCGCCACTGGGCTCTGGTGGTGCTGCCGTAGAAGCTCGCACCAAACGAAGCTGACGTTGCTTTGCACGCAGTTCCTCAAGCTCAAGTCTTTGTTGTTCGCGAAGTTGGAGCAGTTGCATCCGATGTCTAGATATGATAAAACCGAATTCAAAAACAAACAAAAAAATAAAAACCGTTTCATACTTTTTAATCAATTCCAAAACCTCGGGATCGTCATCGTCGTCATCCTCCGCCTGGAAGAATTTCAAATTTATAGTTCTCCTATATGACAATTTATTTGCAACTTGGCGAACCTAATCTGCTGTATTTATGATCCGCTGTACATTACATTATTTGTATAAAACATGGAATGTTCTCCCAATTACAAACCTCCCGACAAGATTAACGAAATGACCAAATGCAAAAATTCCAACGCAAATATGGCAACCAAAACAACGCAAAAAAACCCGAAATGAGAAACATTCCCCCCAAGCGAACAAAAAATTTAGCATTGGTATCAATACTCTTTCCCAAATTTCAAAGGAATATTCCACCAGTAGTTCGTTTGAGACCAAAAATGAGAACGGAAGAACTAATGATAAATCGCCCGCGTCGTCCCACAAGTTAACATCAATTGACTACTGCATATATTTAAGTATATACACTCTATCTATCAAAATGTAGCGGCTCGAGTTCAGCGCAGCCGCTTCGCCTGGACCCTGGGTCACCTCTGCGGTCTATCTGGTTATTTTCCCACGCCTGCCAGCCTTCAATGGTAGCGGTGTGGGAAAATGGCGACAGACGCGGCGCACGGTCCAAGCGAAGCGGTCTTGGGCTAAACTGTCTATGAGACTGAGACAGGGGCAAAATGGGTAAAAACCCATTGTGCCCAGTCACAAAGTTCCATTCTACAATAATTCCAGTCAAAATGTCCAGAACTAACCAAATTCGAGCAAGCTATGTTTGATAATTAATTATGCTCATAAATCTATTCACATAATCACTTCATATATTATAAAGTTAGTATGGCTAAGCAATAAAAACAAAGGAAAAATGGAAACGAGCTAATAGGCACCTGATCAAATTCCGAATCTGATGTTGGCAACGGACTGAACAGCGGTGGAGTACCGACATGAAACAATGCGCTACTACCGCACACACTTGACAAGTCGTCCCGTTGTGTCGACGCGTCGTCGCGAATCACGCTTGGTCGCATACTGGCCGTACCAAGCGTGCACGACAATGCGCTTTCCAGATTTTCGAACGTTGCCAGACTATCTATGCCGCGAAGACGTTGAGACAGGTCTGGTGCAGTGTTCGAAGACAACATTTGGGTAGTTGTGACACCGATAGCATCCAGTGAGGCTGCACCACCTGGGATGATCGACGCGAGGCCTGTCGCTGTCCTCTCCGGTGAAGAGGACTCATCTTCGGATGTGGCGGTCACGGAAGCGGACGGTAGGGAGGACGCAGTGGGCAGCTGGAGGAACAAAACGACTATTCTAGCTACTATAAGCAACATGAATTGGTGAGTGAAGAAATTTAAATCAGAGGTAAATAGATCATAGATTAGCATTTTGACTGTTCCCATGACGTAACACAACAAAGTAGTAAACAAACCCAAACATCACCATTACCCTACAAACAAATCAAAGCATTTCCAATCCCAAAAGTCCCTTGGTTAAAAAAAAGCTGTTATTGCAGCAAAAGAATTAACTGATTAGCAATGATAACATAGGAGGAGACAAAGCAAGTTAGAGCAGGACAATTAAGGGAAGGTAAAAACATGACCCGGACCCATTACGTACAATGGTATGGTTTACAAAGGTATTGCCAACTAGAACACTTACATGATAGAGCTCTTGTGTTGAGTTAGCAAACTGATGGGGTGATATGCGACCGTGCATTTCGCTGCCAGATAACGGTGTTGATTCTTTTTGTTCAGGATTGATCACCTAACAAAAGTAAACAATCATATCAGGAACTCAAATGTGCAAAAGGGATGAAAGGAAAAAAGAGGACGAAAATAAATCACCTTCTGGAGTGCTTGTGCTAGGCCATTGAGAGTGTCAACATGAATATCTTCCGTTCCACTGGTTGTAGTCTGATTAGATAAATGCTCTTCTTCTTCCTAAAAATATTCAAAAATCAACATGAAGAGAATTTTTTTCAGCTAAAGCTTCAGAAAACAGATACAAAGTTACTTTGATATAAAGAAAAGTTAAAATTGCATTTTCAATAATTTTACATTGCAGTACAACAAAAAAACTTATAGGCGTATTCAAACTGTCATAGTGATTTAAACAATTGAAAGATGAACGCACGAAAAAAGGAATTTGTTACAACCAATCTCACACAAGCCGATTCCAAGCGTTAAATACGTGCGAACATAATACGCAAGTTGTGCGCAAAATAACATGGGATCATTTGCATCAATATCATTGCAATATACCCAAGCATTCAGGAAAAAAACTGCAAAAAAAAGAAAACATAAAAAACTACCTTTGGAGGCGGCAGTGCAGGAGGGGGAGGCTGCTGCGCTTGCGGTGGCGCTGGTGGCTGCACTTGCTGCTGTTCTCGCTGCTGCTGAATTTGGCTAAGAACGGCAAGCTTCTCGCTCAGGCCTTAAAAAACAGATTAGTACAATTATGTGATAGTGAGGGCTTTCAATCAAACCTGCAAGATTTGTGGAAAGTTCGCCCGTGTGAGCTGGAGTGTGCGGAAGACTAGTGGTAGGATGAAGTGCAACGTGTGCATTATGGACCTGCAAACGCAGCATCAGACCACGAACGATGCCGCCTATCGGAAACTAACTGGCGAAGGCGAGAAGACCCAACCCTTTATTATACCGTGATGCTCTCTCTTGGTCGCGCAGCTTGTGCAAACCAGTCTTTACACTCACTACGTCATTAGAACGAAAATGATCAAAAGATTCCACATAACGTGAGTGTTCGATGTGAAGATAAAATCTAGAGGCATGTCTCTTGAATTAACAAATGCAGATAAGAAATTTGACGATCAACATACAACGCTTCAAGCACTTCAGAATGACCATGATACTCTGCTCGAGAGTAGAGTTTTCAGAAGCTTAGCTGTGGGTCCACAACAGTTTTCTGCGCGCAAGTCATAGCTTTTGATGTAAAAGTATATCAAGTTTTCGCGCAAATATCGACAAATTTATGTTTCCCTAAAATATACTAGCTTATGCATCACTTTCGCGCAAATTCCTAAAGGGAAAAGTTGACCGATCACAAACGGATTAAACCCGTTATATCGCATCATTTCCGCAGATGTGTCATCATGGTGGCAATGCGCGAAGCTCTTTTGCGACCTGCTTCTGATTCAAAATTCATCACCTTCAATGGATCTATGCCATTACTGGAAGCATAAGCGAAAGAGCGCAAATTACAAGATGTTTTTACTTACAAGGTCTGCGGTTAATTCATACAAGTTGAATGCATGTTGGCTCTACTCTTCTTCAAAATCGAAATCATAACACGCAAAGACGTTGAAAATGATTTACAACGGAGCCAAAAAAATTTTTGGAGGACTCGCTGAAGCTTGAAAGTAGTGCAGCGAAAGATTTCCTTGCAACAAACATAGCCCAGATGTATACTGTTATAACGAGGCTTACCTGAGCACCAGAGTGTAATGTGGTGATTGCAGATTGTGTCATAGCTTCAGGGATTGGAGCATGAGCTGCTGTGGCTCCTGCGGAAACAGTTGATACACCGCTGACAGTCGATACGCCACTCACCTACAAAATGGGGCGATTTACATCAAATGATAATTCAGCGAGTATTATACGTACTTTTCTAAGCTCTGAATCCAACTTCTGCAGTGCCGAAAGATCAAGGTGTGAGTTAGCGACAAGTGGTGGATGGGTGGGAACTACCGATCCCACAGTCACAACCGACGTTACCGCATTAGTTGGTATGGCAGATGCGGGTGTCGGTTCGGGTGGTATCTGTATCACGCTTGCAGACGAAACCACGGGAGCTGTTGGTAGCGAGATTGTGGCGGGTGAAGCTAGTGGTACCGCCATCTGAAGTCATTCGTGTGCATGTGAGGAATGAAGCGTACAGGCTGTCTCGTTGAGAGTGTCACAGCTCCAGAGGGTTCAGGCCTTGCGGCCGTCCTGTTCGGTCTTTGCGCCGCGTTCGCGAATTATCCTCCGAGCATTTTTGAACTCTTCGGCAGCGGTGAAGAGCTAAGGCTTGGGAAATTGACGCGACGCAAGAATCGAGCAAGGCAGCCGCGAAGGCCAAACCCTGGAGATGTGACCCACACAAACTGAGGCAGCCTATATACAGTAAATTAACGTACTGTCATTGAAGCCGCGACATTTGCTGTGATAGGCGGATGCACTGCTAGTGGAGTAGCCGCAGATCCTATGCTTGTTATGCTAGCTTCTGTATGCGTCGAAGTGGAAGATGAAAATCCGGATTCAGCAGACTGTGTGGGCGCTAAGATGACTTGCATTGGAACACTTTGCACCTGGAAAGTGCATATTTATCAAAAAATACACATTACTGGTTTGAGAACTTACCTTGAATCTACTTCCAGTGCTAGCATTGCTCAATACTGACGATGTATTTGAGTGAGCCGTCGTGCTTGGTGATGAGCCAGTGGACACAGCTGGAGCTGGTGGACTGAGCTGTTGAGCATGATTTTCAGCCACTGGTGGATGTGTTTTCGTCTCTACTGGGGGAACATTAGAAACTGCAGGTGGGATAGATGCGACAGCGGACGGAGTAACCTACAACAAAGTCAAAGTACTTATAACACATTCCAGACGATAAGAACAGTTGACTCACTTGGAAACGCGACTTCTTGGTCGTTGCTGTTGTTGTAGTGCCAGCCGCTACCGTAGCCGCGACAGTGGGTGTGGTTACAGTACTCATAACATGGAGCGAAGCTGACTGTGGTACGCCTGTCGTCGGTACGGGTGTTGTGGTGGTAGAGCTTTCTCCGTCGACACTGCGACTTTGTCCCGCCAGCGATTGCAAGGATGGCTAAATTATCGTTGGATAACTGCGTAGAAAAGCATATGACTTGTTTTTGATGCTCTCCTGAGCGGCTGAACAACATATGTGCAATATCGAAGCCGAAACTCGACCATGCGTGAGCAGTAACCCCAGACTTTCACACTATAAAACCAATCAAAGGAGATGTATTGACGTCTGCTGGGAAATTTCGTTCAAACGAGCTTACCTAGAAATTTTTGTGGCATAAGCGATTAAATTATTGCCCCTACATCACTTCTCCGCCTCAGGACTCGGGCATAGCTCGCGTTTTCATCGCCTCGCGAATCTCCCAACAAGACAACTGTTACGAGTTCATTGAATGCCGACCCTCCTGCATTCCGTTTGTGATAGTTTTCCGACACGACTAACCGTGACCGATTTATCCAACCGAAATGCAAGGTGATCGATATGCAATGGACAGTAACAGTTATCTTGTCAGGAAAATCGCAAGGCGATAAAATCGCATGAACTATACCCGAGGCTTTACCGACTTGCATGGTTTTTTTATGTCGTAACAGAAAAACCCTTCAAACTGTATACTAATCCCATCCCTATTTTGGAAAAACTTGGGTAAAAGTTCTGCGATAACGGAAGGACAACATCGCATGTCCGCTCATACTGCGTCATATTAATCACATCAAATCATATCAGTCAGGCACATCGATGACCTGACAAATAATTTTGAATGGAAACTAATTAACACTAGGAAAAAGAATAAAGTTACTATCATAGAATCAATTAGTGGAGAGTAGTCATACCTTTTGTTCACCTCTTGCTGATGGAGGTGACGAAGCTGACATAGGCGCTTCTACAGGAGCTGCATTTGCAATTGGCACCTGAGGCGTTTGCGACTGAACAGCCGCGACCGGCTGTGCAGGAGCTACAGCATTCGGAGCAACTCCCTGAGCAACTAACTGAGCAGCTGCAGGTGGTGCAGGAGAAGCAGCAGCCTAAATACAAACACTCATGGGCTTTAAATTCCATTTCAGAGACTTCCGGTTGAAGAAACTCTATTAACCCTTGCCGTAGGTGGTCCTGAAGAAAGGTTACTTGTGGTGGTAGTTGTCTGAGTTTCTACTACAGTTGTGAGCTTTGTACCAACCACACGAGGATTTCCTTTGTTAACAAGCTGAAAGTAAAAGTTTTAGAACGAAATCGGCCGAAACAAAGAAATAAGATTCAAAAGAGTAACACAAACATCGATTATCTGCTCTAGTTGGTCTTCCACTATGGCAACATGATGTGGGGCAAGACAGTTTTCGGCCAGCTGAAATAATTGAAGGTGATTATTTTGCCTACTGTAATTTAGATTGACGTACAAGTTTTTCGGCAATCACTGAAGGTTTATCTGAATCTGGCGCAAACTGGAACGTTACCGTTTTGTGTGCAGTATCAAGTCTACACGAGACGAGCTGCAAAAGATAATATTCAGAAGACATTCAGAGAAAGAAAAAACATTCGATGACCCACCGCTAGTTGATCTTTAGCATTGTCAACCTTCAACACTTCCAGAGCAATCTTTCGCTTGGCTTTCTTTTTCTCTTCATGTGTAGCAACCTGCCCGTCAGGCATGTCTTCAGACGTAGGCTGCAAGCTCCGGACATAGTGTAAGCACAAAAATGATAAAAAAAAAATCCATGCTCACCACCGGAGTAGCCGCGCTTTGTTTAGCTTTGTCGGTAGCAGTCATCGGCGCCGTTGTTGCCGCCGACTGCACCGAGGATGACGTCGTCTGTGCAGATGCGGCTGTCGGCGGTGATACTGCTGACGATGGTGGAACTGGAGCAGAGAGCGCTTCAACAGCAGCGGCGGCAGCAGCCGTGGCGGCCGCGCTAGCTGCAGCAACTGCGGCAGCCGCAGCAGCTTCCTTCTGAGATAGCTTGCTTGCCTTCTGTAGCCGACAGACACACGACTCACGCTTACCTGCTCGGCTTCTAAGCGTGCCGCGTTCTCCTTCTCCTTGGCTCTTAATTTCATTTCTTCCTTAATCGCTTGTTCTTCACGCTGGCGCTCTTCCTCTTCTTTCTGCCTTTTCAATTCTGCTATTCTGAATTCTCTGTCTCGCTTGAAGCTTTCCACCTACAAAACATTTTCGAGAGGAGAGAGGAGTGGACCCGTAAAACAAAGAAAGCAGTATGTACCTTGTCCTTGATTAGTTTTGTGATCATCCTTGTGTCTACATCAGGAATATGTTGTTGCTCTATCATCTGTGCCACTACCTAAAAGAAACCCTCGTAGCATGAGAGCCCACAACAACAGGTTTCTCATTAAGAAATTATCTTAAATATATTCACATCTTCGGCCGTATCGTTCTCGATGTCAAAGGCGAACTGAAGGCCTTCATTTTCTTTGAAACGATACTGCTTCCGTTTTTTCTCATCATACACCGTCAACTGCATCTGGATCTATAAATTTTGCAGATCAGCCACAGAGCAGATCAAAAAATGATGATCAAATCAATCAAAAAATGACATGTAATAATGATCAAATCCAAATAAAAATTTCTCACCTCAGCATTCAGCTCAGCTAGATCTAAATCTCTGTTTTTGATCTCTACACGAATACCAATGAGCTCCTCTGGAGTAAAGAAGTCGTCAGCTAGTAACTGTTTGACAGTACTCCGCTCTTCACGACGAACCCTAAAAATACCACATGAAAACACGCATCTGATCCTGAATATGTGTAATCTCACCGTATACAACGGTCGATGATTTCACGTATCTCAGGATACTGCTGAGGAATTCTGTTGAAGCACTCCGGCTTCACACCCTAAAAATACCCTCCTCACCATTACCAAGTATGCTATCACAGACAAGCAACCTACCGTAGTAACTTTACGATAGATCTGCGCTGGAAACTGGCACTCCGTATATGGATATTCACCAGTAACCATTTCAAGGAGGCACATTCCAAACGCATACACATCAACTGATTCATCGTACATCTCTTCATACATTTCTGGGGCCATAAACTCCGGTGTTCCTAAACATGTTCCGCTTTTTGTATAACTCGGAGCTTTTCCACGAAATACTATTTTTTCAGACAAAAAATGATCTACATGTGGAGTTTGAAGGAATCACCGTCCACCCAAACACAGTGTATGATCGCCCAACTCCCGCTGCAGAAAATGACGTCAAACGCGACAAAATCGCTCCAGAAGAGAAGCGATGGTGGTCGCTCCACCCATCTGTGATCTTCGAAAGATGCAAGTCCAAGATTGGGCTTGATCGTGTCGAAAGTCTGATAATCGTATCAGACTGCGATTTTCGACAACTCTAGACACATTCGAGCCCAATTCGGAACTTGTACATCAGACCACTCGCGGTGATGGGCGGAGCTACCCCGCCGCTTCCCGCTTCTAGGACGATTTCTCGCGTTTGACTTTACCTTTTGCAGCAGAACTTGGATGTGGTTATTTAGCGAGGGAAAGCTATCACCGTTTCAGAATTTCATCAAACTCAATTTTGCGTTCGGTGGCTTTAATCCGGTTATAAACAAAAAAACTGCTGCCGAACCATAAAGAAAATCATGCAAAAAATTGGAAAAAATAAGGATTAGAAAGCTCATCTATTTCCTTAGCGCAGTATAAACACATTCAAGCATATCTCGAGCTCTATGTGATATTCACGCCCTCACTCATGATCCCTCAGCCCCTTTTCCGTTGTTTCTTTTTTTCGACCAGATACCCTCACAACCATTCAATTCGAAAACCTCTACACACAGCCATTGCTCTCCCATTACCAAGTCAAATTATAAACCCGCTCTCAGTCCCTCCATCACAATGCGAGGATCGTAGCACGAGCGCGATGCGCACATGAGCGTTCTTCTCACGAGTGGCGGCACTACCACGTACACATGTGATCGCCCACTAGGCCCCGCATATGATTGTCTAGCGAAGTTTATCGCTCTATCGTATATACAAAACGCAAAAATCAAAGATGCACCAGATGTGAGATTTCCGTTTATTTTACACTCACATATACACAGAATTTTGCATACGATTTCAACAAAAATGTTTTTGACCACAGTGTTTGCACACACAAACTGTGTTAAGGCGCGAAACACATACTGGACTTTGACTTTATATTTCCAGTCAACTCATCTATAGTAAGAAACACCGAAAACACACAGAGGGATCTGGACTAGGCGTTTAGAGAATTATCTGCAACTGCCGCACTCTGTTTTATTAACGCTAGGATAATTCGTTGCGTCCAGGAATCTCCAGAAACGCAGAAAAAGAAACGACAAAGCTGTCACTTCACATAGATCTAGCTATCTCAAATGACAATGCGTCCAGGTTTGTCGACAGAATTCTGTTCAGAATACAAAAGCAAAGAGATAATCAATCTCCCGACTAAACTGTATATATGTGTTTATATCATTATTACTCCACAGCAACAAAGAGGATCGTTTCGCCTCATCGACTGATCAAAGTGCTCGTTGCGAAAAAAAAGTTGGCTGGCGCAGCTGACTGCTATCGCCAAAAAAACTAATGCACTGATAGCACTACGTAACACAATCATTACGATCCGCTCCGACAAAGCAAAGAAAAATTCTCATCAAATTCGATAGGGCTTCTAGAATGATAAGAAACCACGCGACTACCAAACAAATAAATTTTGATCTGTGTTAGCTGCGGAAGCCAGCTGATGTTACCACAAGCATTTCGACAGCCAAAGCACTTCGCCGATGAGCGATAACGATTGTCAAGACGCAACAAATGGCTTCTGCCAAACTTTTTATGATTTTACGGTCAAGCACAGATTCCAACGAAATCAAAGCGAACGTTTTTGATTAAAAAAAACTAAGCTCACCGATTACGCTCTTCGCATACGATTTGTTCTTCAACGTTGCTAGACCAAGATCACCGATTTTTACACTGCCCGTCGTTCCCGTGATGAAAATATTATCGCACTTCAGATCACGATGAATTACCGGTGGATTTCGGGAATGCAAAAAAGAAAGGCCCTTCAAGATTTGTCTACACCATGATTTCAAAACCTAAAATAAACACGTTTTTATCGAAGCCGAGCAGGTTTCGTTCTGAACAAACAAACCTTGATATTAATTCGCTTGAACCGTTTTAGATACATTTTGAGAGTACCCGATGTCATCAATTCCGTAACTAATACGATGTACCTAGAAAAGAAGTAAATCTTCTTACAAAACACTCCTGCAAAACTCACTTTCTCTTTCCAGATGGATCAGTTCTTTCCCAGTAGTCATAGAATCTCACAATATTTGGGTGCTGTAGATCCTTCAACATCTCCGCTTCTTCTCGAAACCTCTGTCTCTCAGCCTTAACATGCAGCATTACCACTATGACAACCAAGTAGAAACCATTACCTTATTTAGCTTGCTTTCTTGCAGTTCACACCAGGCCACCGCCACTCCAGTTTCGGTGTCTAACCCACGATAAACCGTTTTGAATGATCCTCGACCAAGTTCTTCGTCGAATTTCAGAAAACGGCCGTCTAAAGATAACAAGAACTTACGGAAGTTACAACAGAATTTGCAAAAAACGCCTTACTTGGACTCTTGTCTATGGGCTTTTCTTGCGCATCAAAGTCATCATCAACTTCAAATTGTTCCTTTGCACGCACTTCCTCATCTTTACGCTCTTTCTCCCTTTCTTCCGTGGCTGCAGCTTCGGCCGCCGCTTTAGCTTCTGAAGCCAACTGCTCGGTTGCGGCTGCCGCGATGGCGGCAGCATTCGGCGACGCGACTGCCTTAGCTGCATTTCTGCAAAGAATTCTTTAGAAAATATCCATGTTCGTAAAAGATAGCGGGAAATATAAAACGAAAAACTTAGACAAATAAGTTTGGATGAAGCTTACCGTTAATGAGGTCTTGAACGTCTACTAATCAAAGTTGTAAAACCATATTAAACTGCGAAATTAAAGCAGTAAACCGATTTTAAAACTTAAACATTTGATGAACACAGCCTTTCTGGTGCATGCACAGGCGAAGTTCTCCTACAATAGCAGCCCTTCTACTCATTAGAAAAATCAGAAATTCTTGCGTGAAGGTCCGCTTATCTAGGGAAAAATGCGTATTTCTACTGATCTTGATGGCACGAACAGAATTTCGACGTCATCTCAACTCAAGCTGTGTGCAGTTACTCAAGAAGTTATCAAATAGAGATGACTAAACATTCTTTTGCATTGAGGTTACAGGTTCACTAACACCGGCAACGCATGATTGACTCGTAAGAAAAAAAAAATGGAGTACGTCGAGCACCAACAACTTTGACGACTTTTATGAAACCAAGTTCTCAATTCTGGATATCTTAAATCCATAGCCAAAAGAAAAGGAATATACTCTCACCTGAATCGAAACGCATTCTTACGATGTAACCTCCGCAGAGCACGTTTCCCTCTACGGAAAAGCTTATTGTAAAGCTCCGATAGCAGCATTTCACTGGTACAAAATGTACACAGAGTAAAGCGCTATGAAGACGAATAAATCTCAAATTGGACGAATAGCTAGTTAGTAACGCTGTCTGTCCGTCAACAGAACAGGCTATAGTAATGGTATGCGATGCGGCGTACCGAGTCTCTTTTCAACGAGTACGGTAAGTTGTCAACTATGCATGAATAAAATCAGAGGCGAAAGTTTGTTCGTGCCGGCCACGGGTACGTTCATGTAAAGATCAAATAGAATGAGATCATTTTGTTATCATTGTTTACATAGATGATTGTGATAGTCCCAAAAACTTAAATGTTGCACTCTTGTCAAATATGTTTTCAACAACATCACCCTTTCAAAGTGATGCACCACAAATCTTGTTATATCAACATAATGTGCCTCATAAAAAGAAAAATTCATTGCATTCAATCCATTTTTCTCGTTTATCCAAAAAAGCTTAGTCGCACACTACTTCCCATCTTTTGTGTCAGATTTATTCTCCCACCTCATAATAAAGCTACATTTGGTTCCAACACTGAGGTGACTAATCGGTGCAAGTGTGACAGTCTCCATCCTAAGTTTTGTCCTGTTGCAACAGTGCGAATTAGTCGATTCAATGCAAAAAGGATAAAAAAATCATTGATTACTCCTCTAAACTGACACATTTAAAACAGGGAGCCCAATCCCTTGATTCATTGAAAACTCGTTTTACAAAACTTGCAGTAGGCTACCGAAGGGAAGCATGGCCCCCAGTCATACTGGTCAATAAAGTAATGGCAAACTCGCATCAAAACAATAATTTATTTAGTCACTACATGCTGAGAAATCCTCAGTCTGTCTTGATGAAGCGAATGTGAACATTTTGTATGCATTTCTATCACAAATCATTCAATGATGTTGTCATGAAATGATTGGTGATAGAAAAGTAAATTTCAAAAAAAAAATAGCGAAGCCCGTACTTCGCTCCTTTTTCCCGAATTTTACATTTTTATCACAAATCAATTCATGACAACATCATGAAAACTGACATCTCGACCGCAATCAATAGAATGATAGGAAATGAACGCCACGTCATACGTCATTGCATACCACGTGCGCCTCATGCTTCCCCGACTGTTGCGAGGCAAAGTAATCCGCATTAACTCAACACAATGCATAACATGCCCGAGCCGCGCCATCGCATCCTATAAAACCGCTCGCAAGGCAATGCATGCAGCCTCAGAGCGTTTGCTCGCACATTCTCATAAAAATTTTAGCGCAATACTAATTCATAGCAATATAACAGATTAATACTGAATTGACTGACCTTACCAAGGTAAAAGATAGTAATATACTGCTCACGCGTTTCGGCTTCGCCTTCGCCTTATAATTACCACAAGGGCGCTACAGCCAAAACCCGTGAGCTGTTATTTTTACTAATTTTCACTTTGATAAGCTCAATCAGTTGAATAATTGCATTTATTAACATGCCAAGGTTATTGAATGGTCGGATTTGAACAACAATATAAATATTTGATGGAAGGTATCTAAGTTAATTGAATAAATAAAAAAAGAAAATAGATATAAACCCAAAACCTTCAACCAACCTCGTTCGATCGAAAATACTCGTCTGTGCAGTTACGGGAACTAATGCATTATTAGGGGCAGCAACAAGCGTATCATCGGCATCCTTCGCGGCTGGAGTCGCTTTATTATCTGGCGTTTGTTGCTGCTGTTGTTCTCGATGACGAGCTCGAATCCATGGCTGGAAATATAGAATTCGGAAAAGATACAAGAGGATCAACAAGCAAAAATTATTTCCAGCATTTTAGATTCAGGAAACCAAAACATTTCAGCCTCCCTGTGAACAGAAGAAATCATAGCGAAGCAAAATGGTTAAGATAAGCTTTGTTTAGCTTCACTAAACTGTTTAGACTGCCAATTATTCTCTACTCAGATTATTAGGGTGAAGCTAATTCTAAACAAAACGGCCAGCACGTTGTATACACAGTTAACCCAGATTAATTTTGTTCCAAAAGTCACTCACTATTTTAGAACCATATTTTTTCTTCTGGAAAAACCTGAGAAATATTATGAAAGGGAAAATGAGCCGTGCAGCTCTGACAAAATGTCAAATGAAAAACTCACTCGATTTGTCGCGTTCGCGTTGTACGGGCGACTGAGGCGCCAATCGCGCTGAACGGCCTCTAGCCGAGATCGCTCTTCACCGGATAGCCAGTTCGTACCGATTCTGAACATTATTGATTGATTGTCTCGAAAATCTTACTAACGAGATGCAAATTGCAAAAATCCCAAGAAAACGGGATTTAATATCCATTTATCTTTCCTGTTCTTTTGTAGACAAACACGCATAAAAGACAGAACAGGATGACAGATAAAAAAGGTAGAAACAAGCGCGGCATTAATGGACATAAAAAAATGCTTCTCAACAGTTACTTTCATCAAAGCCAAAAAGATATCGATTGCTTTCTCTCCATCATCAGCAACAAATACCGATAAAACCGGTTTTTGCAACGAAAAAATGCTTAATCCCTGTTCCTATTCGAATGCAATTCAGATAAGCCCATATATGTCAACTTATACCTAAGCAATGCCATAAGCACCGGATTTAATCAGCAGAATGATTGTTGCCTCTTACAATCATAGAGTTCGAATAGAACAGTAAAGTATAAAATCTATATCATCGTTCGATACTTTGCATCACATGCCGAAAAAAGGTGAGCGCGTGACAGACGCCGCAAATAAGAGGAATAAGTCTACCTTCAACTACCATGTGACAGTTTAATACGCAAACAATACAGTGCACGATAAGCTTCTCCAAGGACAGATAGAGCTTTCGTAAACGATCTTTGCAGGGGGAAAGCATTATCACTTTGAATATTTCATGAACGTGCAATGTTTCGTGGAAAATTCTAGGAAGGCCCGAAAACACTGCAAATCAATGTCTTTGTTTAGAGATATATCAATCTTTCTAGAACTATAAAGTATACATGAGATTATCACAAAAAAGCGGAAAAAAATATTGCAGTGTCAGCAGAAACACTTGACTTACAGTTCACTCTCTACAGTGATAACAATCTTCTTGACGAAAGGTAGAGTCATAAAAAGAAAACTGATCGTTTCTGAGAAAAAATCCTTCATTCCAGCGGCAAATCTATACCCAAGATCAAACCAAATTTAGCAATACATTATATATAAATTATATATAAAAAGAAGTAGGTGATGTCTTGAAAGATGTAATCAATGAAAGACAAATAACCATATCGAACGCAATGCGTAACGGTCGCTGCTTCCAAAAATCGAAAATAAAAACATTTGGCCTTGAAGGTCGAACAAACTGCTATCGAAAGCGAAGCGATCATGAACAAGACAGAATTGAGTGGATCACTTGAAAGAGTGGAGGACATTTCCCACTTTCAAAGCTACAAACGATGAGCTCAAGAGGAAGTATCGCAAAATGTCAGGAGCACACGCGGAAACGCCGATAAGCCGTTTTGATAACGTAGCTGCAAATAGATTGTAAGCTACCGTTTGGCGCAAATGCTTCAAAAACAAAATCGTTGCTTGATCCCTAAAGAGACGGAAAAATGCTCTTGAATATTCAGTAGTAATTTCAGAATTTTGTGACACAAGAAAAACCAACTTCGGTGATCAATGATCCAAATTGTCATGAGTAAAATGTACAAAGAAAATATTCTGAGTATTTGGACATTCCACTAGAGTACAGATTAGATTCCATTGGAACCGGCATGGAAGAGAAAGTGCACACACTGACAGCAGGCAACATTTACACTACCCACCGGTGTCTGAATCCAAGTGGCAACATCGCGTCGCAGAAAGAAATATTAAATACCACTTCGTAATAAATTCCCAATACAAATTAGAAATCGTGGTCGAAAACTACACTGTACAATAGACAACCTTCCATTATTACTGTAAGAATAATAGATGTGCTAGAAGGTCGAATCGCACCGCTGCTGCAGAGATCGGCTTTTGATGTTGATGAGTGGCTTCAAACACGTAGTTTGAGATGACCTTTACTTTGCAGACTCTCCGATCACACAGGCAACGATGTAGTTGGGGGAATATGTTCGCTAAGTGTAGCGAATAGGCGAGAAATGAATGTCCCCAACCGTACCGTGTTTGACTTCATCCGCTCAATTCGCAATTCAAATCGGGTATTAGAGACGAATAAGCATGCGGGCATGCGGTATCGAACAGCGCTCGCGCATTAAAATACTCATTCAATGAAGATCGCCCAATGTTTTTACCGCGTAATGTTCGGGGGAGATTTCATCGCCAATGTAGAGTGCACACCGGCTATAGCAGATAGGAGAATGCGTGGGAAGATGTGCGCCGTGCAAAATCTACCCAGTTTTTCTTCCAGCGTTATAGCTGCATCATCACCGAAAATGAAAATCCACAACATAAAGTTTGAACATCCATAAAGTTACTATACACTGTATATGTTACTGGAAGCTCAAAGCTTACCAGATTATTACAACACTCATCCGTACTAACGCATGAAAAATCAACATTAGCAAGTTTTGCTCAATAAATCTGCTGTAAGTGACAACAAGCTGTCAACTCTGTGATTTAATTTGCGTACTGCACACCATGCGCGCTACTTCACGAATTGTAAGAACAAAATCCATAAAGTCACCATATACTTGCCCATTTTTCAGTGATTTCTTCCTATTTGACTCTTTGATTAAATTGAATAAGTATTAAACAGTAGCACACACTTCCACAGTTTTTACAAGCTAGAAAAGAGTGTTACAAACTGATTTCTAATAAGATGTCGCCGGAGGCGAGCATAGTGTGCAAACTCACATATTGAGTTGCAAATGTGAGGGTATGTAGAATTTGGAATAAGGTAGGCGCCAGACTTATCCGGTTCAGTCGGTTCATGCCCTTCACTCTCTCGCTATTTGTCAAATCACTGAGTTGACCAATAGCGAACGGGTGAACCAGGACGAACCGGTGGAACCGGATACGTTTGTCTTTCACAGGAATGTCGCTTTAAGCGTTTTGCCAAAAAGAAATTTCTAAAAGAGAAAAGGTGCACATTCCAGTATCAAATACACACCCCACTACGCCTGAACTCCGCAAAAGCTGAAACAGACACCGGAAAGGCAAAAAACAACTGATTCCGCGCAAAAAAACAAGTTTCATCAAAAATTCGGAAATTTCCAAATAATTCGCCAGCCTAATTACCCTATATTACACCGCATAAAAATTATCCCCTTTGCTAGTTGAAATCGCCCAGGACATTTTACGATCTCGTCAACCGCCTTGAGTCCCCTCATGATCGCAAGACGATTGCCGCAAAGCTGCTGCTTTCAATGTTTCCCCATCTTTTTTTGACTGCTAATCACATGCAAGGGAGCCAACGCACTTTCAAGACGCTCAGCAGCAGGAACTTATCAAGTGGAGGGCGGGGATAGAGCAGCACATCTACTTTGCCCCTTTGAGGATAAAGTGAAAAGAAATCAGGGTTTTCTCACGGCAAAAGTAATTAGGTACTGGAGCACAAAGACTCATGAATATACATGTTGCGAAAAAGATTAGGTTAATCAAATTGCAAACCTTTTTGTCTGAAACATTAAGAGTGCATTTTCGATAATCAGATGAAGCCGGGTAACACTCTTTGACCGGAAGGCCTCAATCAACCAAGCTCCTCGCAATTTCAAAGTATTATAATCTCCATAACTTGGTACAAAAATGGGTTTTGACCAGCCAAAAAGAAATAAAAGCCCCCCTACGAGTGAGCTTGACTTTCCACTCGTCGAAACTCAATTATGAATCAACTAATGAAACAAAACTTTGAAGAGGAGGACTATGCACCACACTTGCCCGCTTTCAAAGTGCAAACAAGTGCAAAGGGGTGCTGATTGCAGCATTTAGGTCAAAGAGTGTCACCTAGAATTCATTTGATTAGCGAAGGTGCACTCGAAATGTTTCAGATGAATAGAAAGTTGCAAAATTCTGCAATAAAACAAGTCCTTCTCATACTATAAATAGAAGAAATCTACTCTACATGAAAATAAAATGATTCAAAGCGCTTGTTCGTTTGCACAACTCCTCTTCTCTTTGAAAGCTATTCAACTATGAAATTTGAAGCTTATTACCGTGATTCTTTTCGTTTTCCAATTCGTCAGAATAATGAATGCACAGGCAACATGTGCCATCTCTACACTCCGTATTTGACAGCTTAGAACAACGAACTGAACAAGATAAACGAAAAATGTGACATCAACTCCTTAATGGGAATTTCCAAATGTCACAGACACCACGATAGCTTGATTTCTGAAGGTAGCGAAGATTGCGAAACGTACTTGCAAAAAAATCTGATAGTCAGATAGCGCTGGCTCACATGCTGTTTGATGCCTTCCGCTTTTCAATACGTAATGATAAAAAGAAAATTAAAAAGAGCATGTGATATCGCAATGCTTACAAAGTAAACTGACTCTTCGAAAAAAAAAAAGAAGACTTGAAGCAGGATCCATCAAGGAGCTTGAAGATATGGAGATCTTACTGAGGGGAACTCCTTTTTGGTTTTGGCATATCAGTGAAATTTATAAGGCAGTCATTTCCGGGAAGCAGGAAAAAAATTTAACGATGTATGATTACAGCTGTCATCGTTGGGAAATAATAAGTTACAGAAAAAACACACACAATGCCCCAATACCAGCCGCATTGACTGATATAACAATGGCTAGAACAACTACCGACGGGCAAACAGCTACACGAATCAGAAAAAAAGTTTGTATGCTAAGACAAGGCGGGTTTCAGGGTGCTAATTTTTTTTTAATTCGCAGGTTCTAGTTGCAAGACACATCCATTCAAGAGAGAAATAATCGCGTGCTGTGGTTTTTTGCAGCTTCAGTACTGGCGAGGTTGAGCGATTATAGTACCTATCATCTATTCTGCAATTAGAATACTCGAAAACTTGAGCGCGTTTAATTTACAAGTTCATACTTGTGGTTGAAAGCGTTTTGGATAATTCACCACTTGAAATTCCTGAAAAAAAGATGTCCGAGCTTGTTAGACAATACATGCAGCAGCGTTCTCGAGTATCCTAATCTCGGAATAGACGATATCCAGCTAGTGAAGTATATCGTAGATAAAAAGAAGTCCAGACAAAAGAAAAAGTACAGTGAAAATGGAAAATTCCAAGTGGTTCTCAAATGCAAAGTTCTTTCCCATTAACGTCAGCATTTTTCGTGCAGCAAGATGTATGTGAAAGACTAGTCCATTAAGAAAATATATAACTGCCTGAATGTAACTTATGTGATTTCTTTTATGAATAAACCACACAGTATTATGATTAACAAGTTTAGCGATAATGATATCTAGTCAGTTGAATAAAATGCATATGAAGTCATGAAGGGCCTTTATGAAATTGATGCTTGCGTATTCAAAGTTTTTTGCAGCTAGACGACTACCAAATTCAGCGATTATAGTATTTATCATTAATTCTGGGATTAGACCACTCGAGAAGGTTTCGCAACATTACTAACTTGTCAAAACTTGTGGTCTATCTCGTTCAGCATCTGGAAAGAGAAAGAACACGTTTGAATTTGTTAATTGCACGTGTGCAAAGCGCTCCCAAGACTGGTCTCATAGTGAATGGTAATATGTATGGTGATGTTACAAGAAAATGAAATATTATAAAGTGCATAATAATAAAACAGAATATCTGAAAATGATAGAATATATAGTGTGAGTGAAGTATAAAGTGTTGTATAATGAAGCTCTAAACGGCGACAAAATTTCAAAAGAAGAAAAAGGAGAGATTTCAAGCGGCTCACAAGCGCAAAAATCTTTCCCATTAACATCAACATTTCCCTGTATCCGCAAACTATATGCAAAATCTGTGCATTCATAAAATCTACAATTACATGACCATTATATGATTCCGCAGTATTATGGAAGGCAGCTTTAGTCATAATATCTAGCCAGTAGAAGCATAATGAAGTCTTGAGAAACGAAAAAATTCCTTGAGAAAAGAAAAAAACGAAATTTCAAGTATCTCACGACCGGAAAAACTTTTTTATGAGTATATCGCACTTACCCAGTAGTTGGTTCGACGGCTGGATGTAACTCGTCGACCTTTTTCATAGCACGCCGTCGACCATCGGCTCGTCTTGGTTTCTCCGGTGGCGGTGGAGGTGGCGGTGCCGGTGGCACCTTACCATTTTGTACAACTTCTGGCATGGCGCTGCTTAGATAAATGACGAGGCGATTTTGTCCTCGTTCGGATGGTTGATGGTGAGGAACAGATGGAAGAAATGGCTGCACGGTTGCGGACTTCACAGTTTTTGGCACGATAGACGAACTATCATGCCGTGTAACGCCTAGAGTCACACATTCAACACTTGTACGCGGATGATGTGCGATGGCGATGGTGTATGGTAATAGTTGAGATGATGACGATGATGATGATGAGGAATATGAGGACAGGAAGGCAGCGACAGGAGAGCGCACAGCACACTCGGCCGAACTGGACTCACGAGGAGAAGAGGATGAACACGAACGCTACTTGCCGAGTCTTTATCGCTCTTCGGGTCGATTCTAGTCGTAAATACAAACAATAAGAATATGATCGGGGATAGCGTCTATCCCAAATCGAACGTCAGCAGCGACGAGGGTTGCCCTGACGAGGAGAGGAGAATGTAAGTTGGTCGCGAGATAGCGCAGTTGACTGGGCGCCAGCCCGGCGTCTGCGTCTCTGCCGGCGGAGTGTGTCTGCCGCCTCCACAGCCACCGGCGCTCTCTCGCGCAGCTCTGCCGCCTGCGCCCTCACCGACTAGATCAATGCGGGCGCTTTTTTTTCGTTTCTAGCCCACATTTCTATGATTGGGCCGGTGAATGGGCTTCGCGCTGAGGTAGGTACGGCTGCGATACGTCCACATCTATCCCCCATACCCAAATTCTGCACTTTTCTCCGATAAAGTGCGCCCAACTATCCGATGCTCTCAAACTGTGCTAAAAACCATTGAAAATCCATTAATGTACAATTTAGGACAACGCTACTGTGTCTATTTGCGTTTTAACTCCAGCACAGTTCCACGATACTGTGGTGTCACGTTTTTTTTCAAAGGACGAGCGCGGCGAGCGCGCGGCGCTGTCGTGCTCACGTCATCCATGGCGCGCGTTTTTCAGCCAGCGCCAGCTCTCAGCGCTCAGCCGCAAGGCGCCGGAGCTGCGCTGTCCACTTCATCAAATGCGACAGTTTTTCGTTGCATGATAATGGAACGATTCTGCAAAAGTTCATTTCACTTTTTGAAGGAACCAATCGGTGTCTTTCAGGCTCTTCACAGGGCTTTTTTCGAGTATTTGGTCCGAGTTACGAAATCACCTCGCGAAAATTCCGGAGAGTTGCCTTCATCTTTTGGGAGGTGGGAGGCAACATTTTTTGAATCTTCTCTCACCAGTTTTTAAGCACATGACATACTCGATCACTTGATCCCATGATCCACTTCATCCGTTTGGAAATTGGTCTTTACCAATTTGACCAATAGCGAAACGGATCAAGTGGATCAAGTATGGCTCGCGCCTAAGGAGAGATAGCTTCATCATTCTCTGTTTTTCTTTGTCCACAAAAACTTTGTGATTACTTACTAGTTGTTCTTACTTAAAAATTAGTCTAGCCTTTTTTTATTCAGTAAACGAGGGTTGTGCATTTACGGACCTGAGTGCAAGACTCTACCCACAACAAGTCAAACAAGTTAAAACTTGTGTTCCGCTTCAGTATGGGTGTTTTTTACTTGAAATGCTGTAAAGAACAAGTTTGAACTTGTTAGACATCACACGCACAGCTTTCTAAAGTCTCCTAGTCGTAAAATGGATGATGCATCAATCAGCTCCAGCTAAAGAAAAGTGCACCCATTCCTTTCTCGTCTTTTGAGTTATTATCTCTGCTTCCTTGGAAATCCCCTTGACAACACACAAATCGCTTTGATTTTTGATTTTGAGTCCTTTGCAAATTGCTGGCTTGCGCATTTCCATGGAGAAATTCGAAGGAAAGCAGGAAGCGTGGGTTGACGGAAAGCGCCATGCCGGCAGTCCTAAGACAGCACTCTTTAGACAGATAGCAAATTGCATGCAAAAGAAAAAAACTTCTTGGAAATAATGGCGAAAAATTGCGCGTGATTGCTGCAGAAAGGGGGGAGGGAATAAAAACTAGATTTCATGCTGAATTGAAGAATAAAAATTGAAAATCAGTGTAGGGTTCGCATTTAAACCCTAGAAAACTTTATTGGATTCTAAACTAGTTGCATGATTTCGGAAATGTGTCACAGAAACTCGACGGCTTGAATACGATTTCATTTTGCGACTTCCGAGACCCTCCCTACCTATGGGTGCACAAATTCCCACTGCCGATGGTTTTGCGAAAAATCATCGAAAATCTAGTCACGAAAATGTGCTTTTTGTTATACATGCGAACTGGAATGGATTCAGTAAAAGAAAACCTTTCTAGTCCTGGAGAAGACTTACAGAGATCCAGTATACTTGAGAAATCCGCCGGAAATGGTTTTATAGTGGAGAAAGAACATATGTGAGGGAATTTCCGGAGTTTGCAAATACAGATTTTCTGCACACGTAGCCAAAATGGCACAAAAGTTGTGCAACTGCACATACCCTTTGATTCAACTGGCTTGGCGGCTGGAAGGCGGGGCTTCGTGACCTAATTAAGGCTAGGTAATGGTCAGAGAGCACGGGCGCGGGAGAGACGCAGATTGCGTGCGGGCGCGAGCGGCCTTAATTAGATCACAAAGCCCCGCCTTACGGCCTCCAAGCCAGTTGAATCAAGAGTTATGTGATATGACCAAACTGTAAACCATGCGCTTCGCGAAATGGCACAGAATGAGGACGATTCCGGCCAGCTGGAGGCAAATGTCTACGAAGAAAGCGTTGATGGTAGCCAGAAAAGAAATTGGGGGGGGGGGGGAAGTTGGCAAACAATGAGGGCGTTTCGAGTAGTCCAAAAACAGATTGATAGCAGTTGCGCTTAGGTAACCCCTCTCCATATCATGACAATGAAAAACCCCGATGACCCTCCTTGTCCATCGATACTTTTTAGAGCTTTTATCATCCACTTCTTTCCTCTGCCTAAGACCATCTGTGCCAACGTGACATCTATAGACAAATCGCGGACGACGACGCAGTACAGTATGAGGTAAGCGCGCGCGAACGCGGTGCGCGAGCGGTTATCGATCTCTAGCGTCTGCATTCCATGCGTCTCAGCGATAATAGCTCCTGCTTCCGCCGCGTTTGCACTCGCTTTGCGAGGATAATGTTCCTTCATTTAAGACTATCTCTTATATAAGTCATTAAACTGATAAAAAAAGTTGGAAACCGGGGGTCAAAGCCTATAGAAAGCAGCTATCATAAAAACGGTTCAAGTTGGTACACATCCTCCTCCCTATCAAGACCACCAGTACTTTTTTATTCGCCAAAGTGGGCTCTCATATGAATACATTATCGATGAAACGTCAGCAAGCGCTACATATATGGAACAGCGTTATACCAAACACGCTCTACGATAGTATAGAGGAAAAGGCTTGTGAAGGAAGCCGCTGGTGATAGAAATCTAGGGGAAACTGCTTGAGTGGAGTGCAAATATGATTTTGAGTTTTCTTTTGCTTGGAGATTTGTCGAGGAAATGAAGCTTTAGAAGTTCAAATGAGATAGAGGGGTAGCCCATATAGAACACTATGACGAGCTACGAAGACCAAAAAGAATCTCAAATGGGTCAGAGTTAACGAAGATCCCCGCTTTGTCATTACTATCAACAATTCTCGTGATAGTTTGGAAAATCAAAGATAAACTGGTTTCCAAAGTGAAAAGCCTGAGCTATACTGCTCAGCGAGCATAGTTACAGTCTGTGTCAAGGCAAGACGCCCATCACACGCGCGCGAACGTAGTGCAGCGGCCGCGCGCGCGTAAGTCCACGGCAGCAGAAAAAAAGAGCGTTTTAACAAAGACAGTCCTAATAATTTGTCTTCACTATACAAGTTCATCTAAGCTGCAGAATTACTGGGCAATGTTTGATATGGTAGAGGGATCCAAGAAAAATTACATTATTGTGTAATTGCAGAATATTCGATGATTAAAAATCTCCACAGTTACTACTTTAACCGCCGTTTTTTTGCCACATTACGTCGCTACTTATTTCAGCGGAACTAATGCTCCTGTCGATGAGTAATGCTCAAAAAACTATCATACATTATGTATTTCCGATTTCTTAGCGCCTATACAGTCTAGTAAGACACGTTACGAAACATCGTGTATACATAACTTAGGCAATGATTCATGCTCGAAAAAAAAAACTGAATGTGGCAAACAGTTACATTCGGGGGGCAAGAACTTGTTCTTGGCGCCAGCCGAATTTATTGGTAGTAGTTTTGTTCTTTTTCCACATAGGACTCGCAGTTCTAGACAGAATATCGTAGACAACACATGCGTCTAGCGACTTTGACAAATCACGTCGTACTTATCTCGCACAGTAGTGCCGTTTTGTTGTACAGGCGGTACGGTAGGAGTACGGTAGGCGAGCCGAAATCAATTTTTCATCGCTTTTTTGGAGATTACCTAGGAATATTAATAGCAGTTTTGACGATAATTCACCCAAGAGGCATCTTATCTTGTCGGTACAGTAATGCTACAAGCGCCTATACTCACTTCCCAGGAAGTCGTGGGTTATGGTTAGTATACGGTACATGGGCTACACGTGGATATCTTCAGAAGAGTTTCTAGATAATTTATTGTCTCCGCGTGACAGTGGCTGACCAAGGAAGAATCTTTCTTTGCAGGGTACTGTAGTCGTCGTTGGAATATCTACGTATAGGCGAGTCATCGCACGCAGGGACTGGACGTCGCCACGGACTGAGATAGCTCGCGCTTAGGAGAGAGAGAGAATGCGCGTGACAGGAGGGACCCGACAGCATACGCAATTGCGGCCTGTCGCTGCGAGCAACGAATTGCCCATTCTTTTCCAGAAAAGCCTTGTCGGGCGAGAGGGTTACCGTAATCTTGAACATCAAAGGACTCCAAATTTTCAAGCAAATTCATAAATCCGAAACTCTGCGAATTCTGTTAGATAGCGATTTTTATGCAAATAAACAATTTTGCCGTGGTCGCAGCGGTATAACATGCCCCTCCCCCGACCAATTCGAGTTTCAAAATAGTCCCGATTTGTAGTTTTTTTTTCATGTAGCATTCCAGGTCCAAATACTGTTCTTAGCAAGCACAATTTCACTTTCTCAGTTATGCTCTGAGTGAACTAATCAAACGAGTTCGAGTTCAAAACCTAACGCTAAATATATGCATTTGCATGACTAGAAAGCAATTTTCACGTAATACGAACTAGTCCGCTGTGTGTCTGGTTATACCAGGTCGTTAACCTGCTCACTTGATTTTCTCAGCCATTTCTCTTTGCATGATCTCTCATAGAACCATCAATTTGTTTTTTTCCTGCCGGAAGATCTTGAGTAGAAACGACATCGGTCGGCATGAGATCATTGGAAACAACATGAAATAAATTGCTCACGTCAATCACTTGGACTTGAGATCGTGGGTCAAGTTATACGTCAGTGAAAGTTGTTTATCTGTGTTCTGCAATGCGTTGTGCATACAAATAAAGGCAAAAATCAAGGAAAAAATCATCTTAGGCTTCGAATAATTGTTTTGCGATAGATTTCTTAAACGCGTAGAGATTGGATTCCGCAAAAAGTCTGCATTTTTTCAGAATCTCGCTTATGTTTCATTTACTGCTGATGCCCGTTTTAGAAGGAAAAATCTAGAGTTAGTATTCTAAAAAAATCGAATTCAAAGAACATGAAACCGATAGTAATATTTTGAAAACAGAACAGCTTTTTTTAAACTCAAAAGACTACTTTCAAATCTCCCTGCCCACGTATCAGTCTCAAAAATTCATCCATCACTGGATTTGGAAAGGGCGAGCGGGGACCTCAAGAATTTGTGGAAAAATGGAGCTGTGAAAGGTTTTCGAGTGATGTTAGGTGGCATAGGCAAGTTAGAGCACGCAGAGACCGAACACTTCATGTTTGAAAGAGGCCGCAGACGGTGAGAGAAGTAAAAGTGCGCTCACTCGCGAGAGACGCAGACAGTGCATCCGCAGCTGCGTCTTCTATCTGCATGCGATCATTGGTGCATATAAAATGAGTTTTTTCGTATTTGATTTTCGAATGGCAAGTCCGACCGAATTGTAAAAATACATCCTTCCATGCGTCATCTATGACAAACCCTTGGTTTTCCGTAATCGTTGCAGAAAAGCTTGAAAACATGATTTCTGCAGAAATTTTCAAAGAGCAGCGTGGATATAATTATTCAAGAAATTGACTCAGACACTTTTTCCAAAAATTTCGAAAGGCGCCCAACCAGATTGTTTAGCACTCCAAGCGCTAAAGTGGCTTGCCTAGTGTCACTCGTTTTGCTTACGTTCGTCAACATACGTAATCTACCGGCAGACGGAGAAACCAGACGCAGTAAAAGTGTGTGAGTAAAAAGCGCCGCCGAAGGACAGGAAATCTAAATCTTCAGTCATTTTTCATCGCGCTGGACGTTGAGCGAGATTGCTGCGGCCGGCTATGAAATCGAGTCTTCTAAACGAGGAAGTAAGCATTTGTTGAAAATGCAGGGGGTGGGGGAAAGGGGGAGGGGGAGAGTAGGGAACTTAGGACAGTCAGGGGGATGTGGTGGTATACTGTATGGTAGTAGGTGTATACGAATAATATGTTTGACAGTTGTGTATGACGTTGCGCAGTGGTTTGAGGCGCCGCTATATCCAAGAGACCAAGGTTCGATTCCGCTTTGGGAACTGAGCCTTCTAGCAGAAGGGGCGGTAAATGGCACGAATGAAAGGCAGGAAACAGAGGTATGAGTGCGACAATTTCGTTTTAAGTCCCACCCTATCGTACTATGCGACAAGTCGGTCGGATATGTGCAGTATTATGTGTAACTGCACACAAGACGATTTTTCGCAGAAAATTTAGTAATGACTGGCAATCTTTGCACATATAGGCTAAGATATATACTAGGTGTATACTGGTTTACAAAAGTAGAAAATAAAGAAAAAAAAGCAATCATCCAATAAATGATCGATACACATGAAATATTGATGATATATCACTTGCAGAGACTGAACGCTGCCAGGTACGACAAATACAATTCATATTTATAAGAGACAGCAGACGATAAGAGGTATGAGAGTACGCTCAAATCCGAGAGACGCCGACAACCTCCGCAATGACGTACTGGCTCCTGGCGTGCGATGGCTCGCCTATGCGTTTAAACTTGAATTTTTTTTTTGCTGCCTCCTACTAAAATTGATAAAAAAGAGGAATAACATTTTTGTTTTAAATTTTTGTTTTTTGTTGCTGTCAGGACTGACTACGATCGAAACTTACTTTTATTGATGTAAAATCAATATATGCGGCATTTCAAGGCCAAAACCTCGGAAGGAAAATAAGCTTCTATTTTTTTTTACCTTTGATGGAAGCGTCAGAAAATAAGAAACTCTAGCTTACCGATAGATAAGGAGAGTTCGTAGGCACATCCTTCAGGCAGTTTAAACCTTTTTCGTGCGAAGGAAGAACGATTTAGAAAGTAAACACTTGTCTACTCTAATTATTATTGATGCCGCTCATATCAGCACCTCGAAATATGCCCAGCATTCCGAAACATCTTGTGACACTGTCGCGTATCAGAGCAAAAGCTTGGTATATAGCGAGATCTAATGGAAGAGGAATTGCTTCTCCATTATACAAAAGGATAAATCATAGATATTTGAAGCGATTAAAAAAATCTCAGGCTTACTTATAAAAGAAAACCATAAACAGTGGAAACAGATCAGCGTTCTACCAGCTCCTTAACTCAAGGCTTAAAGAGAGGACGAAGTTGGGAGTTTTTTTGGCTGATGATGGTACAATCATAAATACTGATGCTGAAAAATCAGAGTGTTTTGCAGATGTTTCGAAAAGGTTTTTCAGAGAGATGAATCAAATGTCTTAGAAAATGTTGGAGCGCGATTTCAAGCTATGGATCCTGTATATTTTGATGATAGTGAGATTTTTGAGCTAATTCGCAGATGGCCTAAATCAAAATCTCTTACCCCTGACCATATACCTCATCGATTCATTGAAGAGGTTGCTCATGTCATTGCGAAGCCCTTGCAATTCATATTTAACTTGAGTTTGATTAGAGCAGAAGTTCCACACAGATGGAAAATATCGTATATAACTCCTATACCTAAAAAGAATCCTCACACTTGCCCTCAAAATTACCGGCCTATCAGTATTACTTCCATTTTTGCCAGATTGTTTGAGAAAGTCTTGAAGAAAAGAATAGTCAAACATCTAACCAGTCGTGGCGTCATTCCTAACGCTCAACATGGGTTTCAAGTAGGCAAATCAACGGTTACGGCCATGTTGCATTCGCTGAATGACTGGACTCGGGCATTAGACGCAGGCAAAGGGGTTGATGCCATTTATCTAGATTTTACTAAAACATTTGATAAGGTCTCTCATACCAAACTTGTAGTCAAGCTAAGAATGATTAGCATCCATCCCCAGGTTATAGCTTGGATTGAGGCCTTTTTGTATGAACGTTCATTTACAGTCCGAGTTAATGAAAGCTTTTCTAGTCTACGACCTATGCTGAGTGGAGTGCCACAAGGTGGGGTTCTATTTCCGATCTTATTTAATATTTACACTTATAACCTTCCTGACCTAGTGTGCTGGGCGCTGGTGTCGGATGCTGTGCTTTTGCTGATGATTTCAAAATCTATAGTGCAGTTATTGAACGCGCAGATAAAGAAAAGGTACAGATGGCTTTAGATCTCGTTGTCAGATGGTCGGAAGACTGGCTATTGCCTATCTCGCGTGAGAAAACAAAGGTATTGTCTCTAGGGCCTAAATTTGTGGAATATTCCTACACGATAGGACAGGACATCCTTGATTATGTAACTGAGGTGACGGATCTTGGATTTCTGGTGGATAATCGACTAAGTTTTGATAAGCATTGTCAATCTATTGCTTCGAGAGGAATGTATGCAGTTTATAATTTGTATAGAGCCCTCTCAACGAATGATACCGATCTTCTCATAAGAGCTTATAAAGTCTATGTCAGACCCTTACTTGAATACGGAACTGTAGTGTTTAATCCTTGCAGGAATAAGAGTATATATGCAATTGAAAAAGTACAAAGCAGTGTCACTAGGAAACTGCTAATAAGGAGCAGTGGATTTGTATACGATCGTATTCCTAACTACACCCTTCGAAATAAGAATTTGGGTCTCGAGCCTCTTGCTATTAGGAGACGCGCTTTTGATCTGATAATGGCTCATAAGATTCTTTTCGGAAGTTGCAGCCTCAGTGCTTCAGACTTTTTCCAGAGAAGAAGTTCCATAACTAGAGGAGGCTCACACAAGATAGTACTATCGCGGCCTAGGAAAAATGTGAGGCAGTTTTTCTTTGTAAACCGAGTAGCTCATGATATTGATAAGTTTGTTAGGAAGAATAGATTTCCAGTTAAACTGGCACGAAATTAACCATTCTCAATAACTATCTTCTCCTTCACAGACCCGAGTTTTATGTTCATTTACCTCGTTTTTTGTTGTTGTTTCAATCTCTCGTTCGTTCGTTGTTGTTCAAAATGTCGTGTTTCGACGCATAGGAACCCCTATGCAATAAATGGCAATGTTAATGTTAATGCAATGACGTACTGGCTCCTGGCGTGCGATGGCTCGCCTATGCGTTTAAACTTGAATTTTTTTTGCTGCCTCTTACTAAAATTGATAAAAAAAGAGGAATGACATTTTTGTTCCAAATTTTTGTTTTCTGATGCTGTCAGGACTGGCTATGATCGAAAACTACTTTTATTGATGTAAAATCAATATATGCGGCATTTCCAGGCCAAAACCTCGGAAGGAAAATAAGCTTCTATTTTTTTACCTTTAATGGAAACGTCAGAAAATGAGAAACTCTAGCTTACCGATAGATAAGGAGAGTTCGTAGGTACATACTTCAGGCAGGTTTAAACCTTTTTCGTGCGAAGGAAGAACGATTCAGAACGTAAACACTTGTCTACTCTAATTATTATTGATTTACGATTATAATTGATTTGAAAGTGTCAAAGAATAGATTGCACAGTTTTTGAATCTACAATTGAAAGTTGCTCTTTTAATACGAGATATGATAAAGATCCGAACTGACAACGGTCGGAATACGGGTAAACAGTGAAGTATTTGAAGTTCTGGAAGTTCTGGAAGTTTCCACTGACGCCAAATTTGTCCCGCATTAGAGATCGAGAGATAAGATGTGAGGAAGGATGGTGCAGATAAGTAGTGCAACTTAGGCATATTATTCAGAAGTGCATAATGAAAACACTCACTGCGGGAGGTAAAAAAGTAGATGTGGGGCGGGGAGGGGGGCGGAGGAGGGGGGGGGGGGGGAAGGAAAGAACTAGTTCCTCCAGGATTGAAATATCTAAGAATCAGAAGCGTATGAAGGTTCTTTGAATATTTTGTATACCTGGCAGGATCAAGCTTACTATAGGATTTGCTGATGTGTCCTAGACTATAGATACACTGGTTAAATCTGTCAAAAAATGAAGTGAATAGCGGAAAAATGAAAATATCAGAATAAGTATTTAAATATAGAAATAACGGGTAAAATAACCATTAATAAAAAAAGCATTGCTGTTCTGCTGCGGTTATCTCTCAATTTCTACGTAATTTATTTATTTAATATATAATATCATCATTTTTGATTTATCACTTGTAAGTCTGGTGCCCATTCGTTTATTATTTACATTTTATTTTTCATCATTTGCTTAACCATCTATCATTCACTTATTAGAGAACATATACTAGGAACCATATTGATGCGATATGGACCAACAAAACTACCAAAGAAGTTGGCAAATGAACTGGGAATGAATTCAAAATATCAGCTATAGGAATTTATATTTGTAATAATTCAAGTTGTATTCGAAATTTTGGGTGCAAAATTAGCTTTGAAATTTTTTTTCGATAACTGGCTCAAGCCCTCTTTCTCTTCTAAAATTTCATGACGCCTCACCCCCTTTCCCCGAAACTGAAATTTTGGGATTACCACTGAACAAATCAGTCTGTTACTATCACAAGCTCTACGATGCGCTATGAACGAGTCGCTTATAAAATGATGGTCAGGATCCCAAGGAGGAAAATTCATCTTTAGAATATGTATCTAGTCCTTTTCCAAGATTTTTGACAACCTCCAAGCTAAAAATTTTTTTCCAACATACGCTTATCTTTGAACACTCAAAACGGTAAGGTTTATATGTCATAAGTCCTTACTGAGAAACTTGAAAGTCAGTAAAATCTTCTACTCCGTCTAAGAGTAGAAGGGAAGCGAAGTTTTTTAACCAGTTTGGTAGTTTGGTAAAGTAAATTCTGTTGTTTGGTAATTTCTACCAAAGAATAGAATTTCTGTCATTTCTCATTCTTGGTGGTCCACTTTGTATTCTTATTCATCTCTAAATTCATGATGCTTTTTAAATGCACCATTTTTTTACCATTTTTTTGAGACCTCAAAGTGTTTTTTATCCTCTTTATTATTCAATCATAATTCTCTAGAGTTGTTGTTATGGTGCTGACAAACACATTCGAGAAACCGTAAATTTTATTGCATGTTGTATGAAATGTCAATCTGCTCGGGATTCTGCATGCATGTGAAACTGGAAAAGTTCAAAAATCGTAAAAACGCGAAAACGTCAATCGATCTTACTTTTACGATCCTATCTCTGTTTTGTCGCTGACGATGGCGAGAAAACATTCAAATGTCAGAGTCAAAATATTGCTTTGATTCACGAAAAGATAGGAATTTTGTGAAGAGCTGGAATTTCGCAGATTTGTCAAGGAAGTGCTGGAGGATTAAAAAAAGCGAGGGATCGTATGATCAAGTCTGTCAGTCAGCTAAAAAAGGTTCTGTTTGAATAAATAGTAAAATACTTCATATGCGCAGCTCTTTTTGTGATGCTTTCAGTGCATACCTCATTAATACTTGTAGCAGGTCCCAGAGAGTATAGAATTATTTAATAAATAAGTAAATAACCTCCATTTTTGACCCTTTAAAGAACGAACACTAATAGTTGCGAATTCTAGACCTATACATCTTTCTGAATTACAGAACAGACAACATATTTCAACGATACCTTCAGATCGCACTTCCTTATTGGTTTAAAGTGCGAAGTTCAGTTAATCTAGGTAAAGAAATGAAATATGACTTTTCGCAGTTTTGAACTGCCAGTACAAGCTCGTTATGAGTTATTCTAGAAGTTTAGGGGTATCCATAGCTTGAGATTCATACGAAATACGGATATGGTAATTCCTTTCTGGATGATCCAGGAAAATTTGTCCCTATCGGATATAATCACTTTAAAAAAATATTTTGCACTTGGTCAAGAATTTTTTTCAAATGAAGGTGCGTGGCGTAACTACATACTCCGAAAAACTTTTGGGGTGCTTCTCAAAATTTTCGCAGGTCCATAATCCCTAACTACCCAAATTTTTTTACAAGGCTAATCTGATTTTTTTCAAAAATTTTGAAAACTATTCTGATTGTTTACAAGAATGAACAAGTCACTTGCACATTTTTTCAACTCATGTAAGTAAATTTCAGAAATCTCGCAGGAATTTTTTTTTAACTTAAAAAAAGTTCGTTCCCGGGAGGGGGGCGGGGGATCGCCACTACTGCACAGGCATGATTTGCTGAAATTCTGCAAAAAACTGAGTTTTTGACGTAATTGAATTACTTTAAAGGAAAGCTCAAGTGTTTTACCAATATGTAGCGTAGTAGTGGACAGCTATTGAAAAATTTGAAGAAAGAAATAGAAATAAAGGAGAAGAGGATTAGTGATGCATCTTGCAAAAACATCAAGAAAAATCTTCACTACGTCTTGACAATAACGCAAAACAACTCGATTACTGTTACCGTAATTCTATAGTAATAACGAAATTTGGAAATGCAGATACTATAAAAAAAGCCCCGGAATTTGAATGAGATACTGGGCCCAGGATTTTTTTTTTGCTTTTTCGCGCTCTCCATGCATAATGCGGAGCATTAAGCAATGCCCGAACTAACTTCATTCAATGCAATTTTAGTTCCTCCTTCTTGCAGCTATGCGTTCAAGTTCAGCTTTCTGAATAGCTTCTAAATAAACGTCAAAGCTCTTCAGCCGTTGGCTCTGTTTTGCTGAAATAAGATTTACCTAACGTTTACAATTTTTTAATCTCAAGGGACAGTTTGGATAGCGGTGAGAAAGAAAGCCTCACTTTTCTACAACCTTCCATTAATTTTCGACGATTTTGTAGATTATTTCATTCTTGCGACACATTTGAATGGTAATTGACTAACTAACTTTCCAAGCAAAACATAGAAATTCTGCTCTTCAAAGTCTGAGGCTTGATTACTATCCAATTCTCAAGAAGGTCTAATTTTGAGCCATACTTTTTTCTAAAGATTCAATATCCAAAGTTCAATCGTAGCTGCTGCTTCAGAAAATGCGGAATTTCTTAAACATCTTCTAAGATTATAACAAAACCTCTTCGCTGCCCAAATCAAAAATGTTTCTTTCATCTTTGTCTTTGCACTCAAGGCGTATCATCTAAATTATGAAATACTATTAGTATGGGACCAGTCGTCCCAAAAGAACAAAAAAGAAAACGCTCGTACTTTGATGACGTATGAGCAAAAGAAACTACCAATACGGGATAATGTACCAAACGAAAAGATACTACCAAATGCAAGTAAATTGTATGTCTGTTTAGACTGGGTAAGCTGTGCTTCAGGCCTACCCAGATCAACTCTCGAATGAGCCAATCCAGAAAAGTAGAGGTTGACAATTAACACGACCTGTTGAAAACAAAGCAAAGCAATTAACCCAGTGACATTGTTGAAAATGAATGGCGAACTACATTGTGCTATCTAGTTCTGCTCATGATTGTTGTTCTCAGGAAAAAGATGCTTGATCGAAGAAGAAAACGCTTTTCTCGCGAAAGTTATGGAACCAAAGAAATTTGTTTCAAAAAGGAACAGCAATCAACCACAGCCAATTCCTGCAAAGTCCAAAAAAAACGGGTAGGGGAACGAAGGCCGCCAGTTTGAGCCGCCTTTCGCGGCCAACCGGTCCTTTTGCAGTGGTATTGCATGTCGTTCCAGGACCACTAGTCCGCGGAAGCGGCCCAAACTGGCGGCTTTCGCCTACCCAAAAAACTTGAGCAAGTGCTTTGCTTGAGTAGGGGAACGAAACCCGCCAGTTTGGGCCGCCTCCGCGGACTACTGGTCCTGGCACGACAACAACGCTGCAAAGGGACCAACTGGCCGTGAAAGCGGCTTTTGCTCCAAGTAAGGGAATTAAGGAGACTCCATTGATTCTTTACATCGATGATTGCATACATAGTCTACACAAGCTCGAGCTTCACACCTCTATAAATGATAAGGGGTCAGACTTGATTTTATGGAAGTTCTTTTAGAAGTGATACGCCTTGTGCGTATCAAACAAATAGATAATTAAGTGCAAAAATTCTGAAAAAAAAAAACAATATTTCTCCCTCAAAATAGGAAGATGACGTCATGTCACTTTGCAACAAAGTAAACATCTTCACACATTGTAGTTCTGTGCTAGCTGCCTGCGCGCGTGGAACTTAGCCACATTGTCGTTCTTGAAAATGATCTTTTAAAAACAGAGAACTATGCAGAAACAAAAATTGAACTTCTGTCAAACAACTTCTACTTCGCGGCGATTTGCAAACTCTTTCCTGCGTTCGGCAATAAATGTTGCCCATACGCCATGTCATTTCAAGACCGCTGGATTCGTCATAGTCAAAAAACTACTCTTAATTCTTCTTAGGCTGTTGTTTGGACCATGAACTTTATGAGCGAACAGCAAGGCGAGACCCCCGAAAGATTATTAATTATGGCTATTCCATCTTTCTCGAACATTATCAATCTCCACGTGTTGAAGAGGAGATGATCGATTAGCCGATAGGGGGAGATTTCTAGATTATTTGCAGTTCGTTGTTTTTTCTGGTTGATATTAATGTTTGTTCAACAAAAATGGCCTTGGCTGTTCTTTGCTCAGCAGAGTTTGAACAAATATTAGGTTGATTCATAATTAATGTACGTTTTCTATACTTCAACTTTCAACCGAGATAATTCTTTTTTGAAAAGACATTTCTGGGCGCAATAAAAACTACTGTAACCAACAAATCAGTGGCTATAAAACAGGTACTTTTGTTTAACTGTGTCTATCACAAGAAAGATTTTCTGGCCTGAAGATTGCCAACAACTTTTTTCGGAAGCCTCCATTTTGAGAGAGCATAACTTATGTTGAAATGAAGTAGGATAAAGCATTCTTCGCTCTTCATGTAGCTAAGAGTCTCTTGAGTAGTAATGCCAAGTTTGGATTTAACGGAAAATTTTTGAAAGAAAATATCGCGAAAAAGTCGAAAGTACTCACTTTTTTCTGGCATCTCGGCGGGTTCAAAAATTGGTCGTTTTTGAAATTATTTCATTTTTCTCCGCTGGAAAGTGAGAAAACCCTAGCGCTTTCCTACCATCAAATAAACTAGGTCTACCCTTGCTGGATAGTGCAGAAAACCTGCAATCGCCTATTGCTTCAAAATTTTATATGGCACGGAAGGGCCGCGACGATTATTGAAGTTCGCAATTGAATTTCTCGGCTCAGAAATCATGGAGAATTCCCTTCAAACAGCATCTTGTAGCACAAAGTTTTGTTATCCTTATGCATATTTTTTGAAATTAATCCGGCTATTCCTCATGGATTTAGGGCAAAAAGAGTGAAAAGCGAAAATTTTGGGATTTAGTCTCTTTTATTTGAAGGCTCAGAACTTTGGAATGATCGGAGATTTACGAAAGCGAACGGCCGAAACTAGAAAAAACGCACTTTCAAATAGCATAAAAGGTTTCTGAGGAAATTGATTGCACGTCAAATACCAGTACCTGGAAGAAGAGGTGAGAAAAACGTGCATTAATTATGAATCAACCTAATATTTTGAAGTCAAGAGCAGAGGTGCGATAGGGGGAGCCGGGTCCCCCAAAAGTGAAGGTGGTTTCAGCTACCACTGGCCGGCCAAAAGTGAAGGTGGTAGTGTCGGACACTCACCTCCCAAAAACGTCGACGGGGGGGGGGGGGGGGGAGGTGCGGGGGGAGGATAGAACGGACGAACGGAGCTATCTTTCTAGGTCTAACGTCGACCCAACGGCCCTCTTTAGGGCCACAGATACGATGAATATTAAAAATATCTATAAATTTTATTTATAAAAATTTAAAATAGACGTGTTTAGTAAATGGTGTATTTGGAAGTAGAAGTTTGTTGGACTGTACGGATTTTATTAAGCAAATTTTGTTATAACGTACAGCGAAGAAAGTAGATCGATCCAGGCAGTAACGGCCGAGAATCAGAATTTCGAATAAATAAATAGTGAAAAATCATGCAAAATTTCCACTGTTATAAATCTGTTGTTTGAAGATGTCAGCGGTTGCGACTTCATAGGTTTTGAAGAGTAGATGTTGCTCTATCAGCTAGTGAAGGAATCTGGTCGATTTAAGAGATAGTCGTTGAAAACCAGAGTTCTAAAACTTTACGCCATTTTTGCGTGTTTTTTGACTGTTGAGAGTTAAACTCTTATAAATCTTGAATGTGGAAGTGTATGATGTTGCGACTTCATAGGTTTTATAGAGTAAGGTTTGCCTTATCAGAATATGTCCTGTCCGTTCCGATCCATTGAAACACCTCCGAGATCCAGAGTCATGAAAAAGCAGGTAAAAAAGAGCTTTTTGAACTTCAACAGCTCATAACTTCTTCAGGATTGCACGAATCATGTTGCGACTTCATAGGTTAGATTCTTCTCGTCAAGAGCTTTCAGATGATATATAATATGTGGGGGTTTCGCGCCTCTTACGGCATATGCCCGGGGGGGGGGGGAGACTTTTTAGGCCAAAGTCTCCCCCGGCAGCCTCCAGCCAATACATTAAAATGGGCGAGGGGGAGACTTTGGCCTAAAAAGTCTCCCCCCCGGTCATAATTCGCAGGAGGCTCTAAACCCCCACATATTATATATCATCTGAAAGCTCTTGACGAGAAGAATCTAACCTATGAAGTCGCAACATGATTCGTGCAATCCTGAAGAAGTTATGAGCTGTTGAAGTTCAAAAAGCTCTTTTTTACCTGCTTTTTCATGACTCTGGATCTCGGAGGTGTTTCAATGGATCGGAACGGACAGGACATATTCTGATAAGGCAAACCTTACTCTATAAAACCTATGAAGTCGCAACATCATACACTTCCACATTCAAGATTTATAAGAGTTTAACTCTCAACAGTCAAAAAACACGCAAAAATGGCGTAAAGTTTTAGAACTCTGGTTTTCAACGACTATCTCTTAAATCGACCCGATTCCTTCACTAGCTGATAGAGCAACATCTACTCTTCAAAACCTATGAAGTCGCAACTGCTGACATCTTCAAACAACAGATTTATAACAGTGGAAATTTCGCATGATTTTTCACTATTTAAATATTCAAAATTCTGGTTCTCCGCCGTTACTGCCTGGATCGACCTACTTCCTTCGCTATACGTAATAACATAATTTGCTTAATAAAATCCGTACAGTTTTGCTAAGCTTTACTTCCAAATACACCATTTACTAAAAACCTTTATTTTAAATATATATGCCGCCGTATACATAAATATATGCTTTCAATAATCTTTTTTGCGTTTGTTTTGCTTATTTTCCTTCTTTGTCGTCCAGCGAAAAATTTTTTATTCCAAAAGTGAAGGTGGTCACCCCGTACCAGCTCAAAAGTGAAGGTAGGGGGAGACTTGGCTCCCCCTATCGCACCTCTGGTCAAGAGTGGCTAGCCTATTTTTGCGATTTCTGATTGGAGTAAGAAAGCCACTCATGGGCATTTTTTGATCATTGCAATTTGAGCATCTTATTATTATTATTATTGTTATTATGACAATTTCTGGCTTTGAGTAAAATATTATGGTATGCTGCTTATATTAAATATCAATTAGTAGAACATAAACAACTATTTGCATTGAAAAAATTATAAAAAGGTGAGTTCTTGTGCAGATTTTCTCAGAAACTGCGATCTATCGAAATTCCTACACCTATTTTCAACGCAGCAAAAATAATTGAGTAAAAGGAAAGTACCCTGGACGAGTTTGCCATTAAACAAACACCTTCTCTGGACGATGTTTTTGTAAGCAATAAATTAACCGTGCAATGCGAATGCACGTTCTTCTATGCATTTCAGATCGGTTTGGCAATTTGTATGTTCCTAGACAGTCAGCAACATTAAATAACGATTTTTAGACTCTCTCTAATTCGTCAATTTTCAATATGGGAAGTTTCCACCAATGGGTGAAGCTTTTTATAATAATTCGTTAATTTTTGTTCCAAAAAATTTCTTGGTATTTGGGCTAGCAGTAAGGAGCCGTAAGTTCCAAGGCTAAGTTAATTCTGATTTGATAGAGATCAGACAGAAATAAATAAATATAATTCATTAAAAATCAATATTTCTGAGCTGTATTAGAAAGTGATTATGACACCAATTCGATAAAAAGATTGTCAACAAGCTATGCATTTGAATCAGATAGAAAATAAAAGGTATTTGAGCAAAAAACTCGGAAAGAAACAGGCCTAGCAGCTTGAAAAATGAAGGAAAGTCCATAGAAATGACTGAAATATCCAAATAAACTAGAAAAGAGTTAGCGGTCGATGGTAATGCTACAAATCTTGCCTTGAATGGCCCGGTTTGCCAAAGGAACGAAAAAAAATTGGATGGGAAAAACAGCTCGATCAACGATGAATGTCATCTCGTGGTCTCACAATCAGATTGCTCGTCCATATATCTCACTTTATGATTATAGCCAATTATAAGAGCTACAGTGAACGTTGTTATTTTGTAATACAATTCAGTCTGTCACTGGATTTAGGGCCGGGCATGCTTCACGCGATTTGGCAACTTGCCAAAAGTCTTCAGATCCAACATTAGCAAATTGCACATGCATAGTGTGTATAACTTACGTGGATTGATGAAACGCCCAATCTTAAAATGTGCTTACAGTGAGTTATGGACAGTTGGAATATTGCCAAATCGCGTCGCGACTGAAATCGCGTGAAGTATGCCCGTCCCGTTGGGTTCAATATTTCCAACAAGTAAATTTGTGAATTTTGAGGAAATAAGCATGAGACGAGACCACCTCAACAGTTCTGTATTCCACTTTGAAAAATACACTCAAAATTGTAACTTTTTCGTAACCTAAGGTTTATCTAACACTTAAGCAGGAATAAAACCAAAGCAATTAATTTATTAAAAACACCGGTTTTAAATATCTTCAAAGGTTCTGAGAAATACAAGTAACCAAATTGCCTCAGGGGTTAGGGGAAAGTTTTTTGTTAATTTGAATTTTCAGTATATACAACTCTAATTAGGGGTATCGCAAGGGAGTCTAAGTAAGATAGTATTATTTGATTTCATTTATTAAGTGCGCAATAAATTTGTTCCAGTCTTATTTTTAAGAGAATACAAAATGAAAGTTAAGTTCAACTAGTTACATTTGAAATTATTCATAAATGATTTACCTTCTGTTGAAGTAGCATCCAGTCATTGTCCATTCGAAGAGATGTCAAATATTGACATCCAAATTTTGCAGTATTTAGAAATTCTCAAATATTCTAGAAAATCAAGGCAGTATTCTCCAGGTAAAACTAGCGGTAATCAGTGTGGTTGCCGCAGTTAAAATGACACGAAATGAAATGTTCGGAGTACATACATCAGCCACGAATCTCGAACAATTACTCAAACGCTGATGTCTATCTCTTATCGCTCGTCGGCCCCCCTAACCGGTCCCATTGGTAACGCCTCTAAGTGTCGATAGATATGTTCGTAAATAACATCTAAAGACCATAGATGTTCCAATTTTAGAATGTACCCATGTAACCACGTGAAAATAGTGCTTTAGGTCTAGTACGAAAGATAAGATCTTTGCTATATGCACTAGTTTCGATAGTATATTTCATGTGAATTCACAGCATGTGAATTAGGGCAATTTTCTCCGAGAAAAAATTATTGTCCCATGAGACCACCATGTCAAGTCTAGGGGCCTTATCTCGCTTTCACAGTCAGACAGTCGATCAATCACATGTGTTTCTGACTCTTTGAAAAAACTTTGGTTGAGACAACTTCGTTCTATTTGTGGGAGTCAAAAGGTGCGTATGGAAAATTCATCAAATAAATATATATAACAAGCTATAACAGAAATAGATGCAAGTAAGTTTTTGAGTGCTGTTGTCAAATCATAAAATCATAATCATAAATTTATGGAATAACTAGATCGCAAAAATCGAAGAGTCAGATTAGCTGATCTATTTCTCACGAAAAATCAGCCCCTTGAACGTCTTTGAGGCACTTATGTGAATGCTTACCGAATTATTATATGGGTTAATCTGCCTTAGCGTTTTCAAATTACGCGTTTTTCGTACCCGAAAAATTTGCTCAATTTTTTGAAAGTGATTTTTGAGATTGCCCCTTTTGCAGGAAATACATTCCCACCATACCCCGCACAAGGAATTCCTCAGCCGCTGTACCTTAGCATGCACCCTTTGATTTAATTGGCTTGGCAGCTGGAAGGCGGGGCTTCGTGACCTAATTAAGGCTATGATCAAAGAGCATGCGCGCGAGAGAGACGCAAACTCGCGGGCTTTTTCAGGTCACAAATTCTCGCCTTTCAGCCGCCAAGTCATTTGAATCAAAGTTTACAGATCAATGGCTTTTTCGTGGTCAAAATCGGCTTTTTGAGATCTGTTGGCGTACCCACGCTCATTTTTTGCAGAAACTTCTCGCAACCTTTGAACAAGCATCAACTGCCGTATTGAACCGCTGCTTTTTTGTGATAAAAACAGTTTCAAAAATTTCAGGGATACCAGGCCGCTTCTTGTGAAACAACTCTTGCTTAATCCACTCCAATTAATATCACTGTCTGTCTACAGAATTGTCACTGCAATTATTGTGAAATCTCATCGATGTATCGTGAACATCAGCGAACCACATTTTTTCTGGATCTTCCATTCCTAAGATGAGGAAGTTTACAGTTTAGCGTGATAAAATGTTCTAGATGTGGGAGCGAAAAGATTTCAATCTAAATTCTATTCCAGCGTATTTCATGCGAAATTTATGGTTTTGAGGTATCGAAAAATTAACATAATTCAGCGGCAAACAATTTAAAAAAATTAACGCTTACCCTTCATTGAAATAGGAAGAGAGAAAAGAGAAATAGTTGAGGACGTTCGTCGCAAAAGTCATATTCCATATGATGCTATTCTTGGCAACTTCAAACCAAGACCCCACATAAATGGTGATGATACACCTTTATTGTCAAATTGCAAATGCTTATTGTTACTTTGTGAATCATACCAAGTGCGGTCGATGGAATTCTATAGGTTAGAGGTTCCTATATATGAAGCCACAATGCTTCTCTAATATTTTCGTTGTTACAGTGCGCTTGTGTTTTCACAACGGTTCCCATTTACTAAATGTTAACAGTTTTCTCAATTAGGATTGAAGATTTTGTTGCGGTGTTTCGCGCTGCTGTGCTCGACTCTGAATTCTAAAAACTTGGAGAAATGACTAAGGGAAAACGGTGCTAGTGAAGTCTTTCTTGGTAAGTCACATGTCTTGAAGTGTTGATTCATTGAACTTCATGTCAAAACTCCCCATATGCATCGTTTTTACAATAACTGAAACAAAAAATAACACGCAACTAAAAAATACTGCATGTAATTGAAATGGATTGACGGTGCCACACTTTGCCCCAAGCGGCGCGCTTTAATTCAAATTCGAATTCGTCCACCAAGTGTCTGGTGGGGGGAGGACGACTATATGCATCGTTATCTAGCCTTTAGTCGTACATGTATTAGGAAAACGATCGAATGGCTCATATTGACCGATTCTCACTAATCAGAAGAACCAGAAAAAAAGTTGGAATTTGGTTAAGTGCTCCCAGAAATATAACTAGTAATCCTCTGTTACTAGTTCTATTAGGGTGAACGGTAAAAATGGGACACTTACGAAATAACTGGAGGTTTCTCAAGAAATAGAAGTGATTAGACATTCCAATTTTGAAAGATGTTAGAATATGTCATTTTCTTTCAAATAATACCTATATAAGGTCATTTACATTATTAATAATCTTTATACTTGCTGAAATGCAAAGTTAATTCGATAAATTATGAAGTTTGAGCAGTATCTGCGCAGTGAAACATGTGAGACCACCCAAAAAACCACTGCTAGAGTGGGTGGTGGGACAGTCACTAAACCCACGATGACTTGATGCCTCAACTTTCAAAGTCAGCAGATATGGCCATTAACAGCTTCGAGAACAAAGATATGCGTTATGCAATCCTTTGCAGGTGAACGCATTTTTTCTAGGTACCATTGATAGAGCCTTTTACGCTTTATCCATCCATGTGCAGCTTACCTCACATTTCATCTATCTTCGGAAAATATAGGGCAAAACATGATTTTTTGGTTTTTTATTGCGCCAAAATTAGCTATTTTTCAGGATTTTCGCTTTTTTTCTGAAATTGAAAAGAAATCTCATGCATTTACCATACCTTCTGAAAGAGCATGAAGAGCTCTTTTGAACGGTATGTCATTTGCTTTACGACTTCACGGTATAGCAGCGCAAGAACGAGAATTGTTCAAAAAATCCTGTCTGAGTTCTTTGCGGCGCTACGCGTACGGTTATGAGAGAGAAGCGGTAACGCGTTGCCAGAGCGAAGGTCGTTCATGTAAGTGACGTCTGAGTTGTAGCCTCTTGTAATTGGTGAGGACAAAAAATCTCAAAATGTAATGAAAATCAGGCTGCTCCATTTTTAACGTTCACCCTAATCATATGATGACCAAACTTTAAAAGTTTGGGAACCTCGCCTTTGGAGAATACAAAAATCCCTTCGCAATAACGACTGCCGAAACGCGCGCCTTTCGACGTACACCCCATGTATACACGTTGGTGTTTTGCTAATTTGCGATATATGAGATACTTCGTGGCGGGACCACGCGTCCTGAGCGCCTGCATCTCCTCACTGAATGGTATATAAGGCGGCTTGCTCAAACCACTCTCAATAGTGTTTCGTCATTTTTCCCACAGAGCTCAATCTTCATGAGTCAATCAAGGGACTCAGCCGAATCGACGTGGGACGATCGGAAGCCGATAACGATCTTTGATAGTCTGCTTACCCCCTGGACATTATGCCGAGTCCTCGTAATAGCTCTTCCATTTGCGAAACTACATAGCTATTCTGAGAGCTTGTTGTAAAGTGTTGCAAGTTGCTGAGACGAAAGGTGGACATTAAGGGAGATTACACCGCGTTCATAGCTGAAATGAGTTTGGAACGTCGACGCACGAGATTGAGAATTTCACGAATACGAAACAAGGTCAGTAAACTCATGAGTCAACTTATTAAAACCGTCAAATTCAACTGGTGATAAGCTCTTTTCTTAAAGCTTGTAACAAAATTTTTTAAATGACTTCTGCGCTAATGGTTTCTGTGGTTGCGTTATCTATGGGACGAAAACTATCGCCTCTGCAGTAAAGGGATACTGCTAGAAAATCAACGGTTACCTCCAAGTCAAACTCACAAGTGGACATTCCGCACTCTACGGATAGCAAAAATACCAAAAAAATACTCGGAAGGTTTCTGCGTGCTCATTCGGAAACGTAGAGAGTTTCTCCTTTGTTACCCATCGGCCATTAAGTGGCTAATGTTGGCATTTTGTGTGTTCAAAGTTTGTTCTGTATAGTTATTGCTTTGATGTAGTGGTAAGTAATGTTCAATCATGTAGACTGTTCAAAAACGATCATGCACTCATCTATAACTACTCAGAAGTTCTAGAAGACCAGCAAAGCGCAAAACTAGAAGTTCATAGACGAGAATCATTTTTATCATCGATTTTACTCGTTTGTCAGTGTTAGTTAAAAACTGATCCCGCTACAACCACGTGCAATGTACTGCACATGCACAAAGAAGTGTGCGAGTTCTTTGATCGTACATATGTGCTTTCTCGAACATTTTCTATTCATTGCGCAATCCTCAAAATCGCTTCCGAAAGGGACTGCGTATAAAATCTGAGTAGTGAGGTAATTTTTCTGTTCATTGGTTGACAGTCTTCCCAATTTACATATCGAGTTTACATCCTAGGACATGTCTTCATTCTAAAGCTAGTTCTCATTGAAAGACTCATCTTTGGTTATAAGAGAATGCATTTTCTACTAGTAGCTAAGAGTGGTTATACCGGTGGTTTGTAGGCCTTATTTTCGGCCCTTTCGTAGGCCTGAGGCGATATAGCGCCTAATTGCGAGTATTTGGCTCCTGTGTTATACAGAACACATGTGTAGTAAATTTATGAACAGACGACGTGCACGTATGAGTGCAATGGTAGCATGCTGAGTATGATAGGCGTGTCAAAGTAACATCACAAACATCTGGGCAATAGCATACTCATATCACAGCAGGTCATGCTTATTTCATGACCTTTACGTTGCTCAGGCAGAAGTAATGATATGGTTGCAAGGAAGGTGCCAACAAAGTCGGCACACTCCGGCCAGCGAGGAATGAATGAGAGACAGCGATTGAGCAAATGAGCAGATGCAATTGAGCAAGTATAGAAATGCAGTTTTTGTCAAGCTATCGTAATGGGCGTCCATGAGCGACGTGCACCTCTTTGACTGTGTTGAGATCCGCGAAATGTGAGCGGACGTGGCGACGACAGGAGCCAGATGATTGGAATGAGCAGGCGATGAAATTGCTGTGATTACATTCAAAATGGCACGGTGATAAAAACTCGAGTTCCGAGATATTCTCTTGGGCAATGCCGGAAGCGTCGTGACCTGCAGAGGCGCCTCGTTATGAGCGGAGAGGATCTTGTTATTGTATGGATCAGCAGTATTACTCGACGTTTTGCTTCCTTTTATTGTTTCCTCTGACTTTATCTGCGATGGATTTTTCGCTTCTGTTTCTGTCGCATAGTCAAAGCTATCCTCACTGAGGTTTGAAACGGCTGTTCTGGATTCAGTGTTAGCCTCTTCTTTGCTTCTCGTTCATCGTTGGCTTACCGACTGAGACAGAATCGCCTGGTTTTGGTGAACTGTTGTCCGATTGATCTCTGGGCAGTTGCTCATAGCTACTTTCACATCTTATTGAGGGAAAATTCTTTCTGCGTTCTATGTATTCCACCTCCACCTCAAATTCTGCCATGCGGCATTGTACGTCGAAGACAAACATTTTTGTATCATTAATGGTTACAAAATCTTATCTCTTTATCGAGCTCCTCCATTTCCACTGTCATCACCTTCCTTACCGCGATAGATTTCTCGCTTTGGTAAAGTTTCTCTAGCACGTCAGTCCTCATTTGTAGTGACTGTGCGGCGACATCGACTTCTCTGAGAATTCGCGCATATTGGCGCAAATTGTAGGCGCATATCCTTCGCCGTAGATCGTCGTCATCTGGAAGTATTGTCTTCTTACCTGTAGGTACCTGTCTGTAGGCGTAGGTTTGCCTTCTAATCTGTTTGTAGAGGCTGGGAAACAGCTTCTTATGAGTTGAATCCCTTTGTGCTGCTGTTGTAGCGAAGCACTGTGTCGGCCTTCGTATTTGGCCGATGCACCAAATGTACCGGTGGTTCGTAGGCCTTATTTTGGCCTGAGGCGATATAGCGCCTAATTGGGAGTATTTGACTCCTGTGTTATACAGAACGCATGTGTAGTAAATTTATGAGCAGACGACGTGCACGTATGAGTGCAGTGGTAGAATGCTGATTATGATAGGCGTGTCAAAATAACATCACAAACATCTTGGCAAGAGCATACTCATATCACAGCAGTTAATGCTTATGGCATGACCTTTACGGTGAGGCAGAAGTAATGATATGGTTGCAAGGAAGGTGCCGACAAAGTCGGCACAGTGGTTGCGATAACTGCGTAAGGACATCTGCATCCTTTACATACTCTTCGTATCTCTCCACATTAACTTCATTATGTTTCTTACAGTAATTTTGGGCACTTGTTTTCTATGGCAGCGCTGGCACTGATTTAAGAGTTTCACTAAACATTAAGAGTTTTACTAAACATTACTGAACAAATAACATTAGTGATACTTGTTTGCTTTTATGACGCAGGGGGAGACATGGTGAAGGAGGTTCCTCTAAATAATGCTTTTTTTGGGTTCATGCCAACTTAAGTTGATCCCACTTGTCTACAATTGAAGTGTTAATTGGAGATAAATCGGCAACAAAAGAGGTATGCTTTGAAACTAGGCACAAAAGTGAAATCTAAAACAACGAACCACCTTCCTTCTACGTTTATACAGCTTTATTTCAGATAAACTATAATGAAGTTGCTACGCAAATGTCTTCGATACCATTAGCCTTGTCGCTTATTCTGGCTGTACCCGCTGCTCCTCTTTACTAATCTTTTGAATACCTCTTTGTAGACCAAGATCGCACATCTCCTGGGTGTGCACTGCACCAACTTACTCAATCTTTGTTTACGGATTGTGAAAGAACTTGAAGCTTTTTGATTCTATTGGGAAGAAGAGCTTACTCGGCTTGTCACAAAAATAAGTTGTGTGCTAATTCTTAGTGTTATACCTTGTGACTTGAAGCCCTGATACCAATAAGCGATTTTGAATGTGATGGTATCAGACTTAGCGACATGCTTTGCATTACAACGATTTTGAAAATTACACGCATTAATACCCTATGTAGACTTTGGACGGAAAGTTTTGATGTGTTCTAACCTCCGCAAAATTGCTCAGCCACTTTCCCGTGCTCTGAATGTATCTATTCTCTGTTATTTCTACGATAAATGATGTCGATGTCAAGACAGCTTGAAAACAAATTTAGAGCTGCGTCAAGGTAGAAACAGTAAGGCGTCTGCATATGCGATTATCATGAACTTATCCTAGCTCACCATGGAAACCAGCCGTCATTGACGGCTCATCCGAATTTTCTTCTGACCCACTTCGGATGTCATTACGTCGTGTGTATCACTGCTCAGAATACTCTCAACAAAATGACTAGCGCTGCTAGACTTTTGGAAACCGCCGGGGTAGGTTTTCTTCAACGGCTTCTCTGAAAATCCTTTTCATTATAGTTGTTTGGCTTCCTCTATTTCATGTCGTCTTTTAGAGAAAGTTTTTGCTTTCTTGTGTGATTCACGGTCCTTTTTTCAAAAATCTAAAAATCAAAACAGATTAGGTGCTAAATCATCTACATAATTATTTATTTGGTTGCATCGATCGTAAATCTTGCCGTTTATCTATCATGAATTCAGCAGATCTACTATAAATCATTTCAGCCTTGAAGACCATAAACAGTCCAATAATCAATCACATCATTCTTTACTCGTAAATCATGTAATGTTAAGATTTTGGTTCAAACATACACTTTTTTTCAAATTGGAACAATTATTGCCAAGGACACAAATCACAACTGAGTCCAGCCTTGCACAGTATTTAGATTAGATTATTATTTAGATTTTAAGATGTTCATCAGATATACTATTCTTGCCTGAGCTTTGATACCCAATTTTTTATAGTAAATTTGATGGAGACTTTTCTGATCAGAGTCCACTTTGTAACTATTTGGATCTTTCTATTAGGGTCCAATTTGAAAAAATTTTCAAATAATTCCACTGTCACAATTCTATTCTTATCATAGCATCTCGCTGCTTACAGCTTTCTAGAACATTTGAATTTGTTTAGCATTACTACTAGAACGTGCCAGCCAATTCTCTTGATTGACCAACATCAGGGCCCGTCACGAATGTGCGAAATGGACACCTGAAAAACGAATTTGCCTTTGTCCTTTCGAGCTTTACAACTTCTCACTCGATCGCGCCAGCTGCGTTCAAATAGAGCGCACTTTCTTTCACGTTGCCATCTCGGATCCTAACAAAGAGGAGAGCTGTTACTACTAATAAACTGGTGTGGGACACACCTGTTCAGAAGTATGAAATATTATGTGAACTGAAAGTCCTCCGCTTTTAGGATGGCATGCAATTGTCACCCTAACTTGTAAGAGATTGAGCAAGCTTTTCATTCACATAGGTTTTCGAGATTTCCTACTTTGTAAATCCAAATTTAGAAGTTTTCAAATGCATGGGCTGCACTTTTGACCTGTTCTGGTGCACTTTTTTTTTTATTCGTGGAAAAGTTTTGATGAAAAGCTTGCCACATGCTTCAGTTACATAATTTTCTCACAAATTTTCGAAGTTAATTCGGTCAGCACTCAATCGTTAGCTACCTAATTTACTGTCTTATCGCTACCTGTGCGCTGTAAGACTGCGTTCATACTGATCCCGAAGTTCGTAAGCAGTTCCAGCACAGCGCTTAGTTCGAGTTCGCAGTTCGCAGCCTAAATATGTAAGCATTAGTTTGTGCATAGAAACTCGGTTTTGAAGCGCAAGATCGTGTTCGAGCAGTCAGTTGTTTGAAAGCTTGTTCGTTGCTTGTCTGGATGTTTAAAGGGTAGATGGTGTATCGTACATCCCCAGAATTGTTCCCATATGAACCATCAAGGCTGCCTTTCGATGTTTCAGCACGTTGACTCCAGCAAACGTAAGGCGCTTATTCGAAGTTGACATGTTGAAATGATCGAAGACGACCACGTTGATGACCCATATGGGAACAATTCTGGGGATGTACCATGTTTAAGTGTATATTTACATACCATTGCTTTCCTCCCAAAGGAATACACAGCTTGGTATCTGCCACCATCGTACCCCATCAAATCTTTGCAGAACAATTTACATTTGGAGCAGTCTACATTTTTCACACAAAATCTATATGGAATAGTTTCAGCTTTCCTTTACCCTTGCTTCTTTAAGTCGATTTAACTCACCTTATTAGGGAGCAGAAAATTCACAAACATTTTTTTTGTAAAAAATTCGTTTCGAAGTTATGTCATTCATTCTTTATCTTCTTGGATACAGACATAGGAGCTTTTTAATGAAAAATGCAACTTTCTTTTGAGTCTATTGAGAATAAAATGAATAAGCAGTCACTTGTAAGTGGACGAGCTACAATTGAGATTAAAAAAGTAACTCCCACTTATCATTTCCATTGGACATTCATGTCATGTTCTCTTTTCCTAGCTTACCTTCATCGACACAAACACTTTAGGGAAGAGCTCCACGCAAGAGCATCACTCCGTTCAGTGAATTTGATATAGAAAATCAATTCATCAAATGGAAAGCACTTCATCCAACTGTAGAGTAAGCTGTTCGAAGAAAAGTCTTGAATTATAGCAGTCTTTCATAGAAAAGCTTTCAGATATGACATTAGCGTTAATCCGAAAGGCTCAGTTTACTGGTACTGGTCATGCATTGTCTCATCGGCTTGCTTCTATAATCTCATATTTATAACTATGCTTGTTTTCGAAGACATTCGGAATGGATTCTATTCTCATTGGATTACGGGAAATATAATCTGTGATGTTATTTATATTATCGATATGTGGTTTCAATCACGACTCAGTAAGCTTGCCACTTCTTAGAAAGATATATTCTACTACTGAAAAATTCGGAATATCAATTTTACTTTGATTTTCCACTCTATTCTGTCCGAACAAAAGTCACTAACTTTATGACGTGCAGCCAATTTTTTTTTATAATATCAATTACTCGTGCACTTCGACCCTCGTAATCAAAATAGTTTTGGTAATCTCACACACCTTTTTGTTGTATAATTCACCCCTAAAATCTACTTTCAGTGTTCTATGAACATGGATGTAAAGTTACAGAAATGGCTGAAACCCGAAGTCATTATTTATCCAGGTCCATCCTTCACTTGCTTTATCGTCGCATTATCTTAACTGTTTCTATTCATTTGCTTTTACAGCAGTCGCTTCATGATAGATGTTCTTTCACTTCTGCCTACTGACCTCTTTTTATATATTCAGTACGATGCTTCTGTTTTGAGGTGAGTTCGAAATGAGGATGAAGGAAAAATTGATTTATCCTACCATAGCCGTATTTTTGTAAACGCTCAAAACTATTCTCGGGTAACAAGCCTACAAATTTATGGCAAGGGCAAAATTTCAAAGTTGGAGGTCAAACTAGAATTTTGGTTTAGGTTGAATCGCTTATTGAAATGTTATCGCTTACTTGAAAATTTTGATCTAGCTCAAGGGAGGCTGACGCAGGTAAGACCAAAGAAAAAGATTCATATTTATTACGCAATCGCAAATTTTTCTTACCCAGGCATTTATTTCTTTGATGAAAATAATTATCAGTTGTGCCTTGATTTTTCATTGGAATGCTTGTGCTTTCTACATCATAAGCACTATCAGTGATACGACATCGTGGGACGGTTAGTCACAATTTCATTAGATTCCATTTTTACAGACTATAAGTGACAACGCGCTCAAACACAAATTTTAATTTTGTTCAATGGTCATTCTCCGTTTGCTCTCTCACTTGCGATACAACACTATAGCGGCAAAGATTTATGAAATCGTTATGCATTTATCCATAAACAATTATTCACCATGCATAGCAACTCTTGATTAGTTTTATTGTTCTCCAAAAGCGTCAACAAGGTTCATGCAAAGTTAACTCAAAATAATTCTTATCTGCAGAGTCTCCAAGAAAGAACGCTTCAAGATTAGCAGCGGATTGTAGGCTACGGTGGAATTTGGATCTCGTTTTTCTGAAAAAGAGTTGAGTTTAGAAGTGAATGCTACATTTGACGATGACGATGGATGGCCATGGCCTTACATGCCGGAAAAAATTACTGATGTCCACTTTGCTGATTGTTCACATTTCGAGGTATCTTAACCTATTTTCTGGCATTGAGGAAAGTCCTAACACAATCTAGCGTTAATAGCAAAAGTCAGCCTCTATAGCTTCATTCATAGATTTCAGCAAACTTGTGATTATCGGAAAGCTTACCTTGATGAAGAACGAGAGGCGCACCTCATGGATTTGTACCATTACTGGGAAAACAGGTAGACTAACCTTTATCGAATTGAGTAAAAAAACCTGTTAATTCAGAACCATCAAAATCAGTTTTTCAACATTCACGAAGGCTTATACAGTGTCTATGTATTGGTCGGCATTGACGATGACCACGCTGGGAGAACAGGTAGGCCGCAAAATTTTTCGCCCTGGATCATTCTTACCCATACCCTGGAATTTTGTCTTTTTCACCAAACCTGCATTTTTCACACAAAGAGTTCTCTAATTAATTTGAAAGTTTTGTATTATCAGGACATGGTGCACATAACAAGAAAATCGAAAATTTTAACTTTTAAAACACACTCTAAATTAAGTAACATCTACTGCCACAAAATATTACGATACTTCTGTGCTTTATCGCCCAATTAAATAAACACACATTCCAGCCATCACCCAATGAAACGATACAGTCCGTGTTCGAAATCTTGGATACTATAATTGGTATGGTTATATTTGCCGGCATCATGGGAAGCGTTGGTGATCTAGTAGAAAAGGCAAACAGAGTGAAAGCAGAATGGCAGCAGAGAATGGACGGTCTGAAACAATTTATGACCTACAGGTTGGGTATTTTGAACGATAAACATGCATACTGTTTCAAACGCAAAAACAGAAAATTAGGCTTAATTCGAGATTGATTGATGAAGGCTACAGATCCACCTATTGGGCTAAGGCACAGCAACCAGACGAACCCAATAATGCTTGAGGGGTACTTTCTCGATAGAGACAAGCTTTACGAGATAGCACCCAAGCTTGTTGTTTGTCCCACATAAAGTCCTAATCCAAATTTAGAAGTTTTCAAATGCATGGGCTGCACTTTTGACCTGTTCTGGTGCACTTTTTTTTTATTTCTCGGTTCCAGCTATGAGAAAAATGAGCTAATTCACAAATAAATGTCAGATGTATAGAGTATATTCCTAAGCAAGTCAGAAGCTTGTACGACTTCAGTCGGAGATACGAATTATTCTCGGTTTTTCATCCATTAAATCTCTTCAAATAATGGCTTGAACTTTAGGTGGAAGGAAGCGATTCTTCTAGTGTAGATTTTAGAGCTTGCTTTTATCCACCAAACAGTTACCTCAAGCATTTTTTGGGTTTATGATTGCGGTGCCTTAGCAAGCAAATGAAAAACGACATTATTTTCTTGGCAACATAATAGATTCGTTAGCCTAATCGTTTCTTTTACCAACGAAAAGTTGTGTTAAAGGTAATTAAGTGATTCTTCTTTTAAATCTGCACAACTATTAGAACCTTTCGTAATCATCAAATGCGTTTCCGCATTTATAAATACATAGTGCGTCAAATTCAAAACGTGGCCAAGTGGGTCATATAATGTAGAAGTTCTAAGAGTAAAGGATCGCACTGGCATAGCTAGAACATGACAACATTGGTCTCTTTAAGACACTACTAATATATTCGCTTTCCTAGTCTGCGAAACAGCTCTGTAAGAAGTTACGGATTCCTGGATCTACAGCTCTTGCTCTGCCTCAGTAAAAATAATGATGTATCATTGATATAAACGCTGATAACGCTGATAGCGAGCAATTGGCTTTTGGCCATAGGTATGGATTCAAATTCCGTGGGTACTTGTCGTTTATGGGTTTTTTGGAAAGCTTTGGAATTTTTCTTAAATTATCCTAAATAGTGAATGTCAATAGTTTTCGTTACGATTGCTTTCGAAATATAATACATTTCTGCTGCAATGATAATGCATACAGGGTGGTCCACATGGAATGTGACACACAAAAGCTTTCGTAACTTTGCTTGAACTCAATGTGAAAGCTTTTGTTTTTATTTGATAAACAAGACATTTCCGTATAGGACATTGTAGATTACTTTTGGGATTTCCACCTTTGGCTTCGATGAAAATTTATTGTGCTTGGAGAGATTTCAAAATGCGCGCAATGGTTTTTGACGGAACTTCGTCCTAGGATCTCCTTCTAGCAAATCCAATGAAATGGATCTGGAAGAGCGGGCATTTTGCTCACAGATAGGCTAGGAAGAAAATTCATGGGTTCAAGAGTGTTCGAGTGGAAAGGCCGAACAGTGTTTTTTCATATGTGGCCCACATGATGTTTGACTGGCTGCGGAAAATTCATTTTTTAGTCTTTTTCATTCCATGTTTTGATGATAGTCGTCTTCTCCATATTCTTTTGTCCCGTTGTGGTTGTTCCCGACTTCGGTTCTTGATAACACATTGTCAAGCTGGAAGTTTTTTCAAAAGCAGTCGCCATGGCAATAAAAATCGCAATTTTCCGAGATCCTGGAAAAAAGCATCGAAAGCAAACTTTGAAGGGCTGCGGCACCTTATTGAATCAAGGAAAATACTCCAGACGCTTTTAGGAATTTTTAGCACGACTAGACACCAATCCACAGCAAAAAGAAGAAATTGCAGCTGTATAAAATCCATCGTTTGAATAGTGGAAAAAATGATATTTGGCCCTCTAGCTCGCTCATCCTTGAACCTACAAACACTCTTTTTTGTCTGCCTGAAAGGAAAGAGTCTGCCGTTTGACACCTATGTCATTTGATTTACCGAGGAAAAATCCGGTGAGAGTTTGGGAGCAGAAACCATCGCGCGCAAATCGAAGAAATTTCGGAAGAGGTTTGAAGGAGAAAAAAAAACGACTTTAAAACAACTAAGGACAAGTATCTCAAAATTTAGCTAGAAGTTCTTATACAAAATTCTCTTCTCTATCTGGTGAGGACAAAAGCTTTTGATTTCATTCAGTTCATGCAAAGTTATAATATTTTCTTGTTGTGTCACACTTCATGTGGACCATCCTGTAATTACTCGTATTAGCCTTTCAGGGCAAAACTTGTAGAGGGATCCGTAACCAGGGTTGAGCAAGAAATCAGGCACAAGCCCTTCAAAAACGACCCCCCTTCCCTCCTGTGAAAGCCCCTAAACGACTCTCCGCTTTACCTCCAAGTCCTCAGTGTGTTATGTTTTGAAGAAGACCAGCCTTCACTGCAGGTTTCTATGTTTTGAAAGTTGTAGGCCCGACTTTCTGCGATTGCACAACCACACGCAACTTGACGGCAAGTTTTAGATCTGGATAGTCCTCTTTTCAGAGCTATAACTTTCACAGGGGTGGAGTGTTTGGCTTCAAATTTTCAATATAGCAAGAAGAGGCTTTGCGCTCAATACACATATCAAAAAAGGGGCGATTTCTGGATTTTGAAGGCAAGTTATGAGGGTCAGGCGCAACCCCTCAAAAGCTCAGGCGGCCTGACCTTTTGAGGGGTTGCGCCTGACCCAATTAACTTTATTTCCGAAAGTGCTTTTCTACCCAAGTTTTATGTGATTCGCTAGCTCAAGATTCCACAGTGAGTGTTTGAGCTTGATTCGAGTTGTTTCGGCCTTGTGCTAATCCGAGGAGTTGAAGCACTCAACGTGAAAAACGCGCCAGTTAGAGTTTTAACAGCACTTTTTACTTCACTGTTTGAAAGCTATATGAAGCTTGATTGTAGCATAGACTTGTAGAGAACATTACTTTGTTATGAGTATACAAAGCTGACTTTTCTCACTTCTGCAACCAAGTTGATCACGCTTAAAAATCACGCTTTTTAGACGTTGAGAAACACTAGAAACTGCAGTAGGTAATGGTTTGTAGAGCACATAGAGGTAATTTAACATGTTGATTATGGAAATGATACCCATTTTACACAGCAAGCCTCCTTGTCGACCTCATATGTCAAGGTAAAAGAGATGAAGATTTGATAAAAGAGATGAAGATTTGAATTTTGGCTGAAACTTCCATTGTGGAAACAATCAGTATGCTGTTTATGACCGTCACTCCTTCATGTGATCGCGATATCCACCGGACTAACGCATCTCTTCTTCACCTTTGCAGTATCTCCCCAACTTAACAAATTCGATTCTTAATTACGACCCCCCCCCTCAGTCTTACCCTCAATACGATCCCTCAGGTCGGGCGCGTCTGATCCCACGCTCAACCCTGTCCGTAACTTCGTCATACATACGGCGGATTTGGAACGCCGATATGTTATCAGTGTCTCGAATGGACCTTAATAATGTACATCTCCTTGCTGTAAGCAAGTGCGACACGTCACCTCCCAGATTATACAGTCAGTATACAGTCGCATGAATCAGCTTTTGAATTTGTTCGAATACTTTAATCCAATTCTATTTTTGAAATATTAGGTCGTCCTGAAAGTATTTTCGCTTTTTTCAAACAATCACTACGGTCCGCATAACAGACTTCTTTGAAAAGGTCTTGGAAGCATTCGATGCAGTTTTTAATGCTCTTTCAAATGATCATCTTTGCATAGCAGTATAGCAGATGAGCTCTTAAAAAATAACCAAAAACTGCGACCCACGCTTTTTACCAAGGTCAAGTTTCGCTATTTTTTTAAATTCTTGTACTGATTCTTCGAAGAAGCCCAAGTAACCTGCGGATAGAGCAAACCAAGTAGGATACAAAACAATTTCTTTCTCCTTCCCAAAGCTCTCCAAAATTTTTTGACAAAATTTCAAACAACACTATCGAATTTTAGCAGACCCATGCCAGACGAAGACTCGTCAAACTCTAAGAAATTCTCAGTTTTTGATACTCTTAAAGATAGATTAAGATTCATTACTAGTTTTACAAGACAAATGAGCGTTTCCAGGTTCGAAATATCAGATTTTAAATTTTTCGGGTGCATCTTGGGGCGCCATCAAAAACATGAATTTTGTCGATTTTGTCCTCTAAAAGTTTACGAATCAGAAGCAAAAAACATGTCTCTGAAAGAGGAGAAGGTGCTGCATCAAATAACACCCGAGTTGCTTCCCGAGTGATGCTCTATGAGGTTCAAGTTGACGAAATATAGAATTTGATAGCATCAAAAAAATATTTATAAAAATTTTGTAAAGTAAGATTTGGAAGGGGCGGAAATTGTTAAGCAGTGGTATCAACGCAGAGTACTCGCATGGTACTTGGGCTTCTTCGGAGAATCAGTACGAGAATTTAGAAAAATGGCGAAGCTTGACCTTGGTAAAAAGCGTGGGTCGCAGTTTTTGGTTATTTTCTAAAAGCTCATTTGTTAAACTGCAATGCAAAGATGACCATTTGAAAGAGCATAAGAAACTGCATCGAATGATTCCAAGATCTTCTAAGGATGTTTGTTCTGCGGACCGTGGCGACTCTTTGAAAAAAGCGAAAATACTTTCGGGCGACCTAATACTTTACATTGCGGAGCGATAATGAGTATTCCATTTCTTAGAATGCGACTTGTGCGTACCAGATGTTTGTACTTAGCCACATAGGAAGAAAAGTTCTTTTGTTGTTGAATGACAATCAATACTTCAGAAATCTGCATGCTGCCTTCCAACGCCGTGTGCTGAAATATTGCGAGTACGAAATGGCAAAACAAGAGAAAATGACGGAAGAAGAAATGCGAGAAACGTTGCCGCCAAAGTTATACACCCAAGTAACTCAAAAACAAGAATCTTCCTTTCATCGGCTAAATGTTCTAACTTAGGTGAATAAATACATGCAATGGACGACCTTGACGACTTCTCCGCTATTTGAGGTATTGTTCGTAGTTTTTTTTAATACCTAACTTTGCATAACCCTTTCAAGAGCTGTGAGACGCCGTTTCTGAGAGATTTGGCCGGTTATCTGGAGCCGCGGGACTATGGTCCGGGCGATGTAGTCTGCGCCAGAGGGGAACTGAATAAGGTATAACTGACCAGTCTTCTGTTACACAGAGAGGGAGAACACGCCAAGCCGTGGATTTAAAAAGTCAGGGGTCGGCAAAAGGGTAGAAAATGCCAAAACATAATTTTTTTTTGGAAATGAGGGTAACGAAATAGATAAACGGTCATATGCACCACATGCTCCTCAAACATGTTTGATTGTAAGCCCTTTACATGACTAACGTATCAAAGCCCGGTCGTGCCCAAGGCGCGAAATTTTACAAATTTTTTCTATGACAGGCAAGGTTTAGACGAACAAACTGCGCGATGGAAATCAAAGGATCGAGGGCTGATGGTGAAACAAGCGTTTGTCTAAAAATCGCCCCGTATCTAAAATTGTAAAAATGACTCGTTTGCACACTTTGTTTATGAAGGAGAATAAGAGCAAGTTATGAATTACTAGCTGGCTTTCCCTGTTCAGCTCGGTCCACTGTTCACTGGTGAAAGGTAGATGCTGTTTTGGCCCCAGCATAGACTGAAGCGAGAACCCTGCCCCTTCCTTATGAATGACTCATCTTGAGACATCTCCACTTCAGTTCACCGCATTCGGGATCCTGAGATTAAAATGAACTTCACCGCCCGCCTTCACATGATTATGAAAAAATAAGGTTAGAACATGATAGGCTTTCATTTCTATAGAAATCCGTAAACAAGTTTATAAATCAACAAATCACCAACGAATCGCCGCAAAAAGTAGCGCTAAACAACCTTCGAAGTCGCAGACATATGTGTGCACCAGCTCGAGAATGGATTTGTTTGCTTCTTTTACAGGAGATGCTAATTGTTGCATCTGGCTACCTTAGCGTTGTGGATCCCAAGAATTTCACCTTGAGAACATATCGAGAAGGCGATGTCATTGAGGACAGTTCCATCGTGTGGTTTCCAAACAATCGCTACAGAAATCGGAGAAAATACAATGTGATTTCGATCGGATACTCGCAGGTTTGGTTCAAATTTTCATTTCAGGTATTTTGAATATGAAACATAAGCAGTAAGCTACACTATGGTATTGATCAAGGTTCGGCAGTAGCTGCGACCAGGAAATTTTGATGCAAAAGTAATCGAGTGAACTAAGGCCCGTATGCACGTATACCCCGCGGGGAGGGGAGCTGAGAGGGGAAGCGTCATATTTCGCTAATCTGTATATCTTTCGTCTTTCTTCTTTATCTGTGATATGAAGGTTCTCTTACCCTCATATCTGCGCATTATGCATGCCAGGTTATTGCCATACAAGCTTAGATTTTCACAAGTTTATGTGATCCCCCGGGGATCCCCAGGGGATCACCTCTTATTTTCAAAGTCATTTATCTTCCAACAAATACAATGAAAATGTTCTGAATTTGTGCTGAGGATATAATATGGTTCTGCTTAACATGTCTATAGTAGAAATAAGGGAAATGTAAGGATATCAAAATTTTCGATGAACCGCTGCTCTCGAGCCAGGGATTATCGAAAAAGTGATATCTTCAGATTCTATTTCTTCTGTCAAAAACATGCTTAGCAGTGCCGTAGTATATCCTCAGTACAACTTTAGGGATCCCCAGGGGATCACCTCTCATTTTGAAGAAAATAAAAGTGAAAAAATCTAAACTTGTATGGCAGTAACCTGGCGTCTATTATGCGTGGGTATCAGGGTATGAGAACCTTCATGTCACAGATAAGGAATGAAGAAGAAAGGTATACAGAGTAGCGAAATCCCGTGGGGATGTACGTGCATACGGGCCCAAATTGAAATGTTCGCGGTTGCATTGGTGGTTCGCAGCAGGACTGCTCCACCCTTGAAAATTTTTAGGAACTAACTTAGAGGAGGGGTTATGAAATTGATTCATCGTTTTAGTACTATAATTTCAGAAGATCAGATATGTACAAAAAAGTCGAAAAATCACGTGAGCAGAAGATCATTGCCAACTTAGATGGCATGTTGACATGATGCCGGCTAATTTTGGAAAGAATCTGCCATAATTTTCATTCATACGAAACATTTTCTTTACTTCGGATGAAGCTGAGTCTACCCTGTGTTTTACCGGTCAGAATGTAAGCGTTTCCTCTCATCTTGCACAAACTGGTGACCATGTCTGTAAAGAGAACTCAAAATTGGTGCATGATTCGTAGTCTTTCCCGGGGCGATGCTCCAAACCTTGCAAAAAAAGAAATTCTGCTTTTTTCTTAAATTCAAACCTACCAGCTATGCCGAGCCATTGTTTTGGTAGTAATGAGCAGAGTGCATTGCAGAGATGGAATTCCAAAAGAATAGAAGCTTCTGCCTTCGAGCAAAATCGGCCTTGATAAGTTGATGACAAATCAATGCAAGATCGAACAAGTGACTAAATTGTATAAGCATGATAATGATTAATGTAAATAATATCAATTTTCTCTTCGAAGGTATTACCTTCACCAAAAAATTGTGCACATCCTCTATTTCTTTGATCGAGACGAAACTGGATTACCCATACTCTTCGCACTTATTTCCTCCACTCCTCTCCAATTTCGTTCTATAAGCTCTTAGGCCATAAAGCCCGTTATTCTGAAGCTAACACAGCTACACTGGTACCATATTTGTGCATGCGTTTTAGGTCTACATTCTATTTCGTGACGATCTTCTTCGTATATGGCGAGACTATCCCAAATGCCGCGAGAACATTCGTGTCAAAGGTATCAATCACTTGTCCGGAAGTTTATTTTGGTATTCCTCATACTGTTGTTGTTCAGCTGAATATCTACAGTCTCAGGCTGGGGACTTGATTGAAGAAAACTGTTGTTTGGATTGCGAAATGTATGAGGAGTCGACTCTAGAGGAGCGTTTGATAGCAATGCGAAGTGTAATAAATTTGCTAGAGGAGAGCGTAGATGAGAACTATGAGAAGTTCAAGGTGAGGTCAAGAATGTGTTCGTCTTAACAGCGATATATCAAATCAAATGGTTTACAGAAAAAATCAAGCAGGTTCAAATCTCGCCTTTTTGCGATGGAACGGATGTGCAGGGACCTGCGCCGCTGATCATTACATATTGTCTATAATGTACAGTACAGATTTTTATCGCTGATAAAAGTGTATAAAATCGAGACAAAAGTAAAAAATGTATTCATCTGTTAACGCACTTATTTTCAAGTTCAAGCTTATGAACTGTTCGGGAGCATACATTAAGAAGCCGAACAACTCCGAGCGAATGAATATTTAATTAGTCAAATTATTGGTCAAGATATCTCAAAATCAGTTGTCAGCGCTTCTTCCAGCACATGCCCTCGTCAAAGTTCATGGCTTGTTTTTCTGTTCAAAATCTCTTCACTGCAGCCATTGTAACAACGATGCTTGGTGCATCACATGTGTCTATCTATCCGATCAATTTCGCAGTTCTGAAGATTAGCTTTTTGACGTTCCTGGCATCAGCTAATTTTTTCGTATTAATCATTTGCATACAAGACAATTTAAAATTGATTCAATGAGTAACATTCAGTAAAAAAGAAGTTCTACAAAAAAGAACTCCACTTTGTTATTTCTCTCAAGTTGAGTTCGGGATCACGAACTTCTCGGAATTTTCTCAAAAAGCACTCTCAATCTGATGTTTTCTGGACATTATGTACATCGCGAATTAGATTAGAATTAGAATTCGATTACGTTTAGCGTTCAATGCAAAATCTTGATTCTGACACATTTCTCTAGTATTTAGTACAGCAAAACACCTAAAATCTCTCCTGCTTCCCTTATACAAAAAACTACATAGCATATTCCTTATATTTTAGCACTGCAACTGCACTAGGACTCAAAATGCTTGGGGTAATTCTGGCTTATGACTCAAATACTAGTTTGTAGTTTTACAACTCGTGAACATTGCGCGAACCTTCAAGGAGCTTGTGAATGTTTTTATAACAAACAATCTTCTAGAAGGTATATCTACACATGCTCCTGATTAGGGATTCTTTGATTTTGCAGCCATGACATTTGTGTAACTCTCTTATAAGCTTTTTCCAATTCCCGCTTCTAGATTAGGTTAGATTGAGTTACGCAATACATATATCATTGATGTAGAAAGTGCAAGCCGTGCAAGTTTCGAAGTTAAATAGTGTTACTCTTTTCAAAAAAACATAATATGATTACTTTCAACTTCCTGGCTGCGCACGTTATTTGCACATTTTAGCTCTGCAAAGTTTTTATCTACTTACCACCAACCCTTAATTCACGTTCTTGCTTTAACAGCACTTTTTGCTTGTTTCTAAAACACCGGTATCTGGTCTCAAGTTGTCTCTACAAAACAACGTTTTTTGTGAGCGAAAATCGTGGATAAGCGAAACTTAGCTGTAGTATTACTGAACACTTCTAAATGTATTCCTTCCGTATGTATTACGCTCAATACAATATCCTATTAGCAGTGGCGTACCCAGGATTTCCGTTGGGGGGGGGGGAGGCGACAAACAAAAATAAAAATTTGTCTAGTTATTTACAAGCATGAACAAGTCACTTGCACATTTTTATAACTCACGTAAGTAACTTTCAAAGATTTCGCGACCCATTCTCGAAAGGGGCGCACCCCCCTCCCTCCCTTTCTCCCTTCGGTACGAGTACGCTACTGCGTACTAGGTATATGTACGCTTCTATCTTTCAAATTTCTCGGGTTATCACTTTCTACTACAAATAAACAGGATGTACACTTTCTTGCTCGTATTGGCGTTTGCGACTACAACATATTCTTTGACGTGCTACGAAGGAATTCTGCAAGGTCTTGAAAACAACACAAGAGTCGAAGAAAAGGTGAGACAAACACAAAATACATTCCAAACTTTTTGTATGTCCACTAATAACCATAAATAAAATCTTGATTTTAGAGTTATTGGATTCATGCAAAAATAATGGCCATTTTGCTAATTTACACGTTGACATGCTACAACTTTTTTGAACAATCCACATTTTTGAATGCGATAAAGACTGTCAGAAGCAGCAAACTTCTGCAATACAGCGCACATTTACTTGTACTCACATCACATACATGGATTGAAAAACAAAAAAGGTTTATAGTGTCAGTGTCGTTTGCCAAACCAGGTTTGTCGGTGTGTCTTTATTAGTAGACCTGACGTTTCGGCGTGTTGGTTCTCCTTCTTCAGAGGTCTGAACATGGTCTTGGTCTTCTACAGGACGTGCCCAGGTTTGAAGATAAGAGAGCGTTCAATTTATAATAAGGGTTTTTTTAAACCTTGTTTTTGAAACAACTTCCTTTGAATTTGTTAGTATGGATGATAAGTGTCCTATCTGGTAGTCGCAATCAGTAGCATAAAATACAGTGAAAAGAGTTTGAACAAAAAGTTTGCGGAGAGGAAAAAAAATTAAAATTTAAAATTGTAGGTTTTTTCAAACCTTTTTTCAATATGCCTCAAAGTCCCGAATATGAATTTTGAATTTTCTGCGTACCGAACAGCTGGATCTTTTTGAAAAACTGTTAACAAAATGCCCTAGCCTTACGCTTAGAGAATTGAGCAAAGTCATGGCAATTGACTTTTTGAAAGGAATTTATGGGCCATAAAATGGCCGCAACGGCTACCCATGCGCCGATATCTCAGTCTGGATAACTTCAGAGAAAATACATTCAAGTATGCATAATGTAGACATTTTATTACATACAATAGCTAAATTTTCCATTCGTACGCGCTTAAAATCTGGCCAGAAAAGTAAAGACAATGAGATTCTGGTCTTGGATGCGATTATTTGAAGCCCAATAACTCTATGACAGATGAGGGCGGAAGCCCGCTTAAACCAAACTTAGATAGAGTATCAAAACAGCTTTTCAACGGCATGCTACATCCACATAATTCGAAAAGAATTTGATGGAAAAGTTACCCTTAAAAAAAGCCTTGGACGATCGGCCTATTTTGCATCAACCCAATATATATGACAAGCTTGCCATAGGTTTTTCTAATAATTTACAAAAATACTGGAAAATCTTTCATAAGCACTCCCAAAAGCATCTAAACAATGTTTTGCTCATTTTATTCCGCAGTTTCATGTTATGCCTGTTACAGCACTGCAGTCCGATGTCAAACTACTGCGTTCAAAAGATCGACAAAAAGAAGAATCAGATAATACGAGAATGTAGCTCATTTGCCGACGAACACAACATGGAAGAGAAATGTCCGGTAAGCGGAAGAGCGTGCTCTACATTTTTGTTGTATAGTATACAAAACATCTAATTCATGACTTGAGGTATAACTCGAAAGCAACAAATTGATTAGATATTTTTTACTTTTTCTCAAATCTTCAGTTTTACTGAGATGGAGTTAGTGCAAGGCTTTTTACCTAACTTCTCGATGCTTATCTGCTTCACGGAAATGTGGTACAATGTATTACAGCGACATATATGAACGTGCTCCATTATGCAAAATTCATAGTAAATTTTTTTGCTTGAATTTCTTCACAGTCCTACCATCCCGAAAAGACTGAATCTAAAAGCGTGCTTCTTCTCTTCATTTGTGCTCAAAAGTGCGTAACGGCTAGTTCAAAGATATCGCGTCTCAACTCGATTTGCTTGAGCATATCACCATTAATTTCATCCATAACAATGTCTTATGCGTTTATGTGTAGTCCTGCACTTCGCATACTTTCGTGGCTATGGTTCAGCTCCTCCGTTCTCTACTGTGCATAATTGTTCTAACAAGGGAAGGATACTTGGTCGAAATGGCGTTTTCATATGAGATGTACACTATCTTATAGAGCATGGAACGCTGATTCCAAATCTGCTTTCCAAATCTGCAAAGCGCTTCTGGGAGGGGAGTTCTGGGAATTTTTTGAGATAAAAATTCAATGATTTGGCTAAGATAAAAATAGATGTTGAGGTCCTTCCGGTGTTTGAAAGGAGTAACGCTGACATAAGTTTATTGATTTGAGGTCTTTGTTCTGTATAAAACGCCTATGTAGTAATCATAGCCCCATCTGAGCTCGCGGACTAAGGCTCTCATAGATTTTATTGCGGCGCTTTCGAATCTTTGCACTGAAGAATTGCCATAATTCCCCTCCCAGAAGAGTTTTGCAGATCCGTGAGCTCAGATGGGGCCATGATTACTACATAGGCGTTTTATACAGAACAAAGATTTCAAATCCAATAAACTTATGTCAGTTACTCCTTTCAAACACCGGAAGGACCCCAACATCTATTTTTATCTTAGCCAAATCACTGAATTTTTATTTCTAAATTCCCAGAACTTCCCTCCCAGAAGTGCTTTGCAGATTTGGAAAGCAGATTTGAAATAAGCATACCATGCTCTATAAGACAGTATACATTATGTATGGAAACGCCACTTCGACCAAGTATCCATTCCTTGTAAGCTGTGGGTAGTCATTTCTCTCTCCTGTTCGTTTTATCATCTTGCCGTTGTGAGTCTTTGCTAAGAGAAAATCTGTATGCGCTGGTTATATGAAAAGAAAGACCTTACAATGAAGTCTCATCTTAACGATTTTCGGAGGCTCGGAAACTGGAAAAAGCCTCTTTCAAAAATGCATGGTACATGAAAAATCACGATAATTCAGATGACTGGATGTCACTGGCAATCGGCTCATGAGACTTTCTGTTGCTGCCAATTTGACGGCTGTAACGAATGGAAATCTGAGTAAGATCTTCAGCCACAATTTTGCAATATCTAATGTCTTGATTATTTTTCTTTCACGCATGCAGTTTTATTGTATGATGTGTTATTTATTGAAAATTAGAGATTTGCAGCGGTACCGAGTACAGAAAGGGTGAAACAATTCCGCCAAATTCTTTGGAGAAACCGAAACCATCCATTGATGACCTGTACAACGTGAAGCCCACACCAGCTCCGAAACCTGCTTATCCTTCATTGGTCAACACGGCAAGTAGGAAGCCGAAATTGAGTACTGGCGAAATAAATTTGGATTGATAGTATTTGTGCTGATGTTTCGTTTGTCTGTTTATGTCATATTAGAAAAGAATGCTTGTGAGCAATGATTTGTCAAGTAAACATTTTTTAACATAGATATGTTGAAACTTACTTCGGAAGTTGAAAATACAACATCTTCAACAAGAATAGGACAAATCATGTGGTCCTGCTGCACTTTCAAAGTACTAATAAACATTCAAGTAACAAAACGCGACTCAACAAAAAAATGGCTTCTGTGATTTGAGCAAATGGTAATTATGGTAATTTACACATTATTGTCCAACCATTATCATCATAGTCATCCATTATCTCGACCTCGCTGTATTTTCGTGCGATTGCTATCAGAACTGCTTATCTTTTACTCAAAAGATGTCCAATGTGGGGCAAAGCAAGGACTATAAAGTTATAAGAAGGATTAAACTACAGCTTACCTAAACAATTAGTGACTGCTTGATATGCAGACCGTATACTAGCTGAGCTCTGCTCTCTTCCGGTACACAGCGATCTAAAAGTAACCTCAGAAGCTCTGAGGTCAAGTTAAGGCCACCTGGGGACTGAATAGAGGCCTTTCACTTATGGCTATGTACTATTATGTCTATTTATGGAATTTTTGTGCTTTGTGGAAGGCCTTTAACACGTTTCGGACCGGTGCTGCACATGGTGCAGCACGCTGCTTTGAGGGATCTTTCTGGCGTTTGCAGGAGGTTTCCTTTTAGTCTAAAGTTGTTAAGTTAAAGGTCTAACCTCCTACTTCTCAAATCACTCTGTAGAGTTGTGCCGCCGATATTTGTTTAGGAGAGCCAAGCTCTTATGAGCACAAATCGAACAACAGTTGCAACGAAGTGCGGCGACGCGAACGACGCGTGCGACGTCGCAACTTTCCTTTGCTTCGCTATCAAAGAGGAAAACCGTAGTTTCAATACTGATGTGTGCCGTGTACAACATAGATTTTGAATACTATTAGAATCTGAGTTTTTGTTCCTATCTTTCAAGAAAGCACAAAAGTCTCTCTCAAGCGACAAAATTCAAACACTTCGAATTCACTCAGAACTTTGGATATGGAGCTTATCTGACATGCTGATTACAAATGTGGCCCACAGGCTGCGAAATAAGGTCCCTTTATAGGCTAACGGCTGAAAGTACACTCTTTTTCGCCGCGCGCGATTTCGCGGTCCGAAACGTGTTAATCTCTTGCGCGACCTAGTGCCGATTAAGCGCCGTGCTATCTCGATCAATACACGTGCATATCATTGGGGGCGGGGCTAACTGACCTCGTTCTCAGCTGCGTAACTGCATCGGGTGTTGATCGAAGTCTCTCTTTTGAAACCTCCGGTATCGCTGTGCGATGCTAGTCCGTGCTTTCAGCGCCGGCACAGCTCCAACACTCTGGAGGGCCCATGTTTGTGTCATCAAGAAAGTGCTTGCAATGCATGCCCAGTGACTTGATGCATTCGACTTTTGACTATATTTCTCTTCAGATGAACGGGGAGCTTCATTTGCTGTTAATAGAGGATGTGTCTATCGCTAGCAAAAACTGTCTGTCGTAAAGCTGTTTTTTTTATTCTAAAAAGATTACATTCGAAAAATATATGGAAAAAGAACGTGTGCGTCCTGATTTACAGGGTGGCCGAAAAGTATGGGCGTCACATTTTTCGTCCAAAGATTTTTCATAACAAACAAAGACTATTTTTGTAAGACTGTAAGACTATTTTTGCACGCCAGAAACACAGGCATCTTAGGGCCGCATGCACTAACATCTCCGCGGGGAGGGGATCGCAGCTTAAAAGAAAGCTTTATATTTCGAAACTCCAGATACCTGGATTTCACGTTGTGTACCTATCCGTAAGTATTCCTACTGTCCTTCACTATGAACATGTTGAAGAGGAGCGAGAAGCTGTACGAACCGCACTTTCCAGCTTTTGTATGATCCCTGATGATCCCCGGCGCTTTTCTTTAAAGTCATTTTTCTTGCTCCGAAGTTAACGAAAACCTTCCAAAGTTGTACTGAACATCTAACACAACAGTGCCAAGCATGTTGCTGATGAGAACAAATGAGTTTTTGAAATGTCGAATTTTTCGGTAAACCTCAAATTTCGACCTATGGATCATCGAAAATTTCATGACTTCAAAACATCATTTGTTCTTATCAGCAACATGCTAAGCACTGTCGGGTTAGATAATCTGCACAACTTTGGAGGCTATTCGTTAACTTTGGAGAAAGGAAAATGACTTTAAAGAAAAGCGCCGGGGATCATCAGGGATCATACAAAAGCTGGAAAATGCGGTTCGTACAGCTTCTCGCTCCTCTTCAACATGTTCATAGTGAAGGGTAGTAGGAATACTTACGGATAGGTACACAACGTGAAATCCAGATATCTGGAGTTTCGAAATATAGGGCTTTCTTTTAAGCTGCGATCCCCTCCCTGCGGGGATGTTAGTGCATGCGGCCCTTAGTGTGTTATCCTGCAAGACTGGACTCCTGAGCATGCAAACAGACTTCAACAGCTTATCTTGAAGTTTATGCGTCAAAAATGCTACTTGAAGAATGTACCCATTGCAAATCCGTTGAAATAACCTGATTATTAATCGAGTAGATTATAAGATCTGAGGTTTTGTAGAGCACAGTCCGAGGAATAAGACAGTGAAGTAACAGCAAATTATTCTCCTCTTTAACAAAGACACGGTGCTGTAAATATGGTGTTAACTGAACGCGCCGCAGCACCTCTCAAGAGAAAGTAGACTTAGGAGACCCGTTTGCATCAGAAGACTTCAGTTCGCTTGGTTTTCGCTTATCTTAATATAAAGACTATCCGTAAGCTACACGCATATTAGCCGCCATGGTAGATTATTCCAGAAAAAATATATATAACATGTCGTAACGCCCATACTTATCGACCACCCTGTAAAGTGGTAATATCGGCGATTGTAGTTCTGTTTTAGATCATTGCGACTATTGTACATTTCTGCTATTGTCACATAAAACATGCTTAAATCTAGATTAAGTTTTCCTTGTTGTTTCAACTTTTCCTTCAAAGCATTTCAGGGAACTGCTGTTAAAGGCACCGTCCATCCAAATTCTCGACTTCCATGTTTTGTCATTCCCGGGGACTTCTTATGTCCCTGTTTCCAAATTTGAAGTCGCGAATTCGCGAAAACCCACAATCGCCGTTCTGGAGAACCCGCAGGCCGGTTCTCCGCAACGGTGATTGGATGGGAGCGCACGGATGGGCATGCATGGTGAAGGAACGGTGCTGGCTTGGGTCCTCATGCCTCTTCGCTATTCCGACGCGATTTTCTCGCTGCGACATTTTGCGCCGTAAGTTGGGCATCGGTCTGATAAGGGGTCCTACTATAGTAAACTATAGTCAGAAGTCAAGACCTCTGACTTAGGGTAGACGGTGCCTATAAGGGCATAAAGGAAACTGCCCTACCAGTATTATTAGCTTTGATGAAGAATACTTGTATAGTGGCCGTCACCCCACTAGTCGGCTCAGTGGATGAATTCAAATTCAAACTGGAGCAGGCCGGTCGCGGCAGAGCACGGCACTCAAACCCTCAGTTCAAAACTACGCATATGTCTTTTTAGTTTTTTTACACCGTTGCTTGTTAATTTATGCACTATGCCAATGTTTCTAGTCAAATTTGCGTTTTGTTATTTTTTTAGTGTTGTTTGCAGTTATGCTCGTTTTCGTTTAGGTGATTTTCTTTGAGCTTTCAGAAAGATATAGATGGCAAATTTTTGTAACACTAATCACTAAATCAACACTTCTGCACGTGTTACTTACAAAAGAAAAAGATTTACAGCGGAGGTTTCTAATTGTTTCTGTAAAAACTTGTATTCAGAATTGAAGTAACGAGCATAGCAGTACAAAACAATGCTCGACAACAATAAACTAGTATTTTGAAGACGAACATGCTCATAACACGAAGATCAACAAACAACTACAAATAAATAACCATAAAGAAACATGCGAGAAACCAAAGCTGACGGTTAAGGTGTCGCGCTCTGCCGCCACTGGCCTGCTCTTATTCGAATTCGAATCTGTGCACTGACCGACTGGTGGGGTGAGGGCGACTATATATAAGTAGGTAATTTCCTTAATTGAGTATTAATTTTAAAACTAATTTTTGTAACTCTCTTCATAACTTTACTCTCTTTGGATTTTGCGCACTTAAGTGTATGTAGACAATGTAATGAATTCTACAAATGTGCACAAACTACGTAAATTTTGAAAACGAATCAGAAATCTAGAAGCGTTTTTCGAAAAATGAATTCCGAGAAATATTGGGGTTAAAATTAAGCCGTTAGCAACCTAACTATGCAAAATGATCCAAAATTGTGTGTAAATTATGGTTAAAGATTTATTTGACCCAATAAAAAGGGTTAAAAGTTGAAGATACTCCTCACAAAGTTGCAAGAGCTCCTGTACGCAAGATTTGACTTTGCGTATTGGGGTTATTTGACCTAACGAATATCATGCCCACTCAATGAATCAATGCCTTTTTACTTGATTAAAGTGATACCTCAAATCGTAAACCTATAAGTGATCTTACAAAGAAGCCCTTACCATGCAAATTCAGTATTTTTTCGTGGTTAGTATGTCGAATAACGCCTTTATGCTAAGTTTCAGCTAAATCTGTGAAATTTTATAATTACTCCCCTTGTACATATACCTGACGCAATACTTACTGTGATGTCAGAATTTGACAGGAGAGCAGCTGCTTTTGTAGCTTACATCATTGATCCACATAATGGCAATTTGAGTGCGCCATGTTGAAAAAGACGGAAGTTATCGAAGTAGTTGCAAAACTCAGTTATCAACCTAATAAATAATCCAAACATTTCTTTGCGATTTTCTCGCTACTCAAACTTGCAAGCTTATTCTGTTGAAATACACCTGAAACACTTGAGCTAAATAGCGCCGTTAATGCTTTTCGATGAGTTGAACCGTAGGTGAAGTGATTATCACTAATTCTTGGCAGCTGTCCGCACTAAGTTTTTGAAACTTTTTGAACAGTTCGGGAGCAGTGCTGTGAAAATATTGAAGCAGTAAATGACCATACTTCTATTTCAAAAGTGTATTTGAATTATACTGAATTTTCAATTTTGAATCCAAATTTCATATTATTGTGCCGCACATAGAATAACGTTTTCTGTAGCTAAACTGCTTCATGGAACTACAGCTGGTTCAAATTTTGTGTTGTAATGCGTTAACTTTTTGCGCAAGCTTGTGCTTGCTTAACTAATCTAAAATTCTATGAATTAGGAATGTACGGCACATCTCGGAATTCTTTGTTAAATTTTTTCAGGACCTTAAAAAGTTATATATTCTGTTTTGTCACAATTGCGCTATAACGAAATCGCTTTAAAAGCTCGTTATTCATAACAAGTCTGCATTTGACGCGCACAATTATGGTAATCTCTGTTTGAAAAAATTACAATTTCACGTGAATTGCCTGAAATTGTTTGTGAATAGCGCAGAAGCTGTTTGCCCTTGTTTCGTTTTCGCTTTAACACATGTTTGAAAAAGGTGGCTTCTTATTCCCAGATTTTACTGCAAAAACTTAGAGTCTCTCTTTATTCGCTCAAGCCAATTAGGAAATGAACGAGTGACTCAGCTGAGTACCATAAAGCTTAAACTAAAGCGCGCTCTTTAAAGCTGCTTTCAAAATCGCATTGGACAACCCCCAAGTAAGAGAAGTAATTTCTTGCTCAATGATTTGCCGAGCCACTGCCTCTACCAAAATACGATTAGTTCACGATAGGTAAGGAATCACAATGAGGTCATGCTCTATACACTGGCCTGATTTGAAGTCGATATCATCATGACGCTAACTGCAAAGCTAGTAATTATGACCATAATTCTATTGCAAAAGTGTGTTTAAATTAATCATATTGAAGTTTCAAATACAAATCCAAATTTCATATTTTTGTGCAAACAGGAACGTGCTCAAATGTGCGGCGCATCGATGACGACTCTTGCTGTTATTACCCATGTAGATAAACAAAGGGGTAGGCTTCAAAATCAAATTTATCTTGGTGTAATTTTTCAGGCTTTCCTTCTAAGTCGGAATCACAAAGCTGTGGATTTTTTCCCTGTGAAGTGTTTCTAAAGCCGACTAAACGACAATGATTTTATTATTCTCAAAATGCGTCTACTCCAAGTTGATGAAAGAATCTCGAAATAATGTATTTCTGTGAAAAGTCCTCTTGAACACTCTTACTTATAACAGAGAAATGGTCCGCCTTGCTGAAGCAGTTATATTTTGAATACTTACTACATAGTTCAGGCTGTGTAAAATAACGCTGTAGCTAGCGCCCCTTAGATATCGAGGGCGAACGTCGTAAAGGAGTTTTGAGCGGTTACTTTCATCCAAGGGTATCTTCACCATTCTTGCTTTTCTGCAAACTTTTGAGGTTTTGAGTGGACATCGTTGAGAATTTGTTGAAATTACGTTTAAAGGATAGCGAGCTCACAGTTGCAGTATGCTTGTACTGCCTGGGATTGCTAGTGTGCTTCCTCCTTGTTCCTCCTTGATACGTAGCTCCGTAGAATACACAAACTTACACGTACAGGGTGTCCCAAAAAATGTAATGAACATTGATCGTTGATAACTCTCTTTCATGAAGTCTTCAGAGGGGATTTAGGCACCATTTTGTAGAGCTGGCTTCAACTTACAAGGGAAGCGTGTTGAGTCGAAGTGGTGTTTTCAGGTAAGGCCCATAATGCTTTGAAGATTATTGCACGTGATTCCAAGTCTGCCTCCCAAATCTGCCAGGAGCCTCTGGGCGCCGAGTTATGACCGCCTTTTGGAACGAAAACTGAATTCAGAGTTTAGGTAAGATCGATCGTTACAATCTTTCCAGCGCTCAGATGAAGCAGTGTTAAGTATCAGCATATTAGACAAATTGTACCCATTGCATAAACGGTTTCGATACTTGACACTGGACCATTTGAGCAAAATTAAGCGATTTTGTTTCACTTTTGCGTTCAATTTCTTGACCCGAAAAACGCCCATAATTCGGCATACAGAGGCGCTTAGCAAATTTGAAAGGCAGCTTTGAAATCACCGCTTAAAGCTCTTCAAAGCAGTATGGGTCTCATCTAGAAAGGTCACTTCGACTGAACACGTTTCCCTTCTTAGATTTACAGTCTGGAGCAAATCATTGGCTGCTATTCATTTCTGTAGGATCACGATAAAGTTTAGTCGTATGCCAACACTGTAAAAAGCTGCCCTTTTGAATAAAGTTCAAACTAAAAAGTAGCGTGATAGGGTTTTGATGCCGAGTTTAATGCCCATTGTTGTACAGGATTGTGAAGCTTTCCAAAAGTTGCAAACGCATTTCTTAAAAACATCGCGACAACGGCTGTTACTGCTTGCCTAGCATAACCTTTTAACGAAGCATTATGATAAAAAAAACAAACTTCACATTTAGAATCAGCAAATCTAGTCAGCCAATGCGTTAGTTTTCAAGCCGTTTTGTATCCTTTCTGAGGCAAAGTATGGCTCTTTAAAGCTTAAAACCCTTTTCAAAGTTTCTACCATAATTCTACAGTGATGGAAACAATCTATGATTTGCTTCATACTGTAAATCCATGCTGATGTCACCTCAACAAAATGGTACCAAAACGTTCCGAAAGACTTCATGACAAGAGAGTTAATATTGATCAAAAGTTCACTGCATCTTTTGGAACATCATATTGTTAACATCCTTTTATTTCGTAAATTTGTCAGATCAATATCGTTTGATATAATCACTCTACAACTAACCAGCTAGGCGTTATCCATGATCCAAGTTTCTTTATGTTGTAGCCTTCTACTTGTACTTGTTACTTGTGCTTGTAAGTGGGTCCGGAACACTTGTAGAATAATAGATTTATTAGTGGACCGGATATGAACAAGAACAGAAGATAAGACGAGACGAACGAACGAATGACTTAGCTAGCAGGGAACACCTTATATAGCGCTCAGATCCCGCGCATAGGTCAATACAACACCAATAGATCAGATCGCTAAACAACAACATACAAACAATAACAAATACAATGCTACTCTCCAACGCTTTGTATTAGATATTAGATACTAGCAAAACTTTCAGGATATATTAATGTCCTTGATCTTATCCAGTATAACTCAAAAATGGCTTTAGCATGACTGTAATGAGTGCTGCAATGACTACTCCGCAACGGCTTGAGCATTCCACTTACACGTGAGCACCGTGTGCCTGTTCTGTTTAATCTACAATGTTGTCGAGTCCAATTGACAATCCGTAATGTTATTGAATTAAATTAGTGATTGTGCAGACTCCTGATATGATTTAACACGTTGACGACAGTGCCGCGCAATGGTGCGCGGCAGGCAGTCTGTCCCTGTGGACGACGCCGCGCAATGGTGCGCGGCGGCCTTAATTTCAATACTATCTGTCCAATCCTCTCAGTTTTTGTTCATATAATCAACGTAGGCTCAGATATACTTCATGTATTAGCTCCGCCCCTTTAGGCTAACTCCGCCCACTCCTATGCCTCCCACAAGAGCCATTTTTGTTCATAAAAAACATGGATGAGGCCGTAAATGACCGCAAAGACCTCAAACAACTTTTAGCCAGGCCCCGCACACCTTCTGGCAAGCTCCGCCCCCTAAGTGGCAAGCCCCGCCCACTTTTCAAAAGTGCCGGAATTTGCACGAATCCATTGATTTTGGGCAATTTCCAGCATTTTTGGAAAGGGGGGCGGGGCTTGCCAAAAGTGGGCGGAGCCGCCCCGCCCACCTGATTTTGTACCTCACGCATAGATACATGCATACATACGTGCAGCCAGCTGTGAAAGTGCCGGGAAACGGTTCGTCCACAAGGACAGACCTTTTAAAAAAAATGGCTCATCGTCAACGTGTTAAGCGCACTTTTTGGGTTTAGGCCAGTGAACCACCCACCCTGTCAAGTGTCATTAATTGTTGCATAGTAACTCGCTAGGTCCAGGTTGTCTTCCTCTTTCCAGCAGCTATATTATTGAACCATTTCTGCCGTAGTCGCGCAAGTGACCCCAAAGTTTCCATTCCATGCAATGCTTCTCTGCAATATAGCAAAGCCGATTCTTGTTGTAGGCATTTCTAAATTTGTGTCTACACTTCCCCTTCAATGTGTTTTTGAGGGGCGTTAACTTAACAGAATTATTCAACTTTCAAGAGCAGCGCTCACTAAAAGGCAACAGAAACCAATTAAAGCCATTGATGGGTTATTTAGAAATTAGCCTATGAGGTTGCAACAGTGCTCTTACGTATAAGGGCCACATGCATTAACATCCCCGCCGGGAGAGGATCGCAGCTTAAATGAAGGTTTTATAAAGTGACTCTAGATGTCTCGATCTCACACTTTGTCTACCTATCCGGAACTATTCCTATCATTCTTCGCTATGAACATATTGAACAGGAGCGAAGAGCTGCACAAGCCGCATTTTCATTTTCTTTTTTTCTTCATTTTGTATGATACCCTGATCCCTGGCGGCCAATGGTCATTTCTTCAAAGTTATTATTCTTTCCTCAAAGTTAGCGAAAACATTCCAAAGGTAGTGTTCATCTAGCCTTATAGTGCTAAGCATGTTGCTGATAAGAACAACGGATGTATTGGAATCATGCAATTTGCGATGAACTACAAGTCGAATGTTGGGGTTATCGAATAATTCGATTTTTAAAACTCATCTGTTTTTATCACCAACATACTTAGTTGAGTTAGACGAACAGTCCAACTTTGAAAGTCTTTCGTCAACCTCGAAGAAAAAAATGACTTTGAAAAAAAGACGCTCGACCACCGAGGATCAGCAGGGGATCATACAAAAAGCTGTAAAATGCGGCATGTACAGTTTCTTGCTTCTGTTCAATATGTTCGTAGTGAAGGATGGTGAGAATACCTACGGATAGATGATATGGCTTGAAATCTAGATATCTGGTGGTTCGGAATTTAAAACTTTCTTTTGAGCTGCGATCCTCTCCCCGACGGGGATTTTAGTGCGTGCGCTCATAAGCATTCGCACTTATCTACACTCATAGATTTTAAGCTGTCTGTGAGTACAATTCTAAGCAGAGTTGCTACAAGGCTTGAGCCAGACTGCGCGGCGTACACGACGTACGCAGCTACACTACGCAATCTGTGCCAAGCCTCATCGCAACTCTTGCACGGGGAGGGAGATGTGAGCATATAAGTGATAAAAGAGTCAATCAGATTTTTGTATTTAAGTTATGGAGTGGTGAAAGCGCTGAACATGTGGAGCCATCCTTTTGTAAAATTGTGCCAGACATCAGAGGGCAGAAAGGCAGAGTAATACGGCTTCAGCTTGTTCAAATTGCAACAATATTGCGAAAAGAAGGTAAAAACAAATATATAGACGGTTTTAGCGCGTACAAAAGTGCATATTAGGCTGTGGGCTGCAAACACAGGCTACTGTGCACTGCCACACACTGAAGCTTTAAGGCAATCCGCAGCACTGGTCCGAGTTCACACGAGTGGCGACGGACTTTATTTAGCTTTGCATTCACTGCAGTAAAGCAAAAGTAGATATTATCAGGTCAGCTAAAAAATAAGTTCGTTTTGGTATGCAAATCTTCACAAAAAATTTTCTTGTCGCCTTCTATCCATGATCCTTTGTGGTTCAAAGCTTCCTCTATCACATATCAAATTGGGATTTTCTATCATCAGTAAGAACAGTTATGCCTCAGCATAGCTAAATTCCCAACTCATTTCATTGACTTTCTAAGCTTCGTTCTCATGCTGTGTTGGATGTAGAGAATAGCAGTTCGGTACTTGAATTCAGAAGTGTTTTCCTATTTACTGAATAACAATGAAAATTGTGATCTGTCACTTTGAAATTCTTTTGTCAAAAAAATCAAATTTTCATATTTGCGCACTATGGAAAAATTGAGGTTTCTTACTTCTTTGCTGACTTTTTTCTTTGCAAGATAAGTTGTACTCAAACAAAATTTATACTTTAATTCACATTGAAGTGCTCTTTCCAGAGATATTGAAGCCTGGACAAAAATTCGTTCGCAACATTTGTAAGAACCGCAAAAGCGACCGAACTTATTTATTAGCCAACCTAATATTTTTCCGTCAATGCCAAAATACCGAAGTGTTCTTGCTTTTTTCATTGAGCTTCAGAGGTTATTGTGGAAGTTTCAAAATTTTCTATGATTTGTCTTTGCTGTCACTCAGTGACACTCATCCCAGGGACTAGGGGACTATGGGCTGGCTTTATACCTCCAATCGTACTTGCCGCCGCCATTTCAGCTGTAAGCACCAAGTTTCTCTTCTTTGCTGCTGTTTTCAACTTGTTTATCGCTTTTTTGCTCAGTTATTAGGTCGTCCCGAAAGTAATGTCGCTTTTTATTCAAATGAACGCCCCATTTCGTGGAATCAAGATTTTCATGAGATGTTAAGATCAGTCGACGCAGCATTTTGTCCTCTTTCTAATGGTTGTAATTTCATTGCATGATATTCAATGAGCCCTCGAAAAATGGCCAAAACCTGCGACTCATGCTTTTTGTCATGGTCAAATTCGGATTATTTTTATTAGGTTGAACACTAAGTTTTGCAACTTGTTTCATAACTTCACTCTCATTCAACATGGCGCCCTCAAACTTTGGCATCATGTAGAATGCAATGTGAGCTACAAGTGAGCACAAATTGTCTGAATTTAGAACACGAAATAGAAAAGTTTCAGGCATTTTTCGAAAACTAGTAAAATTTGAGAATTTTTGAGGTTTCAAGCTAAAATGAAGCCTTTGGCAGCCTAGACCATGCGCAGTAATCCGGATTCGTCTACAAATTATTGCAAGAGGTTGACTCCTTTGGCCTAGCATGAAAGAAACAAAATTTATGGGCATGTCGAGATTTGGCGTCCTCATAAAGTCGAACGAGTCGATGTACGCAAGAGCTGCTGAGGACGGCCGTCAATGACTAAAGAGTCCGAAGCTCAAATTCCGCCGAGAATTCACATAGTAAGGTTATTTGACCTGCCGAATGCGAATATCATATTCATTTGTTGAATCAACGCCTTTTTCCTTGTTTAGGGTGAGACCCCATATCGTACACCTACAGTAATCCTACAAAAAAGCCCTTATCACGCAATTTCACTATCGCTTTCGTGATCAGCATGTCGGATAACATCCCTATGCCAAGTTTCAGCCAAATCCGTCAAACTTTGAATTTTTCCCCTCCATACCATACACCTACCGTAACCCTCACTGCGACGTCAGAATTTGGAAGGACAGCAGCTGCGCTTGTAGTATACATAATAACCAACACAGTGGCAAAATTTGAGTGCACCATGTTGAGTGAGAGGGAAGTTATGAGAGAAGTTGCAAAACTTAGTGTACAACCTAATATATTTTAATGATTCCCCGAAGGTGTGCAAGTAACAGATTAATAGAGCAAATCCTATAGGACACAAAACAAATTCTTTCTTTTCCTTAGTCTGCTTCTTATAACGGAAGGATACTTGGTCAAAGTGGCGTTTCTACATGAAATGTATACAATCTTATAGAGCATAAAGCGCTGATTTCAAATCTATTCTGGTATCTGCAAAGCGCTTCTGGGAAGGGAATTATGGAAATTTTTGAACCAAAAACTTGAACGCACGGGTACATAAAACCGTTCAAAACTATAGTCTGTGAGCTCAAATGGGGCCGTGATTACTTCCATGGCGCTTTATGCAGTTGATACGTTTGTTTTAGTAAACTCATGCTAGCCATTAATCCTTTCAAGCTTAGAAATGGCCTAAAACCTGGTTTTGCCTTAGCCAAACTCTTGAATTTTTACTTCAAAAAATGATTCTTGATCGAAGTGGAGTCTATATGAAATATCAACTATTATAGAGCATGGAACGCTGATTCCATAACTGTTTTTGTTTTCAGCAAAACGCGTCTGGGAAGGGAATTATAGGAATTTTTTGAGTCAAAAATTCAAGGGTTTGGTTCAAGTGAAAACAAGCGTTAAGGTCTTTGCGGCGCTTGAAAGAAGTAACGAGACATGAGTTTGTCAGACTGAAGGTTTTCATTACAAAAAACGCTCAGGCAGTAATTATGGCCCCATTTGAGCTCACAGACTACAGCTATAAATAATTTTATTGTGACCGTGCATTCAAATTCATTCAAATTTTTGCTGTAAAAACTCTCATAACTCCCCTCCCAAAAGCGCTTTGCAGATAGCAATAGCAGATTTGAAATCAGCGTTTCATGTTCTATTAGAATGTATACATTTCGTATGGAAACGCCACTTCGACCAAGTATCCTTTCCTTGTTAGAGTTTCTGGAATCAATTTTTCGGTGCTATCAAATTCCATATTTGGCAACTCAAACCTCAAAGAACAATAAACGGCACGCAACTCGTGTGTCGTTCGGCGTAGCTTTTTCTCTCCTTTTTACCACTTGTATTTGGTTTCCGATTTATATAGTCTTCCGGGATAAAATCATCGTAATTCGGATTTTTCAGACGCCCCAGGCTGTACCTCAAAATTGCTGCTTTGAAGCGGTAAACGCTCATTTGCTTTGTATAAATTAGTGTCAAACCATAATCCAACTTTTTAATTTTTAAAATCTGAAAATTTATTGTGTTTGCTGCATTTGTGTCTGAGGCGAGCCTGCTAAAATTCGGTAATTCCAATGGAAAATTTTTACAAAAATTATGACGAGGTATGGAAAGTAGAAAAAAAATCATGCTGTTTCCTATAGGGTTTGCTCAATCAACTGTTACTTAGACTCCTTCGGAGCATTGTTGTAAAAATTTAGAAAGGTTGTGAAACTTGACCTTCTCAAAAAGCATGGGTCGCAGATTTTGTCAATTTTTCTGGAGCTTGTCGAATATTGTTCAATGCTTTTATAACCATTAGAAAAAGAATGAAATGCTGCATCGAATGATACCAAGATCTCCCAGAAATCATGTTTCCACGAAATGTAGCGTTTACTTGAAAAAAGGACATTACCTTCGGAGAACGACTTAATATAATACTGATGGCAAAAAAAGGTCTTGTTTGCAATCATGTTTCTCATTTCTTTGAACGAGGTTATTCAGTTGCTGCCTACGCCTGATAACAAGAAAGAACAATAATAGGTTGGAAAGTCATCAAACAACAGTTTCTCATTAGACTCACTTGCGAGCGACATAGAACCTTTTCTTCCACGTCTTTTCCGTTCGAGTTCATTTGAATTGAGCCTAATATATGACATTCCACACATTGCAGCAAGGTGCTGGCAACGCCAAAAAAACACACTGGCCCGTAGTAAAGCTCGATCAGTTCAGGTGAACTGAACTTAACCCATCAGTTGAGCTTGAGTGAGGTGAACTGATGACCGCCCACCTTCCCATGCTATATGCATGGCGAGTAAGCTGATAGATGACCATCCGTCCACGTGCTGCAGTAAACTCTTGCACATCAGTTCACGTTCAGTTGAATTGAAACGTGAACTGATGTTAGACGAGTGCAAATAGTGTGTAAAAGAGGAGACGCAGGCAAAACTCCCGTAAGTTGCTCCTAAGTAACTACGATACACATCACTTTGCCTAAAACTGCAGACAAAATCTGCGCAAAATTGCACAACCGCGCCCGAAAAAGGGTCGATGAACAGTTGATTTTGGCGAGGAAAACAAAAAAAAACAAATTCTTCTCTTCTTTTGTAAACTTTACTGATTTTTGTTAGAGCTGTCCGAGAACGAGAACTCATTTGTTCATTTCATTGAATTCACGCTGCAACAATTTCGTTTTTTCGTTAAGTTTTCGTCACAAAATGTGTTTTTGTTTCATCAGTGCATTAGATAGGCGAAATCCTTGATTGCGGTCATTATTTATTGCGATAGTGGCCGCTATCAAAGATTGCCCGGCGATGCAGCAAAAGTCGTATCGCTAGACGGAGTCGAACCACCGCGCGCGTATAAGTCCAATCTCCTACCCTTTCGACTGAACCAACTCAAGTAGTCATTTTTTCAAGAACACGCTTGATTATAATGTCTAGGAAGCGATCCGCATCCAGATCAATAGCTCACCGGATTCTAGTCTGAGGCGCGATGAAATCAACTGCGGTCCGCCTCAAGGGTGCTGCCCTGATGTTTACTACGGGCCACTATGATTTTGTTTGCAGGCACCACATTGTCAATGCAAAAATGTCGGTAGATCTGCAAATGGCTTATATTTACACCGTAATCCATGGCTATCCTTACGAACCGTTGTACAATTGTTCAACTAAAACTCTGGAAGAATGGTACGCCACCGGGGCAGTGCAGTTGCCTTTAGGTATCTATTTTCTTGTTACAGGAACAGTCTTGGAGGTAAGCACTTTTGCAAGAAAATTTGCAAGTAACACTGCAAGTAAACCGTTAAGATTCTTTACATACCGTGTCTCGTTTCTATATGGAGATCAAAATTGTTCCGCAATTCTTGCTATAAAATAATGTTTTTCCTTGGTGTTTTGGACATGTCGTCGCTTCTTGTCAACTCTATCATGACTGGTTATTTTGCACTAAAAGGAGCTGTATTCTGTACAAATCCAGTTACGCTGCTGACTTTGGGTGCCTTCGGCTGTGGTGAGTATTTGAAGTTCAAGATAGAAATTACACGGCAAGCGGAAATTGCTGGTCATTGAGAGGGGTGCCCTTACAGATTAAGCATACCGAATGTATCATGTAATCAACTCAAATGTCTTATCAAGACAGGTAACACAAAAACAGGGGTGTGGGATATCGTTTTCTAGCAAAATAGACATTAATTACAATTGCTCTGGCAGAGCCGCGCCGTAGCTTTACAGTGAGAAAATCGACAGCCCTTCTAAAGCTACGAACGGCCTGATCAATGATAGCCTTCTGCACAGGACCTTGGCCTCAGCCCGCGCACTCTTTGTAAAGTTCGTAATGAGATTTCGTGCAGAAGACCGTCGCGTCTCTGGCAGCTGAGCAGTTTATCGAGTGTCAAAATTTTACTTCCACGGTCACAGCGTAATTTTTCATTATGCTTGAGAGCTACTTCGGTTTGATAAAAGTTGAAGCTTCCATTTGAGCCGAGCTACTCTCAAAGCATGGATCGCCTGCGATCAAACAAAAATATTGCCGTTTGGTGAACTCTTGGAATGCTGTGATAGCCTTGATCTAATCCGCTTCAAATCTCATCCAAATCAGGGTGCTTCCGGCAACGTATCAGCATGCAAGGATGCCAAAAAGAGGCTAGGCCTGCTCTTTGTTTACAAGACGATAGGTGAACTTTTGCTAATGCGCTATTGTGATTCTAATAGGAAGGTTCAACTTTTTCGTAATCCGCGTCGCATAAATACTCTTCTGGTGAGACGTCCATGCCATCGCTTTCTCCTGACTCCATCGTTTGTGGCAAATAGGAGAGGAACAATAATGGAATGTGGTATGGTACTGCAACCTTCAATTTTACTGACTGAGTGAGTAACAATGTTGACTGCAAGGGAACTCACACACTACTAGGCTGTGTATTAAACTGAGGAAGCGATATTTGTAAATTTCCTGACATGGTAGGCGTATTCCTCTGTGCCATCATACACAAACATGACCATAGTCACCGCCTCTTCAAATGTAAACGGCTCACTAATCAAGCATATATGAGGTTGGGAGTGTCGTACTGTACATGAACAACTTATGAACACGAGCAAAGCACTGATCAGGAGCATCTATTCAGGCTATTGATCACTATAAAGTTCTAAAGGTATAAGCCAACTTTGAGTTCGTTAATCCAGTTGGTTAAAATTGATTGATTTCATAGTTTTTTAGGTCCTACTCATTGAGGGGGTGCGATTGTTCATGTAATTGCCATGATGCATTGATCTCACGTTGACGTGCTATAATCTCCTAAAAAATCCGTATACCCGAATACGGTAAAGATTATAAGAAGCAGCAAATCTTTTGCAATACAGCGCACATTGAGCTATACTCACACCACAAACGGGCAGAATGGTATGGATTGGAAAATGAAAACAATGATTTTCTTGAATCTTATTTTTACACATCATAACTCCCTTCAAAGCTTGTTAATGTAAATGATGAGTTGCCTATCTTGTAGCCGCAAGCCAGTAGGACAAAGGTGAGGGAAGGGGCCTGGACAAAGAATATTTGCAAAATGAAAAAATTGTTTTTCAAAAGTGTCAGTGTTTCAACATTTTTCATTAGGTCTGAAAGTCCCAAATCATGGAATTTTCTAGGTTTTTGCGTACTGAACAGGCAGAAATTTTTGCAGAAACTGTTAACAAGATACCCTACCATTACGCTCACAGAAATGAGCAAAGCTTGGCGATTGCCTTTTCCCGAAGAAATTTAAGGGCCACACAATGACCAGAACGACCAACCAAGTTGAGGCGCCTATACTTCGGTGTAGATAGTTTTTGAGAGGCCAGAAAGTGAATACAACGAAATTTTGATTTTGGATGCTGTCATTTGTAGCTCTATAACTTTTTAGAAGATGATGTTGGTAATCGGCTTCAACCATCGCTAGATAGAGCACAAAAAATCTTTCTCAATGGTATGCTGTGATTATTTCGAAGAAAAACTTTTGATGGAAAAAAGTTGTTTTGAAAAGGCTTGAAAAAACGACTATCATTTTTGCATCAACCTAGTAGAAAAGTTTTCTTTGCTTTTCGCTTCTTACTTACAATTTGCCTATCTTGCTTCTAAAAAATAAGATCTTTGGAAACTGTTGACATTCCAGGAGGTAACAACGTCTCAACTTCTCAACTTTCCAACAAAAAATAATCTAAATTTCAACTTTATATTTGATATCAAGTCTTCCTTCCTTACTGAAGAGTTCCGAGGAAGACTTAGAAATTAAGCCATACTTTGTATAAGGGAAAGAACGAAACGGAGTGAAAAAGTAACGCATATAATTTTCTCTTATATTCGAAAAGGCCAGACATGTTTGAACATAAAACCCAAAAGAGTCTAGTTATATCTATATGCATATTTGTTGTGTTCGTGAACACTTCAGCAGAGAGTCTTTCTCTGCCTTTCTGTGACAAGCAGTGAGACTAAACTTTTCTCTTAAATCGGCTGCCATTTATAGATACTTATTTACATATCAGATCATATTGAAAAAAACAATCATTTCATCAAAGTTACTTCCACTTATCAGCCTTCACTAAGTTAGTCAAAACAATGCTAAGTAGACCAAAAGTTCTCATCGCTCCTGAAAATGATTTTTTATCGCTACGGTTTTGCTTGGTATTTATGTTATGAGAAAGAAATTGAATTACTTTCTGAGGGCGTCTTGAGATCTCCATTATACAAAGACTGAGAAATAAAAGCAAAACAAAAAAAATGGGTAAAATTTAAATTAGCCATAAACAAAAATTTTAGTTTTTCTACTCTGAGCAAAGCTTGCATTTCAATCCAATTGATAGAAATGATTTTTGATTTGCCTGCTATACGTTTCAAACAAAGAACGTTATCATTTTTTTACTTATGCTAGAATGTGATGGAGCCGCTCTTCGCACATCCAAGATAGCGTGAAAAAATCTTTATTTTTGAGAACTGATTCGTATTTACAGGTTGCTGGTGTTCCAGCTGTCTCACTTGTATTTTTTTGGCACTAAACCGGTGTGCGGATCTGACCAGAAATCAGTATATGAGAATGTTCTTTGATGGCAATCGCGTATATTTTCTGATGTTTATCTGTTGTCTATACTTTCTATTTATGATGTTCTTCACCGTTCCAGCAGCTTTCAACTCTAGATTCGTTTCCTGGTTCACTAATCCCATGACGGGTGCAGAGGTTCGCCGGAAATTTTGGGCTATTCTGACATGCACACACACTCACCTATGCAAATTTTTCTTTTCGTCCAAGGTTTGATATCGGAAAGCGTGTTGCACAGACTTAATCCTCAACTAAATGTAATCCAAAAAGACTTTGTCAGAAACCAGCGACTGCTCAGTAAGCTTCATGTACTGAGTGGAATGTTCACGAGACTTTCTCTTGTCGTTATAAAGTATGTTTTGCTCTTGAAGAGAAACTCAATTTGAAAACAATGTGCAGGATGTCTCAAAACTATATACACTGTTGAATCGTCAATATCTCTCTTTTCAAAAGTATGAAAGAGCTGGCTTCAGCTTAGATTTACAGTATAAAGCGAATCACCGATCGCTCTGCATTATTGTAGAATTACGGTAGATATTTTTAGTTTACATCGTCTTTGTGGATTAGTCGTATTTCGAAAATTCTAGGATGTGCTATGGTTTTCACGCGCGTTGATTTCATAATTTAGCCTTTTACGAGTTCGCAAAGTTTTTTAAATGGTGTAATCACGATTTTAGGTAACATTGTGAAGACAGCTATTGCGGATTACCTGGAATAACTTGTGAAGGAGGCATCGCAGTACAGAGCACAGTTCATAATTAGTTTTAGCGGTTCTAACTAGGCTAGTACAAGAGCTTTCAGGTTGTTTGGTTCGCTCTATGAGGCGAAGTATGAAGTAGGGCTCTCAATGCTCAAAACCCTTCTTGAAGTTCCTACCGTAATCCTATAGTAATGAACGAGATGGGTGATCGCTCCATAATGCAAATTTAAGCTGAAGCCAGCTCTATAAAATGGTTCTCAAGGTTAGGCAAAAGACTTTGTTGGAAGAAAGATGTCAACGATCAAATAGTATTTACATACTTTTGGGACGCCCTGTTTAATGAAAATGCTGAAGTATGATTTATCTTACTACATTTCAGCCGCACAAGTATGTCAACATTCATCACTACATCAATAATATTATTGTTTCTGTAGCGACTACTGCACTGTATATCTATTTGTGCGTAAGACTGTACCAAAAAACCAAAACCTCGACCAGCGAGATTGCAAAATTCCAGAAACAAGTTGGTCAATTAATACTTTGCATTTTTGAAAAGACAGTTTTAGCAATTTATACCCCTGGATTCCCCATCGTTTCTTGACCTTCTAGTTTGCCAAACCTTAAACCAAACATCTGAGCCTGTAAAAGTATTGAAAATTTTTCTTCATGTGTGGGCCACTGAGGGGAGCTCCTCTAAAGAATTATTTAGCTCGAATTTGAAAGTTAATCATACGACCCCCCCCCCTCCAAGCCAACACTCTTCCATGCTCCAGTAACGCACGTTCAGAGAGATGGAGACTGTTTGGTCAATCTCGCGGCGAGCTTACTGCGCCCGGAAATGTAGGATGCCGAGAAAAAAACTCGCACGTAGAACGTGGGTGAACTACTTCATCTCAAGCGGGGACCTAGTAATCTTTGGACGTGACGTACGGTCGCAACCTGAGCTCGGGCTCAGCTTCACTTCGCAGTTCATTGATCGATTTGCCAACTATCTTCTGAAACACCCATCCAATCAAGTCAAACGCAGCTCGCGACTCAAGCTTGAGCTAGATTTGTGCCCTCAGACGTGACCGTGACCTGTCAGCTCACGATATACTCGCTATATAAAGATAGCCGAAAATAGATCAGTAGCCTGCGTCAAGCTGAGTTCGAGCTTAGGTTGCGACCTCGTAGGTTAGTCCAAAGGGATTACTACGGCGCCTGATGTGCAATACCGCTCATAATTCGTCACCCGGACTGCGGCGCGCTCCGCCGGAGTGCGCAGCAGTGCGGCGGACTCCGGCGGAGCGACGCAGTCTGTTAGAGTGCAGCGGAGTTCGCCGCACTGCATTAGAGTCTGCCGGAAAGCGGCGGAGTGCGCCGCACATCACTGGAAGCCGTCGGAATGCGTCGCATCGCCATATCTCGCTTTAAAATGGACGAATTCTGAGTCCAAGGACACCGTTCGATTCAGCTCGGCGAGATGCGTCATCTTGTTTATAGGAGTGTAACAATCTAGCGAGATATGATAGGTATAGGTAGGACAGTAAGTTTTCGCTCAATTTTGCAGGTTTTTTTGTTTGGATTTTCAGTGTGCTGACAACAGTATTGCCATTGATCTGTCGCTGATTACACATAGAAAGTATACTGTAGGAGCATGGTAGAGAGTCTGTCTGATTGAATTTGCTCTAGAATCTGCTCAAGATTACAATACAGCTCACAGAATGTGCAAAATTTTCGTGAATCTCGCGGAATTCCGGGATTTCCTCCAATGTCCGCGATATTCCTGGAAGTTCGCGACATTCTAAGATCCGCGGAATCACGGGAATCACACAGAATACGCAACGCCACAGCTTCCTTCGCAGTAAATATATTTTAAATCCGGAGCATTTTGTTCAGACAAGGCAAATCTTTTGATATACAGCACGCCTTAGATATTCCGCCTTCAGTTTTCTCGAATTTTTCTGTGGAGATCCTTTCGCAAGGATGTAACGCAGCGTCTGTGTAACATAAAAGATTCCAGTAAGCGCTATTCGATAATACTGTTCTTCTAGATTAACAAATCGGCTCAGGCTTCTTTCCAAAGGAGATAGAAGCGTTGGTGAATTCTGGAAAAATCACGCGTTTTTAAAGCTTACTCGCCATAACTTCCTTCGGGATAAGTATAATTTGAATCCGAAGACAGTGCTGTGCTCAGCATTAAGGCGAATCTTTTTAAATACAGCATGCCCTTGATATTCCGATTTCAGTATTCTCAAATCTTTCTGAGGACGTCTATTCGCAAAGGTGTAAAGCAGCGCGCATTGCTTCTAGTAGACTCCAGCAAGGACCGTTCGATAGCACTTTTTCTGTAATGATGCGCCAAATACTAGCCGCAGATTTATTTTCAAAGGGAGTAGAAGGGTGGGTGAATTGTGGAAAAATCTTGTCGTTCCAATGTCTACTCGTCGTAACCCTAGAATACGAAGCTATCTTGCTAAGCAGATATGAGTTCTGCAATCGGCAGGTCGGATAAATTCTATAAGCAAGTTTCCAGAGAACTTCTGGTTATTTGATTTTTTTCTCGTTTCACGCTCTGAAGCTCGCCAGTGGGTTTTGGTCGAAATGCTGATGATCTTGGTTTGGAAGGAAACTCCGCTCATAGAGGTTTTTGGACACGCTCTTTACGAAAACAATGGTCTTTGAGGAAGACAGGGTCGTCTTGCAGAGATATTGTGAGGTGACTGTAAGTGAGTCATGAAAGTTCGTAATTTTCCCGCACTTCTCGCGTATCTGTCAGAAAACTTGCCTGCTTGCTTTTCTAAGTCAAAGTTACTAGGAATTGTGCTATCGAATGGTGCAGACTCAGGCTCCAATCTGTAAAATTCGCCGAGCCTACGAAAATACGTTCTCATGAATTTTTCCCAAAATGTAAGGATCGCATATTTCGTCGAAATCCCACCGTGAGTGCTTGTATGACACTTGCATTGCGGATATTATGTTCGCTTCGCTCAATGACTCCCACTGTATTGAATATGGTGCTTGCGTGTGCTTCAGCAGGTCAATTGAATATCAAAGCTATTTCGTGGCTAGAGCTCAAGCTACCAAATCTAACACAATAAGATCCATTAGGGATGTGAAAGGATTTGATTAGCGTGTTGTGCAAGCGCTCTAGATGGAATTTCGACGAAATTTGCGATCTTTAAATTTTGGGAAAAATTCATGAGAACGTGTGTTTTCGTAGGCTCGTAAGTCGGCGATTTTCATAGACTAGAGCCTGAGTCTTGCGCCATTCGATAGCACATCTCCTAGTAACTTTGACTTAGAAAAGTAAGCAGGCAAGTTTTCTGACAGATACGCAAGAAGTACGGGCAAATTTACGCACTTTCGTGGTGCAGTTAAAATCACCTCACCGTACCTCTCCAAAGACTTGTCATCCTCAAAGATCACGATTTTCGTGGAGAGCGTGTTCGAAAACCTCTATGAGCGAAGTTTCCTTACAATTCAAGAACATCAACATTTTGGTCGAAATCCATCGGCGAGCTTCCAGAGCGTTATATTAGGTTGGCACATAAGTTTTGCAACTTTTCCCGTAACTTTTTTCCTATTTTATGTAGCAATCTCATTTTGTGGCATCATGTAGATCGTAATGTAAGCTGCAAGTCTTCGCAAACTGTTTGATTTTTGATAACGTAGTACAAGAAATCTAAGCATTTTTTGAAAACTGCTGAAAATCGAGGTTCCACGATTTTTTAGCAAACATGAAGCCCTACGAAACCTGATTCAAACATATGAAAAAGCAATTATAGGCAGCATGTAGCTGGAAGTTGGCACATTGGAACCAGTGAAAAAGAAATGAAATTCAAACACAAATTAAGGTGGGGCGCCTTTGAGAAATTCAACAAGTCAAATGCGTCAAGTTTCGAAGGCAATTTGTCAATAACTAAGCTGCGAAAAGTCAGAGTTTGTTATAATTTTGCACTATAAAGTAATCCTATGCGGTAAACACGAATATCATATTCATTTGTCGCTAAAATGAAATTCATCTTTTGATTTCACGAACGAGGCTTTTTCATGCGAAACGGATCTCATTTTTGTGATCATCATGTCAAATAAGCCCTTTAGGTCAAGTTTCAGCAAAATCTGATGCATTCTAAAATTTTTACCATAGTACCGTAAACCTATCGTAATCCTCACATAAGATGGTAAAATTCGGCAAAAATGCGTGCATTAGAAGCTTACATCATATTCCTTATATTGCCAAAAAATGAATGCGCTACGTTCAAATAGACAAAAGTTATATAAAAAGTTGCACTACTTATGTGCCAACCTAATAATTTTTTCAACTAAGATCCTGTTTCGCCTTTACCCCTAGACAGGGAACTGTATACCACTCCCGAGGCTCATCAGTAGAAAGGAGTGGGCTGTAGAAGGAATAGTGGTATCACTGTAACGAGGTTGCTTTTTATACCTGTGAGGTAGTCAAATAGAAGAAGGATAGGCCGAAGAGTCAGATCAAACTGTTTATGGTATTGGAAACGAACTTCTTAACATTTCTGAAATTGCTTAGTTGAATGTACTTGTATGTAACTTGTTGAAGGTAATACACTTGAAAATTCCTAGTTGTTATGATTTCTTTGCTATAATTTAATTTCAGTAACAACTTAAAGGCAGCGTCCAGGCAAAATTTCGCCTCTCATGTTTCTGCCATTCTGTGGCCTTCCTGTGGCCCTGATTACAGTTGTAAAGTTCAAATTGTTCAAAACTCCCAAAAAACTCGGTTCTTGGGGACTCTCTCTTCAAGGAGCGGACGAGTTTCGAATTGCTCGTCTCCCTCGTGGCAGCGGGAGGAGCTGCAACTGCACGGATGCAGTTGCATTGCAGTGTGCGTGCAACTGCAATGCAAGTGCAATGCAACTGCACACCTGCGTAGGCACTCGTCCCCAGGGGTGGTTTGTGATACGAAGGGGCGGCTTGTGATACGTATCACAGGTCCGTATCTCCTTTTAGAGGGCGCATCAAAGGATTGGACCAACGCAGATCGGATACTCATGGGCTCCTCTTTACAACTATGTGCTAATCTGGGTGGATGGATCATGCCTGGACGCTGCCTGTAACCAAGCTTTTAATTCTTTTATAAAAATCTTCGAATTTCGTTCATGTTCTGTAGATTCTTAGAACTTCTGTATAGATAATAGCACTTTTGAGTGCAAAGCTTATGTGATTAGTTTCGTGACAAAATCTTATAACTTCAAAAACAAAAGCTTCTGTTTCTGTTTCGTTATATTGTTTAGGATAATAATATCATTTTCAACAAGGATGTGTAGGTCTAGAAAATTGCACTCATACACTGCTGTATTGGTAGTTTCCATATTTAAAACATTATTTTGAACTTCTTTCAATAAAGACTTTATGTACTCTTGGGTTTTATCGTGAATAAGTATGTCATCCATATATCGGTATGCATGGAGTAGGAAATTTGGATTTTGTTTGTTGAATGCAAATGTGTATTCAAAGTATGAAAGTGTAAGATCTGCGATTATAAGGCTAGCATTACCTCCTTGAGGTACTCCAACTTTTTAATGAAATAGTTGTTTGCTTACTCGGCAGAAGCTGTTTTGTAAAATATAGTCTAGAAGATAAATTAGATCTTCAACTCTATAGTACCTCTAACCGTCATTATCTTCTTGTGTAGACGTACATGACTCTATGATTATTATTGATTTTTATGTATCTTTTGGAGGCATTTTTGAAACATAGTTTGATAATTTCTTTAAGATTATGGATAATGATACTATGGGGAATATTAGTAAACATGTTGGTAAAATCAGCAGTGAAGAGTCCTTTGTTTTTAGCTTCTATGTCTGTTAGATTTGATGATATATTGATATCATTAATCCCAGTAAGTTTGTAAGCATTTTAACGGGTATATTACAACCTTCGTTGATATTAATTTGCATATTCTTAGTAAAAGTAAGATGTCTGTTAATGATTTCTTCTATATTGGAATGCTCAACCTTATCATATATATGATTGTCATTATTATGCGTAGTTAAACCCATTTCTTCTATTATTATTAAGTATAGTCTTTTGCAAATGATTCCGTGATTGGAACTAGGCTTATCAAGGGGGCAGATTACAAAGAAATTATGTATATAGTCAGTTCTTTTTTTATAGATTTTAATTAATGTATTACTGTTAGTGCAGTAGAATAGTTTAGACTCAATTTTTCCGAAGTTGTGGTAGACTATCTTGCAGATTTTTTTAAATAGTACGACTGTTCGAGTGGTATTTTTTCTTTAACACGTTGACGACAGCGTGCATTTTCAGCTGCCTCCCTTGTGGTACAGTGCCTTTTACTAGACTGAGTTTTTTTTAGCTGAAATCAAGCAGGCCGTCATCTACAGTATCCCTACAGTGATTTTGAGGAGCAGCTAAGAAAGGCGGAAGTATTTCCTAGGAATGAAGCCTAACAGAACTTCTAAAACTACAATCATTGCATGACCCACCATGTGGGTCACATTGTCGTCAATGTGTTAATTTAATAATGTATTCATGAAGTATATCTAACCAATACTTTTGATTTTTTGCTTAGTAAATATGTATGGAGGTCGAAATTTTGTACCTTTTTTGAGGATTTCATATATTAGGTTGTCCCGAAAGTTTTGTCGGTTTCTTTCATCGCTCACTAAAACTCACAGAACACCAATCCATAGACGGCTTAGGCACCATTCGATTCAGATTTTTATTCTTTTTCTTACAGTTATACTTGCTCTCTGATCTACCCTGTCTTTGCAATGTTATCGTCAAGGCTTTTTGAGCAGCTCAGCGGTGACCCAAATATTTTCTGATTTTTACAATTTTTTGTTCTGATGTTTTCAAAGAGCGCTGGTAACTGTTATGTAGAGCAAACCTTTGGCTACACTGTATCCTTTTTAGATTACATAAACCTCGTTTATCAAGTCCGTTATAATTATTTATTTAATAAAAACCGCGGGTTTTGATTAAGTTTAACACGTAAAAGTACTAAAAATTCCAAAAAGCTGCTTTTTCGAAGCGAATCTAAGTTGGTTATTTTGCACAAATGATGTTTAGTAGGAATTATGTTTTAATACGCCGAAACGCCAAAAGCTTTCGTGTTTTTATGCAGTTGCGTTTTTATGACTTTGCCAAAAATGGAGACCTCCGGAGAAATAATTTTTTGAAGCTAAAATCAGCAGTTAAGGAGAATCTAAAAATTTCACCTTATAGTTTGAGAGTTGCTCTCTTTGATACATACTTAATCGTTTCCGAAACTTTGAAATGAAATTTTAAAAAATTAGCTTGACTTTGAGCAGATAAAATTGACGGATGGAGAATTTCAACAAATATCGGAAAAACCATACAAGTTTATGGCTCGAGAATGCACCCATAAGAAAGAGAAGAAAAAGCTGCATCGAGTGCATGTTGAAACTCGTTCAGGTGTTTATTGTGCTTGGTGTTATAGTAGTTTGAAAAAACCGACAAAACTTTCGGGACGACCTAATATGTCTAGTTTGTTAAAAATACTGATATTTCCTGTAACAACATGTTTGTGATGGCTGCATACATAAGTTTGGTATTTATTACAAATACAAGGTATATTTGCAACATTAAAATTTTGGATTGTGTTTAAAAACTTGTTGTAGTTAAAAATACGTGCAGAGATTGGATTGTTATATTCAAAAATAATTCTAAATTTTTTGAATTCCGTGTTTCCTTCAGTGAGCTTTGACGGTTTGGTTTTTGATAACTTTATTTTTATTTTTATTTTTATTTTTATTTTTTTAAACTTTAAACTTTTAAACTTTATTTTTTCCAGAATTCACCAACGCTTCTATCTCCATTGGAAAGAAGCCTGAGCCGATTTTTTAGCGCACAATAATCTAGAAGCACAATGTTATCTAATAGCGCTTACTGGAATCTTTTATGTTACACAGACACTGCGTTACATCCTTGCGAAAGGACCTCCACAGAAAAATTCGAGAAAACTGGAAGCGGAATATCCAGGGCGTGCTGTATATCAAAAGATTTGCTTTGACGATCTGAATAAAATGCTGCCTCCGGATTTAAAATATATTTACTGCGAAGGAAGCTATGGCGCTGCGTATTCTGTGTGACTCCCGTGATTCCGCGGATTCTATACTTTCTATGTGTAATCAGCGACAGATCAATGGCAATACTGTTATCAGCACACTGAACAATCCAACCAAAAAATCTGCAAAATTGAGCGAAAACTTACTGACTTACTTATACCTATCATATCTCGCTGAATTGTGGCACTCCTATATACAAGATGATGCGTCTCGCCGAGCTGAATCGAACAGTGACACCGGATTCAGATCGTCCATTCTGAAGCGAGATATGGCGATGCGAGCGTTCCGACGGACTCCAGTGATGTGCGGCGCACTCCGCCGCTTTCCGACAGACTCTAATGCAGTGCGGCGCACTCCGCTGCACTCTAACAGACTGCGTCGCACTCCGCCGCACTGCTGCGCACTCCGGCGGGGTGCGCCGCAGTCCGGCGACTTTTTTGACGAAATATGAGCGGTACTGTAGAGATCGGCAAAGTGCGCAAAACTGCATTATTGGTGCATGATTTCGAGCCCTACGTAAAGGATTAATTAATAAATTGCATTCAAGAATATAGGAAGGTGCCACCTTTAAAGGGGACCTTAGTTTTTGATACTCCTTAGAATTAGAATATATCGTTCTCTCTGTTCATCAATGTCATCATCCAAATGCCAGGAAATGTATGTACAGACTTGCTCTACATTACGGTCCTTACTGCGCAGAAGGCTTTCATAATAGTAGTTTTGCTTAGGCTTTTGATTCGCGCTGCTTTGTATTCTTTCCGCTCATCATAATAGCAAAGACACGTCTGCTAAACAAGTATCGCGATTTGTGTTTCGGTTAGCGCTACTGATTTGAGATTCTTCGCCCCTCCCTTATCCTCTGCAGATTACACGTGTAATCTACCGCGTTTCTAAAAGGATGCTGAGGCTCATTCACCTTTTCGTCTTCTCTAGCTCTCATCACAAGCTTCCTCGCTGCCATAAAGCAGGCCGTATGTCTTACAAGGGCTCAAGCCAAAACTCAGACTCAACACTTTTGAACTCGGGTTTAAAATTGGTTGAAATCAAAAAAAAGAATAACACTATCTGTTAAAACAAGGTCCTTTCTAGGTATTCATCCAGTCTTTTCTCATTTGTTTTGTAAACCTTGTAGCAGCTTATATTTGTGTCTACATGCAATATTTTCCTACGCCAGACTGGATGATACTTGCTGGACAAATAGCGTGGCAACTTAGCGGAGGTTGGTCCATTACTCGCGTAGTTCCAACTGAACCAAATAAAATTCTAGGACTTGTTTGCATTATTTACTTGGTTATGAATCGCACAATTCGACGAGGTGTCATTGATTTTCTAGTGCCACGAAAATGCTCGCAGAACTTCCGTCACACTTCATCTGTAGTGACACCATCTGGAATTCAAAGTCAGAATGCAAATAAGAAGTAAAGTTGGTTCCGCTCACGTTTGTGTATAATTTCTGTGCAGTATTTGATTAATCGTAGTAAATCTACAGCATTCAAAAAGTAGGAACGGCTGCAGAAAACTTCTCCGCTCAAAACACTGGATTTTTTCATCTACATCATCTACTTGCAACTTTCTTCCAGCTTCCTTATCAACTACTCCATAATGTTTCTGAGCACTTAAGCGATTAAATAGACACTTAATCATTTTTCGGAGTTCTTGCACTACCCGACCAGCTCGTCACAGGTGGTAGGAGGCAGGCTGGACATCGTTTAGGGATGAAAAGCAAAGAGGATAACGATTTAGCAAATTCCGAGAGGAGCCTGTAAAAAAGCATAGATTTACTTAGTATGATGTGTATGAGAAATGGTCAATTACTTTGTGCAAAGTCGGAATCCCATCCGTAAAACTTTCGATCACCGCCTAATACTGATTTCTATATGATACTTACCAAGTAAAACAACTTCGAGAAGTTGGTCAACTTGACGCCCACAACTCAACGAATTTTTAAAGCCATCCCCCTAACAAACAAAACTTCACTAGAATATGAGGTATTCGTTCGCTCTTCTTACATGAGTTGTACACATACTACTCGCAACTTTTACCCCTTCCACCCCCCCCACAATACTCCCTCCTCCTTAGTCACACCCCTTTTTTCGTTTCAATCCTCATCTTTTGGAATCGTTGCAAGTGCTCATCACTGCATTTCAGCTCCCATTCCCTGCAAGACCAACAATTGACCGCTTTCTGTGCAAGCGCGGGAATTCGAAAATGTGTACGAAATGAACAAAATGGTGCTTCGGAGCAGCTAGTGATATGATACCAAAATAGGTGTGTAGATGCGCAATATGGAGTACGAACTGTGTATGAGAAATCATGGAAAAGTTATTTGAACTGAAGATCTGGCTAATTTCTTTCAAAGTACGTGGTTTTCGAGCCACCTGGGGAGCTACCTGAGGATTCAGAGCAAACATAAACAATTTTCTTTCCTTCACATAATTTTTTCCATGTATCTACATAACTTTAACTATATTTAAAGCCTTAAACGAGTTTTTGAACCTCCCCATACCTCCTCCTCTTAGCAGTCAGAGCAAAATTTTTCGATGACGGCTGCTGCTCAAACGCGCAGTGGCGTGCCGGACACAGCCTGCCTCCAAATCGGAGACAAGCATCATTAGGGTTTGAACTTCCATTTAATTTTTATATTCTATTTTGCTCTATTTTGTCATCCATGTTGTTTTTTCACAAGCATGTCATAGAGGATGTTGTACTTTTGTTACGAAGTCAACGGGGCTTCGTTTTAAGAAATTGCCAGAGACGCTTCGTGCCGAATTTTGTACGGTGCCATGTGTCGAAGAATTTCTGTCGGATTATCAAAGAAACAGCCGACGAAAACAGAAGAGAGATAAGCTTTGACTTTGTTTCGAAACATGAATTCTCGTATATGCTGGTCGTCTATTCACTGGATCATATACCCATAAAGAAGCCCGTTCTTTCAGACATCTATTTGAGATTTTACTCACCATGAAGTGAAAGTGGTCGAGTTATCAAAAGAAGTTAAAGATATCAAAAGAAGTAAATGAGGTTTATCAGCGTTCGATGCTGCATCTGATGTTATGCAGCTTGTTCGGATTCGTTACTTCGACTTCTGACCATTCTCTTTTGAGTTGAAGCCTGCTGTACAGTGCTTGAAAGATCGGAAGAGCTTTTCGTAAGGATACTCATCAAACAGATGACACATTTTTTGAGATCCGTGTAACGAGCATTCGCTATAAGCACTGTTCAGCATATCTACAGCGAATTAGTTTATTGAAAGCACTTTAAGAATGCTGGCAGAGATATGAAAGGCTTAGATAGGCCTTTTGAGATATCTATAAAATGCAAAACAGAGTCTCTCTTTTACAAGCAGTTTTGCAAAATGCCTCCTATACCTACATATTGGTTGCAAATCCTCATGTTTTTTGCTACAGATATAAACAGCATGTCACAATTGATCTTGATTTGCCGTGTAGCCGAGGGTTGTATGTACATAACCGCCAAATGCTATTCAGTGTGCATTGACTACACTTTGCAAAAAAAATCTTAGAAAGTCATAACAGCGATTTATCAGGAAGTTGACTATACAAGGACGTAATCGTTGCTTTGGTTACTAACGAAAAATGTTATTAGATACACGTGGCAGACCCCCGCTCAAGAAGTTTTTGGGGGATCAGTCCACAAGTATCCTAAGAAGGCAGTTTGAGTTGACAAGTCTATGGGGGACACTTCACTCCCACACTGTCCACATCATCATTGCTGGTTTTATCGAAATAAAGGTTGATAACCTACTCAGACAATCGACCGGACCCCTCCGCCGGAGAGTCGGAATCTGCCAGAGTTGCGCCGGACCCAATGCTTGACCAATGAGAGCGGGGCAAATGGGCGGTCCCTTCTTGTAGGTCGCGGTGACATCACTGGCAGGCAAATGGGACGCTTCTCCGGCCCTGCTGCAAAGGTACGCCATTTCTGCTCCGGAGGTACGCCAGATTTGGCAGAGCCGCGCCGGAGAAGTTTGCCCGGCGCGAGTCCGCCAGATTTGGAAGAGCCGCGCCGCAGAAAATCGGAGGGGCCCGGAGCACAAATGGGAGGTCTCCGGAGCAGAAAATAGGAGGTATCCGGAGCAGAAAATGGGAGGGCTCCGGAGCAGAAATGGGAGGTCTCCGGAGCAGGAATGGGAGGGCCCCGGAGCACAAATGGGAGGGCTCCGGAGCAGGCTGCGTATCGATTTGGCGCGTAGCAAGCAAACGTCTAACTCCACGGTGATGAGTCCTCTGTTTACGCTCTTTCTTCATATTTTATTCGTTGTTTTTTTGATTTTGTTGTTTCTCCGCGTTTCTTACCGTTTTTTTTTCTTTTCCGCGTTGCTCTTTGTCGCGTTGGCTTTTATGTTGTTGTAAGTTCCTCGTTTTCAGGTTTAGGTTTCAATTTTTCGTGCGGATGCACTTAGTCACTTCTAGTGCTTGGCTCTTTTCGACTTGCTGAGACATCATTGACTATTGATGGAGTGGTTTTTGTGATTCATTCCGGATTTTCGAAACAAAAAGTATATAATCCGAGTGAGTCTACTTTTTTTGTTTCGCACTTGTTCATGCTTGAGCTCCACGGTGGATTGCCTGTTCAAGACACGTACTTAAATCTACCCATGGCTGCGCAAAGCACGCCCCGTGCCCCAGTGCGAATTTCTCCGGCGCGCAGGATCTTCGCTTTTGGGGCACGCTAGACATTGTGGACTTCTATTCTACGCGTAAATAGGTTATATGAGTGCTGTCACTTGTCTTCCCTGGAGGTCTTCCACATATTAACACCTCAAATCTAACGTAAGGTGATATTCCGTATATGCTCAGCGCTTTCTCATGGTAATTGAATGCTCACACTTGCGAAGTAGAAGTCTCTTCTAAGATTTCTCTTCGTTTACGTATTTGAAAAAGGTCCACCTTCTGCATTTACCACACTTCATTAAGAAGCTGGAGAGAGTATTCATGAAAGTTCTCTGACATAGGCGGCTAAAGCTGTATTGTAGGTATTGTTGATTTCTGTCTTTACGACCGAGTCTTTGTCCATAAACGTGTCGTATAGTGCCAGTCATACGATATGTACTTCTCATAACTCCTATCCAGCGTTTGATGCAAGTCCAATAGAAGACTAGTGGATAGGAGTTCTAAGTTGGCTTCTAACGAAACCAGCTCAGAACTTCTTTGTTGATTGATTTGTTGAAAGCTATCTTAGAACTTCTATCCAGTTCTTTTCGTTAGAAACCAAAGAAGTATTGATGCCTCAGTCCATCCTGATAAAACTTTTTATTTGACTAATGTTTGAAAAAGGCATTGTAGAGGAGGTCTTAATTTTCACTGAAACCTAGGGATCAAGTCTGTACCTAGCGTGCTCCGGCATCGTAAACCATGCGCGCTGGCTAATTTGGCGCCGGGTCATGGGGCGCGCTTTGCGCAGCCATGTGTAGATCTAAGTACGTGTCCTGTTCAAGTGTGTATGTGCGCTCAGAGTCGGCGTCATTCATTACCTAATCTGCTACGTATCTTCCAAGATTCATGGTAAACGTATAGACTATCGGTATCGGTCGTATTATCAAATCAATCTCACATTCAGGTTACGCGTGTAGAAGAACAGTATTGGGACCATTTGCTGTCACTCTACTTTCTGATACCCTTCTTAACGTGTACATTGGCTCTCTATCAATTCAATAAAGTAAGTGATGCCAGATTTCCCTTTCTGCTTCTCACTAAACCCTAGTTTTAGTATCCAGCACGAGTTTTTGTTTGTGATAGATTTTGTTATTGGGCAGGGATGGCTCTAGCCGTCGTATCAATTCTTGGTCATTTTAGCACGAGCATGATACTGTTTCTTAATCTACAGGTACAGTCGAGTAGATTTAGCGGTAAATATAGTGTGCTTGCACAAAAGGTGAAATGCGGTGAAATTGGCGAGTGAAGAAATAGTTTCGACTGTGACGTCGGCCAATTGCGCGCGCAAGATACCCGCGGTACTGACGTGACTACTTGTTCACGCGCAAATTTCACCGCATTTCACCTTCTGTGCAAGCACACTATATTTACCGCTAAATCTACTCGACTGTACTTTACGGCCATCGCTCGTTATTGTTCTCATAGACTGTGATTCTATTGCGGATTCTGCGAGTTTTGTGTACTTCAGGTATTTAATTTTCTATACTCTTTACCACAACTCTTCAAGCTTGTGCCATGTCCCCGACATCGCTTACCGAAGTTTAATCCGGTAAGAATAAGGCATGTTTAATCTCCAAATTCTGTCCTTGTATCCATTTGTTGGTGTTTAGGTTGGCATGAGTATGGCTGAGTTCATAGAATCGGATCTCAAATTTTTCGGAAATTTTACTCTCAAACTGTTCTCCGCGTTTGGTCTACTTCACAGCAGAAGTTTTGATAGAGATGGGACGAGGCAAGTGCTCGTTATTTTTCTTCGAGAGATGTTCGACTTTCTCTCTGAATAGAGTTGTTTTCAAATATACTCACACGTGTGGGATCTAATGCTAAATCATGCAAAAAGTTTGTGTTCCATCTTTTTCGCAAAAAAACTACTCTAAGTTTGCATTTGAAATGATGGCAAACCTGCAATCAAAATTGTCGATATGTGCTTTTGCTATCTCGTGTTCACCAGTTTGGGTCTTCTTTCCTGCATAAAGTTCTTCTTATTAGCAATAATACTACTACGTCTTATGTTATGTCTTGTGTCTGTTGTTACGGCCATAGGTTGCCGGCAACTGTTGTCGGTGTTGTCCGTTTTGTAGCCGCTAAGTTTTGTTTTGCAATTTGCGGGAGATTGTTTGTAGTTAATTTGAAATAAATGTCTTGTTTCTTCATTCTTCTATCCACAAACGCTAGGGGTGAGAGGGAGGGGGTAAAGAAGGGGTTGAGGGTCGCGCTGAACTCTTACCCGGGGGAGGTCGTATTCGGCTAATTTGGGTGGGGTTTAGAGACAAAATTGGGGTTTGGAGCTTAATTAGGGCTAATTACAATATGCCGCGGCAGACTTGCGGAGCAGAAAATGGCAGGGCTCCGGAGCAGAAAATGGGAGGTCTCCGGAGCAGAAAATGGTAGGTCTCCGGAGCAGAAAATGGGAGGTATCCGGAGCAGAAAATGGGGGGTCTCCGGAGCAGAAATGGGAGGTCTCCGGAGCAGAAATGGGAGGGCTCCGGCGGACGAGTGGCAGACCCACCGCTGGGGAAACCCCGCGCCCTGCCATTTCTCCGGCGGAGGGGTCCTATCCGCTGTCTGAGTAAGTTTAAGGTGATACCAACGAAGGCCCTCGTGGCAAACTACTACACAAGTCCAAAAGCAAACAATATTTTCTACAAGCAGAGGCGATAATACCTCCGAACAAAAATTTATAGCTAAGTAATAGGTTTTTGAATTTTCATAAAGCTTCTTTGCAAGTCAACAAAATTATTTATTAGCCGACCTCATATAATCTGCAAATACAACTAATTATTTTTCGTCAAATAGAAAGTCAGATGCCTTGTAGTGTAAGGCTCGGCATAGTTCCGCAGAGCAGCTAATGCTAAGACTGATGAAAATATCGTGTGTGAGGTATTCAATGTTCGCCGGCCTTAACAAAACCAATTCCCAACAACTATTTATTAGCAAGGAGATGATCATGCAATAGGACGAAACAAGTGACCTTTCAAATTATGACAACTAAACTACAAAAGATCGCAGTGAGCCGTCGGCCCGCGGCGGTGAATCATGACGGCCGATATGAGTAAATAAAGGTGCGGTCGTTACTTGCAAAATTTACAAGACGAGGGTAGAGAATTCGAGAAGGAAGTTGAGAAACTACATCGAATAAGAATAAGAGAAGGTACGAATGCACACCTGAAGGCTTTCTACGGTCTCCTATATATATGTTCTGCTAATGGATACAAACATACTTGGTCACATAAAACGTATAATAAAAATGGGGTTCAAGTTAACATTGCCTAATGGAAAATACACAAACTTCCTAACGGGTCCATTATCCTTCGATAGTTTCCATGGATTTCTTTCTCTTGTTCTGCTAGTTCGTTTTCGTCATGTTCGATGTCGCTTCACTGTTGCAATGTTTGCTTACTCACTCGTTGTGTAAACATAGAGTCCGCTGTTCGCACATGCGCGGAATATTCGACAAGGCACGTTACATCTACGGGGGATCGAAAGGTTGCGTCATGCAACCTGAATGTTAGAGAATTATGACTCCAAAGGTAATCGGCGTTTGTTTGTTGGTTTTCCTTTAAGGGGCATCGGGAGTTTCAAAGGCTTCTTCTCTTGATGGATCTTCTGCATCAATTGATCCTAGAAACGACGATACTTCGTATTAACATGATTGAATAAATCCTTTCCCATTTTGTGTCGACACATCACTACTATACACATGTCCAATGCGGCTCGCGCCAAGGCAAATGGAATGGTTGCGCGGCCGGTGTCTTGACGCGAGTTCCAAATCCTAACTAACTAATAAAGTGCCATTTGCCCAGTCCATGGTCCATTTCCGCATATGGGTAGTCTTGCGCAACCATTATCTTTCAGACCGGTCATCATATCCAATACATTAAACTACTTCTAAATAAGGGAAAAAGGATCTGCCTGGATGTAAACGGTATCTTCCGATGCCTTGAGAAACGGAGTCCGGAATTACGAGGCGCCTCTGAATGCTCCGTCATTATTCAATCTTGGGCTGAATTCCAATTGGAGACAACAGTAAATTAATTTGTTTCTTCCCGTAGGCGTCGAGATAGTCGTCGATATTTCTTTGGTTATTGACTTTACCATTAAACCGAGACTGTCTGGCCATTACAGTACTGGTATTGTCCAGTGGATCTGCCAATGTTTGCCAATACACTACTGCCTTGCCAAAGTTGGATCGTACATCTTGGTTCACTTCCTGAGGAGTAACAGCAATACATGGTGAGTCTCATCCTTGCTTTTTCCTTTAGAATAATATTACTAATATTATTAATGATACAAAAAACTTTTACAATTCTGTGATTTCCATAATATTGTCATGATACAAAATTATGCTTAATCGTATCAGATGAAAAGAATAGCAATTTTCTTTTACAACATTACAAAGAAAGAGATGGATATAGTTGTTGGGAGAAATTTTTTATCTTCTCTTTTTTTCCCTTCTTCTTTTGTCTTCTGTCTTCCTCTCTTACTCTGAAAAGGTCTTATTTATGTAGTTTTGTCCGATCGACATGAATAATCCTTTTGCGCTTGCCGTCCAAAATGGTGATGTTAGGTAG